>OZ010606.1:35937184-36120547 GCA_963932145.1 Acanthosepion lycidas
AAGATCATATACACACAAGTATAATACGAGTTTTATGATCAGTTTTTTTCGGGGTTTTTTTTTGTTTTTTTTACACAACATATAAAGAGTTGCACTATACACAGGCAATTGTTTTTTAATGCAGTTAAAGATCATTTTAAGTGACCAATAGACAAGTAAATTTTCAGTACAATACACAGGTAATTCTTTCTGTAGGTGTTAAAATGCATTAAAAAAAATTCAGTGATAACCCATACATACAGTCAGCTTGCACACAAGTATATATGGCACATGAAACATTGACTTTCAGGATTACAACCAACAACCATTATTAACAAAAAATATTACATGTTTTTAAGTGTCTAATATTTCAATTATTGATTGACAGAAAATACAAAATTTTAAACTAGTGTAATAGTAGTAGGCATCTATTTATCTTGCAAGATAAAGGTAGCACACTTTCTTAGTGAGACTGGAGGGACCTCTCCAAGACGCAGACCTGGACAATGGTACATGGAGACTGTACACTGCCCAGACCACATAACTCTCCTCTTAGCCATACTGACAGAATCCAAGGGCATACAGGGCATTATATCTTGGCTGCAGGATTTTCCAGAAGTTGACTGTCAACTGTCTTTTTTTTGGGGGGGGGTGATACTCTGGATTTACTTCTACAGCCTTACCTGTGTTTGGATATAGAAGTCATAATGTAGCAGAGGTTTACCAATCAGGTTTGATTTGATTTACAGCATATCAACACCTCAATGGGTTATTTAATGCCAACAAAATTTTTATTGCTGCTAATATTTTTGCCAAAAAATTTACTGCTGTTAATATTTTTTCCTTCAAAAATGTATTCCTGGTATTGAAACCTATTTTTACACTTTCAAGTGTTTTGACTCCAGTTTGCGGGGGGGGGGGGTACTTTTTGCCCATAGCTGGGACCCTAACAGGTGCTACCACCCCTGGGAACACCAGCAATTAAGAGGTGGTTCCATACTTCTCAAAACCTCCTGATCAGAGACCTTGCTGTTGGACATGGTTTATAGTCTTACCCAGGACACAAATGTAGTTTATCGTCATACCCAGGATGGTTACCAATCAGGGTTTCCTCTTAAGTTTGTGTAGCAAATAACCAAGGGTCAACTGTGGTGATTGTGCAGTTTGAATATTTTGAAGCAGGATTCAAGAATTACAAAGAGCTTTTTTTTCATCCAGAGAAATTTATTTTCATTTCATTTCACCATTTCCCATTTATTTATTGACAATAAAGGAAATACAAATGCAAATTATATTTCCCAAGAAATTAGCCAACCCACAGTAATATTCCAATTGGGTTGTGAGTAAACACCCATTTTTTACTAAGATCTAAAACAGTGTGTAGATAATTTAGATATATCAGCTCTGATATCAATGAAGGAGGAATGATGTCAAAAATGTATACATATTTTGTTTAATAACAGCAGCTATAATTATTATGGACGTGTGGGTGGATTGCGTAATGGTTAGTGACTTAGAAAAGAAATCAATAAACCAAGTCTGAATTCATTAAATTCACTTTTGCACAAATACCCTTCAAAAATGTTAGGAATTTGTCCCCTCCCCATCACTGCCAGTCATGGGCTAAATAGCAAAGCTCTCTTGCCTTCAGATGGAAACCAATCTAGAAGAAGAAAAACTCTAAATTCAAAAACAAATCTGAAGAGAGGCTATTTTACCTTAGACACACCACTTCTGCTATGGTTACAAGACATGTCATGCCACTAAACCCCAATGGGTTATGGGACTTGTGATGATCATTATTGCTTAAAAATTAAGCATATTTATAAAAAAAAAAATGCTATAACCCAATATAGAAAAAAAGATTTCAATATATTTAAATGATGTTTTCTTAGAAGACTCTATTCACAATATTAGTACCATGGGGTTTTCAAACATTTCATTTAAAATATTATATACCTATTTATTTCTTAATTTTCTCATTATATATTGTCTCAAATATCCTTTCTGGACAAATGAAAATGAAAGCAAACAAAATGTTTTATCTTGAAAAATTGTATTCTACCATCTGTTAACTGGGGTAAAGAATGGTATGTTAACTTTAATGCCTTCAAGAACAATATTCCTCTCCATTAATCATCTGAAAGATCCCTTTCTGCTTCTCATCAGCATGATGCTAACCCCCAGGAGAGTGACTTGTTATACCTTCTCAGGCTAACAATTCTTAGCTAACATAAAATGGAAAGATAATATTGAATCCATTGCTAGGTCTACTGCTTAGTAAGTTGGTTCACTGTGTCATGCTAGACAATATTTCTCTCCAGAATCTATCTTACATAGTTATAAGTCTATCATTCATTCAGCAGCTTTGAATATTTCTGCTACATCTGGTCTGGTGCTTCTGCTATGTATTTAGAGATTCTGAATAAAATCTGAAGAAGAATAAGCAATATTGTTGGTTCAGACCTGACATCTTGGTTTCAGTCACTTTCCCACCATTGTAATGTAGCTTCTCTGTGCCTTTTCTATCAATACTTTCATGGTAATTGTTTGGATGAACTCTTCGTTATGAACTAGATTGGCAGTAAGGTCTCATTAATTTACAGTTGAATTTGCTAGATGCAACTAAGTTCTATGCCAACAGTTTCCTTTCTTGCTTGTGGAACTCTCTTCCAGTTCCATGCTTTCCAGTCAATTTTGAACTTTAAAAATTTAAATGCAATGTCAATCATTATCTACTGTCTTGGTTTTTCTTCTATTGTTCTCACACTTTAATGTTTTTATTTTTCTCTTATTCTTTTAATTTCAATAACCCCTTGTGTTTTAGTGGCTTTACTGCCTTGCATGGGATGTTATTAAAAATACACCTTTAAGCGTTGAATCTATGTGCGTCGTCAGTGTTGTTTCGGGTCTAAATAAACAACAGACTTCTTTGATGGCGACTCGACCAAATATGATCAGTATTTGGCCCGCACACAGAATAAAATTTGCTACTAGCTTTAGGACATGCTTTATATAAGTTCCCCCAGAAAACGGCAACTAATCAAGACTTCACTTGTGCTATTCGATGTTATAGAACGGGTATGCTTGGTTGTACTGATCTTCCTACATGCGGCCAAGACAGGGTGTTTTTTGGAAGAAGAGAAAACAAGCTAATAAGTGTGTGTATATATTAATAAAATAAAAGCGATTTATTATATTGGCTTGTTTTATGACTTACTTTTCTTTCTCTTCCACCCCTTTTAACTTCTTTATTATGTTTTATTTGTTTGGTCTTTCTCTATTTATAACTCCTTTTTTATTCTTTTTTATGAAATAATAAAACAGAAAAAAATATTTGTATGAATAACAAGGTGTTTTATTTTTTTACTGAAAATAAAATGAAATCTATTTTTCAGTAAAAAAAAAAAAAATATTTACTGCTTGTAATTCACATATATTATGGCTAAAACAAGAAAGTCCTTTTGTAGTTACTTGACAGAGGTATTCAGAATGCTGTTTGACTAAAGAAAAGTTGAATTAAGGAAAGACATTTTGTTGGGTGTACATACACACTGCAATACTGATAGAGGGTTAAGCATTGAAAATGTCTTCCTGCAGTAAACAAGATGGCAAACATCAATTCTTGTAATTGTGAAACAATTCTATTTAACTACAATCTATAAATTGTGCAATTATATTGTATCACATGACATAAATGGTCTGATTAAAGTATCTTCACAGAAAGAAATAAGACGTGCAAATGCCATATTTTATTTTTTATCCTTCTACCAGAAAATATTTCATTAAGACCTAACAATAAAAATGGCGATGTGCTCCATCTTGATGAAAATAAAACTCCTCTTTTCCATTAAACAGATGCAGAATTTCTGGCACATTTGCTCTCAAAAGTTTATTCATGTCTTTTGTTCAAGACACTTTCTGTACTAAGAGGGAAGGAATTCAAAATGGAAACAATCAATATTCAACAATAGGTGATTCTGGTAACATTTTCATTCTTATTCACATCATCTGAAAAAGATTACAAATGGCTCTTCCTCTCTCACTAATGAACTAACTTTCTCATTCTCTCTCAAAAATTGGTTCACTTTTTTTCTCCCAAGAACTAGATGTGGATCTATTAAGAACCGGCACTCTTTGCTTTTTTATCAAGAACTGGCTTTCCCATTCTCTATCTCTCTCAAGAACTGGCTTTCCCATTCTCTATCTCTCTCAAGAACTGGCTTTCCCATTCTCTATCTCTCTCAAGAACTGGCTTTCCCATTCTCTATCTCTCTCAAGAACTGGCTTTCCCATTCTCTATCTCTCTCAAGAACTGGCTTTCCCATTCTCTATCTCTCTCAAGAACTGGCTTTCCCATTCTCTATCTCTCTCAAGAACTGGCTTTCCCATTCTCTATCTCTCTCAAGAACTGGCTTTCCCATTCTCTATCTCTCTCAAGAACTGGCTTTCCCATTCTCTATCTCTCTCAAGAACTGGCTTTCCCATTCTCTATCTCTCTCAAGAACTGGCTTTCCCATTCTCTATCTCTCTCAAGAACTGGCTTTCCCATTCTCTATCTCTCTCAAGAACTGGCTTTCCCATTCTCTATCTCTCTCAAGAACTGGCTTTCCCATTCTCTATCGCTCTCAAGAACTGGCTTTCCCATTCTCTATCTCTCTCAAGAACTGGCTTTCCCATTCTCTATCTCTCTCAAGAACTGGCTTTCCCATTCTCTATCTCTCTCAAGAACTGGCTTTCCCATTCTCTATCTCTCTCAAGAACTGGCTTTCCCATTCTCTATCTCTCTCAAGAACTGGCTTTCCCATTCTCTATCTCTCTCAAGAACTGGCTTTCCCATTCTCTATCTCTCTCAAGAACTGGCTTTCCCATTCTCTATCTCTCTCAAGAAGTGGCTTTCTCATTTTTTTTATCTCTCAAGAAGTGGCTTTCTCATTTTTTTTATCTCTCAAGAAGTGGCTTTCTCATTTTTTTTATCTCTCAAGAAGTGGCTTTCTCATTTTTTTTATCTCTCAAGAAGTGGCTTTCTCATTTTTTTTATCTCTCAAAAAGTGGCTTTCTCATTTTTTTTATCTCTCAAAAAGTGGCTTTCTCATTTTTTTTATCTCTCAAAAAGTGGCTTTCTCATTTTTTTTATCTCTCAAGAAGTGGCTTTCTCATTTTTTTTATTTCTCAAAAAGTGGCTTTCTCATTTTTTTTATCTCTCAAAAAGTGGCTTTCTCATTTTTTTTATCTCTCAAAAAGTGGCTTTCTCATTTTTTTTATTTCTCAAAAAGTGGCTTTCTCATTTTTTTTATCTCTCAAGAAGTGGCTTTCTCATTTTTTTTATCTCTCAAGAAGTGGCTTTCTCATTCTCTACCAAGATGACCAATATATAAACTATACTTTCAGGCACAAATGAAAATTTAACCAGGATTATTTCTATTCCAAATCGACATATTTAAAAAATAAAAACAAATAATATCTAAATATCATTTTAGATTCAGCCGCCTTCTTTTATTCTATTAAACAGATTTGACAAAACACACTGGATTTGGATTTGTATAAATGGGCATTAATATATCAGTATGCCAAACAGGGAATTTGTTGACTGAATGAAAAACTGACACTACAAAGGAAAAGGTACTTGACAGCCATGGTAACACCTGCTACTAAAGCCAGAGAAACCAACACAAAAAAAGTGACATTCACAAACCTAAAAAGAATATTTTCCATAGCAGCAAAGTTCAAAATAATTCACATGAATGATCATCTTTAAAAATAATAAAAATCAAACAACATGTATTCAGCAACTATAATTCCCACAGCTGACGTTTTACAAAATATCAAGAGAGAATCAATTGAACGGGAAACTGTGTGTTGTTCAAAATAGATAAATTTAAAATATATTTCTGTAGGTTAGGATTGTAATATATTGGTACAAGATATACAAATATATGCACATTTTTTTCATATTACTTTAAATGTTATGTTAAGTTGGTGTTAAAATACGTCAAAAAACGACATTATTTTTGCACCAACCTAATATTTAATGGATACACATGTTTGAGTAGACCCTGTTCTTTTTTTTTTTGTTTTAACAGTGTAAATTCATGTCTACCGGCCTGTACATTCAAGAGTCTTAATATAGAAAATGGTAGGGTTTGAACCTGTGTCTCTTTTACAGAAGAAAGCACCATCTGATCCAGTGTGCAATACACATATATACACACACAAAGAAAAAAATCAACCTATAAAAACACATAAATTATTTTTTTAACTTTATATAAAAGTAACAAAAGTGAGAAAAATCAGCAGTAAATTGTCGAGACCTCCTGATGAGTGGACTAAGCGATTACAAAAAAGGTTTGCCTATGAAACTTTGAAGTCAGAGTGCTAAACATAACATCGATCAGCTAAGTGTCTGTCTTTTGCACAAATATTTTCATGGAAATTGTTCTAATGAGCTTTCCTCCTTGATGCCTAGACTGCACGAAGTTAAGCATGTTACTAGATTGGCAATTAGGTCTCACTGTTTTACTGCTGAAGTATTTAGATGCAACTGTATGTTCTATTCTAATAGTTTCTTTTGCACTTCTTTTTGCCTGTGGAATTCCATTCCGATTTGTTGCTTCCCTGCCACATACAATCTTCAAAAATTTAAATGCAATGTCAATTGCCATCTTCTGTCTTGACTCCTGTTCCTTTTTTCTCCTATCCTCAGTTCTACTCATTAAAGTCTTATTCTCTTTCACTCCCTTTAATCCCTTCTGTTTTAATAGTATTATTACTTTGCTTGGAGTGAAACAATTAAAAGAAATATTATTATTACATTATTAATAATAATATATATTATATATAATATTATTATATTAAAAATATTATTAAAAAATTATTGCCTTACTTGAAGTGAAACAATTAAAAAAATTAACATATAATTTTATATATATATATATATATATATATATATATGAGAGAGAGAGACAGAAGGCCAGAGAATTGTTAAGACAGACACATATTCAAGAGACAAATACGTGTTAAAGTAACATTGACTCAGAATTCTCAATGATCATAAATGTTATTTAAATATGAAAATATATAAAGGCACTGGCAGAATAATTGGTCATATAAATGCTGTATTAAAAAATGAATTCGAACTGAAAAGGAAAATAAACGTCTCCATCATCATCCATGTTGGAGATCCGCAAAAAAAAACATCCATATATACATAAAGAAATTGGGAAACACTAACAAATACACAGCCTTCCAAAAGAGCAACATGTGGGAGAAGATTGTAGCTACTTATTTTAGTGATAGACACTTTCAGCCAAACATTTGTGTTCGTAAATGAAACAGGACTTTCGTTTGGCTTGGTTTGTTTTGTTTAAGGCATATCAACCCCAATGGATTATTTAATGCCGACAACATTTTTAGGATAGATTCGTATGAATAGAATATGTATTCTTTGGTTTAGATTGGTTTGGTTTATTTTGTTTTACGGCATATCAACCCCAATGGATTATTTAATGCTGACAACATTTTTAGGATAGATTCGTATGAATAGAATATGTATTCTTTGGTTTAGATTGGTTTGGTTTATTTTGTTTTACGGCATATCAACCCCAATGGATTATTTAATGCTGACAACATTTTTAGGATAGATTCGTATGAATAGAATATGTATTCTTTGGTTTAGATTGGTTTGGTTTATTTTGTTTTACGGCATATCAACCCCAATGGATTATTTAATGCTGACAACATTTTTAGGATAGATTCGTATGAATAGAATATGTATTCTTTGGTTTAGATTGGTTTGGTTTATTTTGTTTTACGGCATATCAACCCCAATGGATTATTTAATGCTGACAACATTTTTAGGATAGATTCGTATGAATAGAATATGTATTCTTTGGTTTAGATTGGTTTGGTTTATTTTGTTTTACGGCATATCAACCCCAATGGATTATTTAATGCTGACAACATTTTTAGGATAGATTCGTATGAATAGAATATGTATTCTTTGGTTTAGATTGGTTTGGTTTATTTTGTTTTACGGCATATCAACCCCAATGGATTATTTAATGCTGACAACATTTTTAGGATAGATTCGTATGAATAGAATATGTATTCTTTGGTTTAGATTGGTTTGGTTTATTTTGTTTTACGGCATATCAACCCTAATGGGTTATTTAATGCCGACAACATTTTTAGGATAGATTCGTATGAATAGAATATGTATTCTTTGGTTTAGATTGGTTTGGTTTATTTTGTTTTACGGCATATTAACCCTAATGGGTTATTTAATGCCGACAACATTTTTAGGATAGATTCGTATGAATAGAATATGTATTCTTTGGTTGAGATTGGTTTGGTTTATTTTGTTTTACGGCATATCAACCTCAATGGGTTATTTAACATTTTTTATTGCTGGTAATATTTTGTTTTGTCAAAAATCAGTTTCTGGTAATATTTTTCCTCCAAAGTTGTATTGCTGGTAATAATTAACTATTTGCCCATAGCTGGGACCCTAACAGGTGCTACCACCCTGGGTCAGGGTGGACCTGGGAACACCAGCAATTAAGAGGTGGTTCGACGCTCCTCAAAACCTCCTAATCAGAGGCCTTGTTGCTGGATGTAATTTATCGTTTTATCCAGGATGCGGATATAGTTTAACGTCTTACCCAAGACGTAACAGGACTTTACAATAAAAGTAAGAAATTTCTGGATAGACAAACATTGTAATGTTGCCTTTATTCAAGAATATTCAAGAATTAGGAAGGCCATAGTTAGAGAGACTATCAAAGGAACAGAAAATGGTAGACTAGGCAGAGGAAAACAAAGGAGAGGTTTATTAAATACTAATACATAGAAAAAACAAAAACAATACCAGGCAATGAAAGTTGTCTTTGCTAGTTGGCTATAACCAAGTTACTGCAACAACAAGCTTCAAATTATCACACAAACCTAATTTGAATTGCATATGTATATTCTGCAGCAATGTCTGTTTTCACAAAGACCTTTACTTCAAAACTTGTCATGAGCCAGGATTTTCAAATAAAAGCTGATCTTTAAATATCAAGAACTGTTACAGCTACCAATGTATTTTGAGCCAAAATGTTCCTTTCTCAAGTTCCAACAAAAAGCAAAAAACAAACAGTAATAGCAACAAAAAAATAAACAAAGAGTAATAGCAACTCAAACACATGTATCCAATAACCATAAAAAATGTATAATCTTTATATCAATAAGTTTACAAAATAGCAAAGAAAAAAGAAAAATTATCTACTTACCTGGACAAATCCAACTGTTACAACTATCACAATGGCCTGAATAAGAAAATAAAGAGAGAGTAAAAAGAAATAGTACAAAGAATTACAATGAGAAAATAATTGGTTGTTAAAAATTTAAGAGCATATAAATACAACGGTACAACAATATACATTGAGTTGTTTTAAAGGACAAGGTTAGATGAAGTTGCATGAAGATTGAGTTTAAGCATGAAACAGTCAATGTCCACTTTTATTTATTTATATATATATATATATATATATAAAATATATATATATAAAAAATATAAAATATATATATATATATATAAAATATATATATATATAAAATATATATATATATATATATAAAATATATATAAAATATATATATATATAATATATATATATATATATATATATAAAATATATATATATATATAAAATATATATAAAATATATATATATATATATATATATATATATAAAATATATATATATATAAAATATATATATATATAAAATATATATATATATATATATATATATATATAAAATATATATATATATAAAATATATATATATATATATATATATAAAATATATATATATATAAAATATATATATATATATATATATATATATATAAAAGCAAATATATGGATATAGACCCGATAGTATGAAGAAAAATACGGAAAAAACAAACAAAAATCCTAATATGCAATTATGCTGTTTTAATGTTAATATAATGTCAACATCAGACGTTTCAGTCTAGTAGACATATAACATAATTAACATTAGACTATATTTAATTCTACATGAAAAGACGATGGACATAAGAGTAAGACTAATCAAAACAGACAACTGAAATTTTTCAAGATCAGCGTTACGTTTAAATATGATCATGTGGGCAATGTTGTGAAAATGTATTCTTAAAATATAGTATTTTGAATGAAAAATGAAAAGAATTTTATTTTAATCTAAAAGTTATATGTACATTTGTCGAGCATTAATCTTGCTGGAAAAGGATGAAATATTAAAGAAGCCAGATCTAGTATTCACCGTGCGTGAGATAGATATTATATAATATATATATATTATATAACATATATTATATAATATAATATAATATAATATATATATATATATATATATATATATTAAAAAAATGAAAAAAAATGCCTCCCCATTTCTTGTCTTCTTTCTAATCTTATTTAAAAAAAACAAACAAAAAAAAAAAAAACAACAAAAGAAAACTCTTGCTGAATGGCCCTCTCTCTGCCTTTAAGTTTATCTCATTCTTTCTTCTTTTTTTTTTTCCCTTAAAAATTTTCTTAGAAGAAGAGTTTTTGGATAGCTGAGACTATTCCATTGGGAATATGTTTAATTATATTTGGTGGTGGTTGGATTTAATATTTATATATCTTAACTTTGCATTAAGTTTTATATACGGGGAGACACTGTCAGTGAGAAGGTTTAATTCAATGTCCACATAGTAAATGATTTTTTATTTTTATGTCAACTTCTATTTCAAAAGCCAAGATTTTTAAAAAGCACTTTTTTAATAGTGTCATTGGTTCTTTTTTTTGTTTGGTGCCATTATTAGACCATCATCTGTATATAGACTGTGGTTGTTTATATGGACGATCTTGTTGATTTCATATAAAATATGCTAACTTATTAGTTCAGAAATTTCAGTGCCATCAAAGATACTTTGTGGTATGTCAAATCAGTCATTTTTGATTTTTTTAATCCAGGTTCTCCGTTGTGGAAGAAAATGGATTTACAGCAATGTAAAATAATTTCCGTTTAGTCTGGTGTTATTTCTACGAAGCCTTTGGCAAAATGCAGAGCCTCCAGTAGACATTTTTCAGCTATAGATTGATAGAAGTGCTCAATGTCATATTTTATGAATACATGATTTTTATTGTTGATTTTATGGAACCAAGAAATGCAGTCACTTGTATCCTTCTATTGATTTGCTTGTGTGGCAATTATTAATGAGTCGCATATATTTTCAAAATTGGCTTATTTTACCCAGTTCAGTTTTGGTCGGATTTAGAAGGTGAAAAGATGGATTGTTAGTGAATTCTTCCTTGTGGTCCTTTATAGTAAGAAAAGCTTACTTACAATCAATTACATGGACCCTGTTACTTATCCCTAGTTTGGTTGTCATATTTTTTGCCTGCTCATTTAAATTTTTTATGTACAAGTCCAGTGATTTTTTGTAAGTTTTAGTTACCTCTTCATTCATTTTTTTCTGTAAGCTCTTATCTATCTATCTATATATATCTATATATATATATATACTTTTTCTGAAAATATATATATATATATATATATATATATATATATATATATATATATACACACACAAACTTTTTCTAAATACATATATACTGTTTTCTTGTACGTAATACGAGAAATTTTGAATGAAGATAAAAAGAAAAAAATGTGGGTTGTACTAAACACAAGTTCACATTTTCATAAATTTTTACTAAGGTTAAAAAAAACCTCTTATTTGAAACACAAAATTACAAATATGCTGAGTTAGCACAAGAGATAAGACACGATCGGCAGGTGTTGATAACAATTGTTTACATATGGTATTTGATATGTCAGCAATATTTGTTCATTGGGAATCAACATAATTTAACATCTTTTGCTCTAAAGACAGTAAATTCACCCAAATTGACTTCAAAAATTAATAAAGTGGATAAAACACATTTGTCATAATTTTATTAAAAATAATTTTACAACAAAGGACCTTTCCCCGCAAGTTTAAAACTAAGTTTTGAAAGCAGAAATTAAGAGAAGAAACATGCAATATAGCTAAACATCTGGTTCATTTCTATTCTTTAATATCATGAAGAATTAATTATTTTAATGAAATATATCTATGATATAGATTTTAATAGACAATATGGTACAACTTTTAAAAAAAAAATTTCCATAGGGGTGTCTGTACTATGGGGGTCACATTATAATCAAGGATATAATTTATTCCTTGTTCTTAACTTCAGAAATACAGATATTTTAGAATCATTCAGTTTATTTTCATAGTTTATTAATATATAGAAATATAATAAAGTCTTATCAAACAGAAAAGCATGACTGATTAATTAACACCTTAAAATTTATTACTGAGTATGTCTAGTTAGCACCTTTCTCCCAAAATTTGAAAATAAGTTTTAAAATGAAAATTAGAAGAAACTCAAAATGGCCAAAAATTTGTTTATATTTTGATTTTCTTGTTTTTTTTTTTTTTATAAAGTTTTCTCTCTTCATTCTTAATAAAAGATAACATATTTTATTTTCATACTTTATTAATATACAGAAATATAATAAAGTCATATCAAACAGAAAAGCATGACTGATTAATTAACACCTTAAAATTTATTACTGAGTATGTCTAGTTAGCACCTTTCCACAAATATTTGAAAATAAGTTTTTAAATGGAAACTAAGAGAAAAAACACACAATGTCTATTCTTTAATGTGAAAAATTAAATATTTTAGTGAAATATATGTATAACATTGAGATTTTAAGGGATAATAAAGTACAATGTTTCAAAATAATTTACATAAAAGGTAGCTGTCCTACGAAGACATATTATTTTTAAGTATTTCACCCCAAGCAATGCAGGAGTGCCACTAGTATGCAAGGGGTTACAGAGAGTGAAGATAATAGAAAAGACTGAGTATGGGGGGGGGTGATTGAGGAAAGGATAAAAAGAAGAATGGGGATCAAGGCATCAGAAGATGACAATTGACATTACATTTAATTTTTTTTAAGAGTGTAGTTATCGGGGAAGCAAGTAAGAGAAAGGGCGTTCCACTGTTGTGAAGTGCAAGAGAAGAAGCTTTTGGAGTAGAAGAGGCAGTTACATTTAACTGTTTCAACAGTAAGATGGTGGGACCTAGATGCCAACCTAGTAGCATGCTTAGATACATGCTGTCAGGGCACCAGGGAAAATAGCTCATCAGAGCAGTTGCCATGAGAATATTTGTAGAAAAGACAGTGGGAAGCCACATTACATCCCTGAGAAAATGACTGGAGTAGAGGTGCCAAGTCAGGAACAATCACATTGTAGATCCATCTTTGGATTTTGTCAAGGACATCAAGATGAACAGCAGGGGCATTATACCATATATGGCAACAGTATTCAATGCATGGACAAAAGGTAGATTTGTAGGATGGACTCAAACAAGAAAAACCTTTTGACATGACTCAGAGAACCAATTTTCCTTGCTACTGCAATGAAAATTTGCAGCAATTGATTCAATGTAGTTGTTCCACCTCGGGTCAGTGGAAAACATGGAGCCAAGAAGGTCCAGTGAGGCACACTCATGTAGTTGACCATCAAACATGCTGATAGAGAGCACAGAAGTTTCTCTATGGTGGTTGTATTATACACAATGATGTAATTTATTCCCCAATTCTAGCTTTAGAAACAGTGTTGTATTATATACAAGAAAATAGTGTGTGTGTGCGCACATATATATATATATATATATATATATATATATATATATATAAACATACATACACACAGGTCTTAAAAGCCACTCGAGATGTTATCAATGACCAAGTGATATTTAGAATGTATGAAAAATTAAGGAAGTTTGAGTGCAAGAGATGGTCTTACTCAGTCACAGTCGACTTCCACCATATATATATATATATATATATATATATTGAACAATAAAAAATATTAAAAAATTAAAATCTTCAGACACACTAGGTTGTATATTAATATTCTTGTGTTTTTATTATTTCATTTTAGATTCCTTGACTAGTTTCAGCCATCATGTTTTCTGCTTGCTGGTAGCAGTGAATGAATATATATATATATATATATATATATATATATATGGAACAATATGCAAGATATTTAGTATGAGTATAGCAGTATAATATTTTCTGTATTACTAGAAGACTGTTCAGTCAATTTAGTAGAAATACCTAATCAGGATGAAAGCCATATTGTGTTAAAAGAATTTTTCCATTGCAACTGGCTCTTTAGATAAATAAAATTAAAAAAAAAAAAAAGATGTGCTTAAATATATTCATATATTATAAATTAGTTTCATTTATTATAATTTTATTATTCATTTATGCCATACAAGGAGACAATGCAGAGCGTCAATTGTCATCTTCATTTTAGCTTTAATTTTGTTTATTATTCTTGGACTACTGAACAAGAAGAAAATGCACAGTTTTTTTTCATACATGTTTCAAGCAATTGCAAATTAAATATGCTGTCATTTTTTGACAGCAGGTAAACTAACATTATAATTTAAAAATGACATCTTACATTTATGCACATAAGGCTTTATAAATTAATATACATAATTATTACTTATACTTTTATATTAGTTTTTATGCCATGTCTCTTCAGGATGCATGCAACCAAGGCTCTCCACAAATTACTTTTCTTTATTATCTGTGAATTACCAGGAATTCTTGGGAAATATAGTGTTTCATTTTGCTGCCTTAAAGCTTTTGAATTTGGTGTTATCTTTCTCCCTTTAGCATTAGGTTGGTGCAAAAATAATGACGTAATAATGTCGTTTTTGATGTATTTTTTAATGTCAAAAAATGACATTATTACGTCATTATTTTTGCACCAACCTAATATATGGGCAATCATGGCTTCCACTTATTTATTATCTGTGAATTACCATGGCTTCTTGGGAAATATAGTGTAGTGGTACAATGGCCGAAACATCAGAAATATGACAATACAGATGAGGAACAAGGTAAATAGTATAAATAGTCACAATACCTCATCTCAGGAATCTAGACAGATACTAATATACAATAAATATTATTAGTCTTATTTTCAAAATTATTATTTTTTTAACTCTTATATTTCTTTCATCAGCCTACTATATTTATATACATATATATCATGCGATGGATAAATTGTCGCCTAAATTATGTAAAAAAAAAAAAATAAAAAATAAAAAAAATAAAAATAAATAAATAAATAAAAATAATTATATTTTATATAATTTTCATACATTGTGTGTGTGTAGGCACACACACACATATATATATATATATATATATATATATATATATATATATATATATATATATATATATTATATATATATATATTAATACACAATAAAATCCCAAATCACCTCGTATGGGGAATAAGCTTATTTCAACTAACAAAAAATAAAATAAAATTTGTCAGTCTTATTCAACACCAGTATACTGAATTCATATTAGAATTAGAAATTTAACTGTGAAAGCTACAATATATATATATATATATATATATATATTAAAGTGAACATTGAAGTCAACATTCAGAGGGGACAGGCTGTTGCTCTGAGTGTTGACTTCAATGTTCACTTTTATATTTACATACGCCCTATCTCTGATATTGAGCACTTTATCCCATAAATATAGCACACCTTAAAACTATATTTCTTTATATATATATATATATATAGTGTCTCACAAAGTCTCAAATTCCTTCAACTAACCCTGTCATCATGACTATACTCAAAGTCAGGCCCAATTTTCAAATCAGCATTATCTATCTATCTATATATATATATATATATATATATATATATATATATATATAGTATATTTCTATGACAAATTGTCAACATTTATTCATTTAAGTTGTGTAAAGCAAACATTCACTAGAGTTTTTTTTTATTTAATAACAAACTCAGTCTTGTTTCCCAAACAGTTAATTTACTTTTACAGTCTGAAATCATTATAACAATTACAATTGGACATTTTTTTCTTCTATGTGCTATGTCCCCTCAGGACATTACAATCAAGGCTCTACATAATTTCCTGACCTTTGTAGCTCTTAATAAACTTTGTTTTTTTGATATCACTTCTAAACTCTGTTCTGACATCCATTTACTCAAGTTCACTAGGTAGCTTATGCATTGTTTTCCTCTCTCGCCTTTCATATGTCCTATGAGCATCAAATTTTCCAAGCCCACTTTTCTTATTAAATTTCAACCATCTCTTCCTGATGTTAGGTGTAAATGCATTTTTTTCACCATTTTGTTTAAAACTTTGTCCTTGCTCACATGTTCGGTCAATGGTATCATTGTCAGCTTTCTGAAGAACCACATTTCTGTTGCTTCAAGTTTTTTTCATCTGTGGGGAGATTGTCCAGCATTCACTGTCATATAAGAGGACTGATGTTATGTAACAGTTCATGTTTTCATGTTTCTAATGAAATTTTCTTATTTCTTAATATTTTGCTTAGTTTTTGGAAGTCATCTTTTGCTATCTCAATGCATCTTCTGATTTCATTGTTGGACTTTCCATCCTCTGTTAAAACATTTCCCAGATATTTAAATTGTTGTATTTGTTTGATTTTGGTACCTCCAATTGAAATTAGAAATTTAAAATCTTGAGTGTTGATCCCTTAAATGAAGCTGCTACTATCACTAATATTTTTTAAACTTTTAAGAGAAGAATATAAAGATTTTTCTGTGTCTGTTGAGAACATTGTAGCCATGTCAGCCATTAAATTCTCTCTTTCTTATATAGCAGACGATAGAACACTTTTTTGCTAAAGCCCACTGATAGAATGTCTTGGCTTCATCAAAAATAATTTCATTGGCCAAGTTTCTTGTACTGATTTCTCATGATTCAGTATAGTAGGGAGATTTTATCAAGGCAGATGATTTTACACACTCCTTTTTTTTGTGTGGCCGATATGTTCGATATGTTCCCTGATTTACATTGAAGGACACGCCAAGAAGTTTGCTACTGTGCTACTGACCATTACTGCAATTCTTAACTCATAGTCCTTAAAGAATTTAAAATGTGGATCCTTTATTTTTTCGACCTCCCTGGGTCTTTTATAACATACAACCTCAAGCCATCATCACAGTATAATCTCTTAAGGGATTAAAAGTAATCCAGAATTAATATAAACATTACTGAAAGAATAGGACAGATATATGTATAATGTAAATACATTTAAAAAGTTTTAATATAGGAAAGACTAACAAATAATTTTAAAGAAATTCATTGGAAATCAGCAAGAAAGGGATTAAAAGTAAACCAGAATTAATGTAAACATTACTGAATTTGGTTGGTTGATTTGTGTGTTTTATGGTATATCAACCTCAATGGGTTATTTAATGCGAACAAATTTTTATAGCTGGTAATGTTTTTCTTCAAAAATCTATTTCTGAGAATATTTTTCCTTCAAGAAATCTATAACTGGTAAGGGTTTTTTTTTTTTTTTTTTCAAAAAATGTATAGCTGTTTGTATTGCTGGTATTTTTTTAAAGTATTTCTGGTATTAAAACTTATTTTTACACAAGTTTGTGTGTTAACTATTTGCCCATAGTTGGGACCCTAACAGGTGCTACCACACCGGGTCAGGGTGGACCTGGGAACACCAGCAATTAAGAGGTGGTTCCACACTCCTCAAAACCTCCTTGCTGTTGAACGTAGTTTATCGTCTTACTCAGGACGCGGATGGTAGTTTATTAGCATACCCAGGACGAAAACATTACGGAAAGAATAAGACTAATATATGTATAATGTTATTGTAGGATAAATCTGTCAAAAACTAACTGGATTTTTATTTGATGTTTTTTGCAGCCCCATGCAATGACTATTTTACTAGACAAATTGTGTAACCAATAAAAAGCAATGTGGAACAAATTTATAAACAAAGCAACATTATACTGTGCTACAAACAATAACACTAATCAATACTATGTCAATGAAAGCAAACATCTACTTACAATAGTGATGCTAATAGCATCATCAAACTGTTTCATGATGGTGCTAACCAAGGCTGAAGCAAGAAGCAACAAAATCAATGGGTTGTTGAACTGCAAGAGAAACAAACAAACAATTCAGCTTTAAATTATTTAACTGCTGGATGCACAAAAGTTGATATATGATTAATATAAAGTCAAAAAATATAATAAATGGAATTTTTTTTCTAAAATTAGCAAGAATGGACAGAATTTTCTTTTGGGTAAAAAAAAGGATTTCTGTACATAAAAGTAAAATATAACAAAATCACAATAATAAACACATATTGATATATGTAAAATTAAGTAATTGAATGCATGTCAAGGTGAGTAAAATGTCAATCAAAGAGCTCAATAGATATAGAGAGCACTAATTATCATAAATAAAAAAAAAGTTAATATATATCTAAACAAACTTGAAGTTCAAGAATTTTAATGTTCCTCTGTGTCAAAAATAATTGTATTATAGACAGAGTATATAGTTTTAAAAAACTAAAATTTCCTATACACACAACTGTTAATTCCATAACATTATGACAACTGAAAGCCTAAACATTCAATTTTTCCAAGCACAGAGAAAATGCAAATGTTCATAAATATATGTGTGTACACACGTATATATATATATATATATATATATATATATATATATATATATATATAAGGTTGGTGCAAAAATAATGTCGTTTTCTCACAAAGTTGAACATCAAAAAACGACATTATTTTTGCACCAACCTAATATATTAGGCACAAAGAGAGTAAAACTTTGAATTAATGGTCCCGGAACCAATGTACTCCAGATTTAATGAACAAAATCCACAGAAATAGTGTCTGGTTGAAACTCAAAATGCCTGTACATAGTGAGCAAAGTCTGAGTTCAGAGACTGGTAGGTCTGGGTATAGCTGCTGTTGTTTCATTAAGTGCTCATCATGTACACACATGCATAGTCTCTTGAAAATTTTATACTGATTTTGGTACAGTATACAGTATTTTTTTTTTTTTTTTTGTCAAACCCTTCATTAGTATCGATGATTTGGAGGAAGAGGTGGTAAAACAGCTGAGGATGTCTAACTTGCATGATTCTGTTGACACTCTCCTGAAATTTGTTGATGTGACCAAGAATCAGGAAATTAAGGCATATTATCAACACCTTTGAACATTAAGGGATTTGATAATTCATGAAAAGTATCAAAGTGGGAAACAAAGTTGGATTCATTCTTCCAGCCCAAACAGATATGAAAGTGACCCCAACTCACCACCACCACAACTTTCTCCCACCTGCACGTCCTTATCACCCCTCCCAAGCACCGCACTGCTTTGGACGAGTTCTATGGCTTCCAGCAATTACTAGTGTGAGAACCCACTATATAATCACAGCAGTATCAAATCATCACAGCAATGTTTAAAGGCAATTTTAGGTAGACTTGAAAACTTTTCAAACTTTATTTTGAAGGTATATATTAACTTAAAATATACATATATACTGTATTTACTTTTATTTACAATAATTTTGTACTGTACTAAGCGTTTTAGGCGGCAAAAAAGGGTGCTTCAAATCAACAGACAAATGGCTTTAACAGATGACCCTCACCCATTAGTCTGTTAAATTGAGCATCCACTTTTATATATATATATATATATATATATATATATATATATATATATATAAAATATTTATTAAAAAAAAATATAACATAAGTATAGCCATTTTGTTTCAACACTTCTGATATTTTGTCAAGTCAAGGTGTTGATTGTAAAATAAAAAGTTTTTATTTTACAATCAACACCACTGAACCTATATTCTACATGGAACTGTCAGAGGACACATATTTTCTATGAAATTTCTCGGACATTCAGGCTGATAAAGGTAGTTAATAGTGTTTATTATAAACAGAGCATTTACAAAAAAATTTGTATCTATAAAAATAATGTATAAACAGAAAATATATCAGAATATCAGACTTTGTCCATTTCATAATATATATATATATATATATATATATATATATATTAACACACACACACACACATTGGAACCTCAATTCACAAATTTAATTCACTCCTGAAGCCGTTCGTAACCTGAAATATTTGTAAGCCAAAACTATTTTTCCAACAGAGATCATTGATAAAATGGATTAATCCATTCCTGTTCCGAAAATGATTGCTTATTTAAACTCTAAAAACAGTACTTTGTGCACAAAACTAATGAAAATCATTAAATCTAAGAAAAAAATAAACCCAATACTAAACAGATAAAATATAGATGGACATTTTAATTTTACCGTACCTGTAAGTAGGAGAGAGTTGATGGCATAAGAGGAAAGGGAAGGAAATTGTTTGGAAAGGGGGAATGAAAGACATGATCATCTCTTTATTTATAAGAATAGTGTATATATATAATATATATATATATAATATAATATAATATAATATAATATATATAATATAATATATATAATATATATAATATAATATAATATATATAATATAATATAATATATATAATATTATATAATATATATAATATAATATATATAATATAATATAATATAATATAATATTATATAATATAATATAATATTATATAATATAATATAATATATATATAATATGTATGCTAACATCAATTATAGAAACAATTGTACTAACCAGAAAAAAACAGGAAAAGAAAAATCATTTGGCATACCCCTCCGTTCAACCAAATGGTTAGCATTAAGCTAGGACAGAAATTTCTAGCTTTAATTGAAAAGCACTTTCCTACCAATAATAGACTTAGTAAAATATTTAATAAAAACACCCTAAAATTAAGTTACAGCTGCACTGAAAATCTAGAAAGTATAATAAAAAAAACACAATAATAAAATCCTGAATAAACCCCCATGCTTGAATAGTATTTATAAAAACCCCACACTTAAATTAGACAAAAATAGTGAAAAATTATGTGATTGGAGAAACCCAAAAGATTGCCCATTGGAAAATAAATGCCGCGTAGAATCTATGGTATACCAATGTACTATCTCATCCATTGAGTGTCCTAATACTAATATGATATACATTAGGTCCACGAAGAATGAATTTAAAACCAGATGGAGGCAGCATAAGTGTTCTTTCAACAATATATATATAAAAGAAATCAGACATCTCTATCTAAATATTTTTGGCATTTGAAGGAAATGAATAAAACAGCAAAAGTAAAATGGAAAATTATAAATAGGACTAGAACTAGTAAAACTTGGGATGACCCAGGCCCTTTATTGCCTGCATAAAAAAACCACACATTATTAAGTTTCTAAATAATAAAAATCTATTAAACAATAGACAGGAGCTAATGGTTTTTTGCCGACATCATCAAATTTTTGCATTGAATAATTAGCATAAAAACAAACAATAAAATAATTTTTAAATTCCATAGTCCTAATAAATAGTTTAAATGCCCCTACAAAAAAAAAAAAGATAACCCTTTATGAAGTCATCAAAAAACAATATATATATATACACAAAAACCCTTTCAGAAAAAAATAAAAAATAAAATAAAAAAATAAATAAATCTCCATAGACACTTAACCAGACTAGACGATGTCAACTTCCACTTTAAACTTAGACACCCCAACCTTACCCTGACTTGACATTTGTGAATGTAACTGAGATATTGATACAAATTATTAACCCTTATGCCCCTTTTCTTTAAACAAGCCGTTACCATAGTAATTTTAATTTTAATAATGAATATGCTTATAAAACGCGTAAATTTCAGGAATAAGTTATTCAAAAAAAATTTCGCTTGAAGATGGAACAGAACTTAGTACTTTAATTCAATTTAATTCATATAATTATATTGAAGTTTTCGGCTATTGTTTTGAAACATGAGAACTCTTATGTAGCATGTTGGAATCATATTTTTAAATAAATAATTATATTTATGCTCTACTTTTGTATTGAGCACTATTTTTTTAAAAATAATAACAAAAATACTAAAGAACTTTGGATTATTTACCTAACAAGTTCTTTCTATTTTCTATATATTTTTCACACACACATATATATATATATATATATATATATATATATATATATATCTTGTTGATTTTGCCATATGAAACTTAGTAGGAAGAGACAGTGTCATCAACAATTGTTTTTCTTTTAACTTTTCTTTCTTCTTTACCATCATCACTGCTAGTTTTCTTTGGAGCCATATTAATGTGCATAGGTCCTTACTTTTCATACAAACATTTTTATTTCATTGGTCACTTTTGATAGATTTCGCAATCATTTTCAATTATTCCCAAGTTATAAAAATTGTTATTGCACAATAAATTTGTTGTCCCCAAAAAATTGAAAAATAAATCGCCAAAAACAATCACTAATGAAATCTTGGGAACCAAAATTTCTGTAACACAAACTACTGAAAGTCAGAGAGTTTTATATATATATATATATATATATATATATATAAATAAAACATAGTTTTAAGGTAGGCTATATATATATATATATATATATATATATATATATATATATATATATATATATATAAAATTGTGTAAAAGTGCTCAACGTCAGAGATAAATTGTATATGTTCAAAATGTAAAAGTGAACCCCGAGGTCAATATCAAGTGGCGACAGTTTGTTTCATGCTTGGACAAAATTTTCACACCATGTGTATTGCGTATTGGCTCAACTATTTATATATGCTAGTCAATGATGCATTATGGGCAATAAGGTCTATTATATTACATTAACAATTATTGGTTCAGCAATAATGAATATCTTTCAAATTCTTACACAGGCTATTGAGTAGGAATAATTGTGGATCCAAATACAATTATTTGTAACTATTTCATAGTGTTGTTAACTTTTTACTTGTTTTATTATTGATTACACAATTGTTACATTTACTTGTGTTTATGTGTGTAGTCATAATTTGTTAATTTTGTAATGTTTTTATTTTTAATTTTTATTATTTATTTATTTACATTTTTGTTTATTTTATTTTTTATTTATTTTCTCCTGAGTTGGTTATCTTATTTGTTTCGTTCAAGGTATTCGTTTTGTCTAAATTATGTTGCATTATCGGCATTTTATATATATATATATATATATATATATATATATAGATAATATTAGTGGTAAATATACATATATATGCAAAATCCACAGGTGCATATATACACATGTATATTTAGAATAAAAAATTTCCGAGAGGATAAAATCCAGGTAGAACTCAATGTCCAGGACAGAGTAAGGATATAATAAAAAGGCTTAAACACTAATATTCCATGGTCATAATTTATTCCATTGGAATCGTAAATACGATCCAATTCATTTTTATTTCCGGAGTAGGTTTTTTTCTGTTTTCTTTTTGAATTTGTAGGTCTGATGAATTGGATCGTATTTACGATTCCAATGGAATAAATTATGACCATGGAATATTAGTGTTTAAGCCTTTTTATTATATATATATATATATATATATATATATTAATGTGTGTGTATATCAATATTTGATTATATATATATATATATATATATATATATATATATATATATATATATATATATATAAATTTATATTTATAAATATATAAATTTATATTTATTAGTGTGTGTATGTATCAATATTTGATTATATATATATATATATATATATATGTATGTATGTATGTATGTATTTATTTGCATTTATCATAGTGGTATTTTACATAATAGTAATGTAATAAAAATTTGTCACATGAATTAAACTTAGCAGACATAAATTCTCTGAAGTGCTGAGGTAAAAAAAAAAAAAAGAGAAGCAAGTTCGATTCCTGTCAGAGGCAAAATTTTTCTTTAGTAGAATTTCTCACTCTAGGTTGGATGTATTAATTTCACTGTTTAATAAAATCAAATCCGAAAACACACTCAATATAATTAATGTTTTAGCAATAAAAAGAGTGTGTGTGTGTGTGTGTGTGTGTGTAGTAGTAGTAGTAGAATAGTATCCAAAACAAAAGACAAGATGATGGGCGTCCGTGGAAAAACCAAAATATACAAAACAATAAGTAAAAAGCAATACTCATATGTTCTTTCTTTCTTCTTTTTACGTGCCATGTTCTTTCAAGAAATTAACAATTATGGCTCTCCACTTCCCTCTATCCTTTGCAGCTCTCAGCAAGTTCCTTCTCTCTGCTTCCTCCCCCAGACCACGTTCTGTCATCCACCCACTCAAGCTCGCCACGTGTATCATGCACTGCTTTCCCTTGTCTCTCTTTCTCTCTATTTGACCCACGAGTATCAGATTCTCTAGGCCCTCCTTCCTCATTATGTGTCCCAGAAACTTCAGCTGATGTTAAGCATAAGCCTTCTCCTTGTTTGCAACCTCTCTAAGACCTCATTGTTGCTCACACGCTCGATCCATGACATCCTTAGCATCTTTCTGTAGAACCACACCTCCATTACCTTGAGTCTCTTCTTCATCTTTGAGGAAATCGTCCAATATTCGTAAAGAAGGACAGATGTCACATAACAGCTCAGTATTTTTTTCTTTTCTTTTAAAGCTTCATGTGGACTCAGAGGTTGATGCTCTTGCCTCACATTCCTCAAGTGGTAAATGTGACAAGATACTCAGTTCCTGAGCTGAGAACTGAGTGATGAGATTATTAAAGAACTGAGTATTTCGTCACTCTTACAGCTGAGGATTGTGAGATAAAATCATCCACATGACCACATGAATCTTTAAGTCATGGAAAGCAGTAACATATGTGCACTGTATTATATATATATATATATATATATATATATATACTGTATTTTCCAGCATCGGAGACGCACCCTAATATTGGAATGAAATTTCTAAGAAAAAAACTAAGTCATTCTCATACAACACATTCACCATGCATCCCTCACATACTGGTGCCATGTATTGTTTACATTAATCACTCGTATGATTTTATTTGGATGGCAATGACATACTAGTCAAGAGCAAAAAGACTCTTGCTGCTAGTAAACAGAGCATGTTTAAGCTTGTGGCTCAGCTCCAGGAAGGTTTATAGTCTTGGAATTACTTGTAACAGCTAAGTACTGAGGTTACATCATACAAAATGCTGAATTAGATAGCTAACATTATAGTGTAATTACTCAACATACAAATCCACATTCTATCAGTCAACATAATTAGGTGACTGTCCAAGCTTACTTGAGCCTGGGCATTGCCTTACATTTTTCTTGGAAGACACACGTATTTTTCAGAGTATTTTTTAGGGAAAAAAGTGCGTCTTGTAAGCTGGAAAATATGGTATATGATAGAAAAAATAAAGGAAGATAAATAGAGGCATTTAATCAGCTTAGTCTAATTTACATAAGTGTTATATTGATTTGGAGATACAAAAATCAAACAAGTACAACAATTTAAATATTTGAGAGGACGAAAAATGCAATGCCGATATCCGAATGTGCATTGAGATAGCAAAAGATGCTCTCTAAAAGTTAAGCAAAATATTAAGAAATAGGAAAATTTCTTTAAAAATAGAGTACTGAACTATTACATAATATCAGTTCTCTTACATGGCACTGAATGCTGAACAGTCTCCTCACAGATGAAGAAGAAACTTGAAGCAACAGAAATATGACTCTACAAAAGGATGCTGAGAATACTATGGAGCAGACATGTGAGCAACAAGGAATTTTTAGAGAGAATAAAAACAAAAAAGACACCTATACTTAACATCAGGAAGAGACAACTGAAATTTCTAGGACACATAATGAGAAAAAAGGGCTTTGAAAATTTCATACTCACAGGACAGATTGAAGGTAAGAGTGATGGAGAAAAACAACACATAACCTACCGAGCGAGTTTGAGTAAGTGGATGGTGGAACAAAGTTCAGGAGAGATAACAAAAAGATAAAATTTATTAAGAACAAGAAATTGTGGAGAGCCATGATCACCAACATCCTGACGAAACACAATACATAGAAGAACTAAGGCAACTAGTAAGAGTCAAACTCTCTACAAAATATTAATGGCTCCTGAGGCGAGCATTTTAACTACTGATCTACTGCAAAACAATTTTACACATGGGAGCAGTGAATGAAAATACATATTGTAACATACACTTTATATATTTGTTAAAGAAAAATGAAACAAAAGATTCTATCAGTAAATGAACATCAATTGGGAAGTGGACAGACTGTTTGAGAAGATAACATTCAACTTTATATATAATAAAACAATCAGTTCAATTATGTGACCTTTGCTGTTTAATAAAAGATTACTATTCTAAATCCCTTAACTCGATTACCTGCCGGGTTGATCCACAGGTGACAAAGTGTGCATAAGTGTCTGTCTCATCCATCACAGCTGACAACCTGCCTACTTAATCAATCATACACAAAAAAATGTTTTACTTTGTCAGTTTAGCAAATTAATAATTACATAAGACAATGTGAAAGCATTTCTCAGTTTTACGACTTTTAAATAAAATGAACATTCACTATTGGAAGGGATATGCATTGAGAATTGAGATCTCTTATATGCCTTCAGGATGTGGATGATTATGGCTCTCCACAACTTTCTATCCTTTGCAGCTCTTAGTAAGTTTTGTCTTTTTACCATCACTCCAAGTCCTGGCTCTGCTATCCATTTACAAAAAATTAGGTGGGTGACACACTGCTTTCATTTGTCCCTCTTGCCTTCAATATGTCCTGTGAGTGTCAGATTCTCCAAGCCTCATTAAGCATTCAAATCAAGTCATATTTTAGCAATTCAATGATCAAAATGACATCTAATAATAAACAAAAGATATATAATGACTCAAAAGTAAACCTTGGTTTCTTCCACTATGGTTGATGGCAGATAAATAAAATAAAATTTTACAAATCTAATTTGTTTTCTATTTTCTTGGAAGCAAAGAAAACATGAAACAATATAAATATCATGAAGCAATGTAATTATCTGTAAAAGCAAGATGCAAATATTTTCTCCTTGGCTCATGTTTTTTTTTTTTTTTTTTTAATTTAAATTACTGTTTACATCATTTACACTAAGACTAATGTTGTCTTTGTTTTTATTGCATAACATTAGGTTCAAGTTCTACCATCAGCTTGGTTTAATCCTCAAGGCTGCAACATTGATTCATGAATTTGGGAAGTTCAATCTCTGGATTGGTTTAGTAGAGATTTAGAATTAACAAGATGAAAAAAAAAAAAAAAAAAAAAAAATCTCAATGTGGTCTGTGGAATGAAAAAAAATCTACTCCAACAGATTAAACACAAGAGTTCAATTCAAAACTTCCCTGATGGTTACTTGAATTGACAAGTACCTGAAGAAGACCAGAGAGCACAATGGTTGAAACACTGTGATAGTAACAATAAAGAGAACAATTCAGACAGAAATTACTGTACAGTGTGCGATAAGCAAATTGTTGGTATTTTATATTTTTAATTTTGCGTATGTGCATTGTTTTTTCAGTTTTGTTGACTGCACAGTGATCAGTTGGGCAATGTCTGTGCGAAAAAGTGTACTATGACAATTCACTGCCAGAAATTTAGAAATAGCATGCTGTACTGCTTGGCATTCATGCCGGAAGCTCCAATACAAACATTTCAGAGTGCTTGGGTGTCAATCTGAGGACAGTGTAGAGGATTCAGAAAGAGTTGGATGAGTCTAATGGTGATTACGAAGGTGTTTGGAGTAATCACTAGTGACACCAAAGTTATACCTCCAGTCATCTTCCCACAGGGACTTAAAATCAACACCGACACCTATATCAATTGAGTAGGTTGTGGATCAAGAGGGTGGCTGTTGGAAGAACCTATGATTGGCAACAGGACTCTGTACTATGCCACACAAGCAGGAGAATTCAGTCATCACTGTTAGACAATTTCTGCAACCACATTACCCTTTACATCTGGCTACCCAACTCCTCAGACTGCAACCCCCTTGATAGCTTGGTAAATACATTAACAGAATACTTTTAATTTCAAATCACTTATATATTTAAAATAATTTAAGTATATTTACTTACTGGGGGTACCATGAAAAGCAGGTGCCTTGAAAGGAAGTAATGATTAGCAAAACTAGTCTAGAGGAGCGTTACTACTGAAAAGTGAGTGTGATTATTACCAAGTGATCCATACAATATTAAATAATTAAACAAAGGTTAACACGCTGTAAAACTCAATGAACTATAAAAATACATTTATTATTTCCAAAGTAAATTTTCCAAAGTAATTTAGTATGATTCCATTATTTTTGTACTGTGTTTGTAAACTATAGCTTTACCAACAAATACTAGTTAAAAAATAAAAGAAAAAGCTAACAAAACAAGTATGGTATTGTGATTATTAAAATTTATTCATTAGATATTTATTAAAATATTTTTTCAGTAACAATTTAAGATGATTTATACTATCTACAAACAGACTATTGCCCTCCTGCTATCACAATGTTTTGGCCATAGCCCTCCGGCCTTCATCAGGTGTATGTCAATCCAGGTAACCCTTTATTTAATCTACAGAAGTAGACTGTTCTCATTCCACTGCCTCTGTTTGGAGATATCTCATCTAGTTCTTATTTTTAGTACTGCTCACTTTTTGCTCATCCTATTTTCACAGTGTCAAAGTACTGCTTGGTCTATGGTTTGAACTCAAAATTACACAGTCACCAAATTCCAGAGCAAACACTTTAATCCACTAGGCTATTGTCATGTATGACAATTTTCTGTGGGGCCTTAAACCTAACCTACCTGCTGATGAGGACAACAGTCCACTTGTAAATAGTGTCAATAATGGTAACTCCTTATCCCAGAACTTGAAAGAGAAATTTAAAATGATTCTATCATATTTCTCGGATCAAGAAGCCAAAATTTCAGTAGAATTCATTCAGTAGATTTGGTGTGTACATGGTGTTATGGAAGATTGAAAGAATGAAAATTTGGCCCTGTGAAAAAGTTTTTTTTAAAGTTTCTCATGAAGACCATTTTTGCACAACCAGAAGTAAGACTTGACACCAGGTGAGTTTCTTAATGACTCTACTTATTACTTCAATTGAGACTGCTACATCAGTAAAAATATAAGCACAAAATGTGATTTGTAGTTCAGGGACACTAAAATCAAGCAGGTGCATAAGTTTAAATATCTGGGAAGCATTTTGACAGAGGACAGTAAGTGCGACACTGAGATCCGAAGATGGATTGGGATGGCCAAGGATGCATTCCAAAAGCTGGGCAGAGTATTGCAAGACAGGAGGATTTCTTTGGTGCCAAAGAAAAGAGTACTGAGCTGTTATGTGACATCTGTCCTCCTTTATGGCAGCGAATGTTAGACACAGTTCTCCTCAAAGATGAAGAAGAGACTCGAGACAACAGAGATGTAGCTCTGCAGAAGGATGATGAAGATATCAAGGACTGAGTGTGTGAGCAATGATGAGGTCTTAGAGAGGATGTAGACAAGGAGGAGACTTATACTTAACATCAGGAAGCTGCTGCTGAGGTTTCTGGGACATGTAATGATGAAGGAGGGCCTGGAGAATCTGATACTCACAGGTCAAATAGAGGGAAAGAGAGACAAGGGAGAACAATGTATGACATACCTAGCAGGTTTGAGCAAGTGGATGACAGAACATGGTCTGGGGGAGGTGGCAGAGGGATGGAACTTGTTGAGAGCTGTTAAGGGAAAGGAGGAAGTGAAGAGACATGATCGCCTACATCCTGAAAGGACACAGTACATAAAAAGAAAAAAAAAGAATTAGGACTCATTTGGACTATGTGATTTGCAGTCTTTTTATTTATACCTTATGTGTGGACCTAGTTAAAAGATACAAAATGCACATGAATATTTAACAGAAAAATGCTCAGATCCATTTTAAAGTCTGTTAATGGAAGAGTATATAATGTCGAATAACTTTATAGCCATAAATGATTGAAAGCTGAAACTTGCAGATTAATAATTTGATATTTGTTTTAAATGCTGTGTAAATTTTATTATTCTCTCTAAATGATAACTTAATAGAAATTTAAGTTAGTACCCACTCAGTAGGGATATCATATATTGCTAATTTCAATAAAAAAAGGTTTTTAGTTTGTCTATTGATTTTTTTGTTTTTTTATCGCTTATCAACCCTTTGAAAGTTATTTAAAGCCAGAAAATGTTTTTAAGTTGTAAGAATTTTTTAGTGATACAAGCCTTACTAATCAACCCATAGCTGGGGGCAGAAGAGGTGGATTCATACCTTTCCCAAAGGTATTTGCACATAAGTGAATATAACAAAACTAACAGGAATGAGAAGTTCTGATCTACCCATGACAGAATTCAGACTTATCCATTACTCAGTCCCTGTGCCAGTCATTCATCTTACCAGCCACCACGTTGGGATGAGTAGATAGACAAAGAGTTGGTAGGTTTGATTTGACTTGTTTTGTTTTATGGTATATCAACCTCAATGGGTTATTTAATGCTGACGAAATTTTTATTGTCGGTAATTTTTTTTTTTCCAACATGTATCACAAGTAATATTTTTCCTTCAAAAAGTCTATTTCAAAACATCTCTAGCAGGTAATTTTTCAAAAAAGTATTGCTGGTAATTTTTTTTTTTTCAAAAAAAATATTGCTGGTAATAATTGGTAATAATTTTTTTTTTTTCAAAAAAGTATTGCTGGTAAAATTGGTAATAAAGTTTTGTTTTTTTTTTTTCAAAAAAGTATTGCTGGTAATAATTTTTTTTTTTTTTCAAAAAAAGTATTGCTGGGAATTTTTTTTTTTTTCAAAAACTTTCTTGCATGAAACATGAAGTATTTCTGGTATTAAGACCTATTTTTACACTTACAAAGTGCTTTGACCCCAGTTTGGGTGTTAACTATCTACCCATAGTTGGGAACCTAACAGGTGCTACCACCCTGGGTCATGGTTGACTTGGGAACACCAGCAATTAACAGATGATTCCACGCTCCTCAAAGCCTCCTGAATAGAAGCCTTGCTGTTGGACGTAGTTTATCGTCTTACCCAGGATGCAGATGTAATTTATCGTCATACCAAGGACAGGGAGTTAGTAGAGGGAAGAGTTGAGCAGTTAAACTAACATAGAAGTTTCCCCACTACCAATCCACCCAGACAAGCAGGCAAAGCCCTTAATCAAAACATCTGCATATGACATGGGAAACAGGGTTTGTGTTCTCATTTCTCAATGTGGCATTTGTCTTTCATTGTATTACCTTGTGAGCATTCTGATGAAAAGCAAAAATGGATCTCTCAGATTAATAGAGAGCAGTTTTGTTTTGGAGGCATTAAAATTAACAAGCCGTCCTTTGCCCCAGTTAACAACAGACTGTAGGTCATTTTTGACATCAGCTGCCAATTTGACCTTATTGAACTGATCAGGTGTAAATGGTTGTGTCATCAGCATAGATACCAAAAAATAAAATCTTATACTCAAAAGATTTACTGAAATCTGGCATGATGAAGTGTAAGATTTTGTCATCTGTTGCATATTGCGTCATTTCTGCATCCCCACACTACTACATAAAATGGTATCAATGAAAAGAATCAATTCTTTTATTCATTTTATTAAGAGAGAGTGGTGGCAGCTTGCATTCTAAGAGGTAGCGGGATGAATAAGATCACAAGAATGTATGTCAGCTCAGTCCTTACACAGGTAATCTTAGTTGACAGTTAACCTGGCTGTGCTTCAGAATTCTTGCTGCTCTCTATTGAATTTGTGCTGTTTTGGACTTATATCCAAAACTCAGACAAAGGCAATCCATCACTGTCAGAATACCATGCCCCTGAGGAACTATGGCCAATTGCTGACCATTCTGGCCTTGGCCTTTGCATTCTGTAAAATTACACTTGGCAGCAATTTATAGAACAAAGAAATTTTTCCTTTGGCTTAAAAATTTCATGAAACTAGTTTCAAATGCCATAAATTATGTTGCATTGTTGGCCTAATTACTTGTTTTGTTACCATCGGAAATTGACGTTGACCTACACATGAAACATATAATGATTTCTTTGTAAAGAATCAAATGGTAACCAATACGCTAGATTGATTAACACATTAAGCATTTACAGCAATTTCTCTTTTTCATTTCCTCAACAGCAATTCTTTTACAATTTATTCAGGACTTTCAAGTTTAAACAATAGCATGCTAATAATATTAGTGTCCTGATAAAAACAAACTGTAATGTAGCAGACTGTTATGACCTAGATGTTGCTAGTATTTAGACAATTGCCAAGCCTTCAAACTAAAAAGACCATATATATATATATATGTGTGTGTGTGTGTGTATCTCAAACATTAGTTTCCTTGACCAAGGGTGGGGGGAACAGGTTTGATTCCTGCAGGAGAGCACATTTTCTTTGAAATTTCTCCAGCACATAGGTTGATAGACGTAATACACACTATTTAAATTTAAGTGAAATAGAAAAAAACCTGGTCACCTATTTCAAATATGACTATCCACTATAACAATATTTGAAATATAAATTTTGAATCAAAATTAAATCTATTAATTATTTTATATATATATATATATATATATATATATATATGTGTGTGTGTGTGTGGAGAAATACAATCATTGGTTACAGTTTATAAAGAAAGAACTTTGAATTTTTGTATCCAGTTTATCTAATTTTGACTTAAAGAATACAGTTTAATTCAAAGAGAAAATAATTTATTAAGGCAAAAATGTATTGAAAGTGCACTACTTTCAGAAATCTCTAGGGTATATTTACATTCAAACAGTGTATCTTTGGAAAGACTATTTCTCTGATAGGAGTAGATTGGTTCTCCATCTGGTTCACACTTCCTTCAGTCTTTAGAACAGGAGTAGAGGTTTATCCCTTGTTTCCTGTAGAGGATCGGATTTCTGGTTCCTTTCAAAGTCTTTTCATTCTCTTTCACTCCCAGTAGCCTCTTGCAGCTTAGTGGCATTATTGCCTTGTTTGAGGAGAGTTGATTAAAAAATAAAATAAAAACAAATATATATATTACCCTGTACATTGTCAGACACAATTTTTGCTCTCACGATGAATATGCTCAAGAAGTCTGCTGAGGTAAGATGCCGTGGCCCTGTTTCCAATACCGAAGTTAAGCAACCACCCATCCGGGCTTACATGGACGATCTTACAGTCACTACACATTCTGTTACAGGCTGTAGATGGCTGTTACATGGTTTGGAAAGACTGACTGAGTGAGCAAGAATGAATTTCAAGTCAAACAAATGTAGATCAGTGGTAATAAAAAAGGGCCGAGTGGTAAAAAAACTATTTCACAATAGAAGGGAGAGCCATCCCAATGTTGGCCGATAAGCCTGTTAAAAGTCTAGGGAAATCTTTTTGTAATGCTATGAAGGACACACCAGCTATCAAAGCTATATGCACTGATTTTCACTCATGGCTGGCAAAAATAGATAAATCTGGATAGCCAGGGCATTTCAAAGCCTGGCTATACCATCACTGTCTGCTTCCACAAGCATTATGGCCCCTCCAGACATATAGCATTCTATTTGTCTATGGTGCCTATTTTGTTTTGGAATCCATTCTGGAGATTGGTAATTAAAATATTAGTTTTGAGGTACCAGTTCAGTCTTTTATTTATTCTTCTTTCTAGGGTTTTGCATATGCAACTTGCTAATGTTATAGATCAGAGGTTTTAGGGGTCTGATTTGTTTTTATTTAATTTTGGTATAAGATCACAGTAGTTTGTTTCCAGCTATTCAGGCATTTGCCCTTAAACCATATCTCATTAAAGATGTTTAACAGATATTTTAAGGATTGGTGTGGAGGGGGGTTAATTGTTTAAGAAATTCATAATGAATTTCATTTAGGTCAGTAGCTGTACTATGTGATTCGCTTATGGAATCTCTAAGTCAATTTAGGGTAAAAGGTTGGTTATAATCTCCTTTGTTGTTCGAGTTAAAGTTCAGCTTATTTTTTTTTCTGTATCTTGTTTAACTATTTGAAATTGCTGTTTGTAGTTTTTGCTGGAGGAATTTTGTTTTAAGGATTCTGAGAGTAGATCTGCTATATCCTTTTTGCATGTTTTTTTTAATGTTATTTTGAGAAAAGGAAAATTGCTGGCACAAATCCATCCTATCATATTGCAAATTTTTTTTGATTTGGTATGGGAGTTTATTTTATTTATGTAATTTCTCTATGATTTTCTTTTAGCTTGTTTAATGGTTCTGCATGCTTTTGCTCTATTTAATTTGAATAGATTTAAATTGTAGGTTAGGTATCATCTTATTGCCTTTTCACAATCTTCATTGAACCATGGTCTTTGATGTTTACTTGATTTAGTGTTATTGGTATACATTTTCTCGCAATTGCTATTAATGTTTCAGAAAAATATTCAGTAGATTTTTTTTTGTAGTCTGTTAGTTTTTGATAGTATTGGTTTTTATATTCCCTATAGTCTGCTTTATTTAGTTTCCATCAAGGGAGATTGTTTTCAATCAGTTCTGAACTCTTCAGTATAATTGAGTAGTGATCACTGCCACATGAATCGTTTTGTACTTGCCAACTGTAATCCATAAAAATAGAGGGTTCACATAGTGAGAGGTCAGTAGCTGAGTATGGACTTGATGCACAGTCTAGATATGTATTAGACTTACCATTTAGCAAACATAAGTTGTTGTTGTTAACTACATTTTCCAGGTTTTTCCTCTTTTTCTCCAAGTTCTTGAATCCTTATATAACATTGTGACTGTTAAAGTCACCTAATAATATGAACGGTTTTGGTAGTTGTTCTATTAGTTTATTTAGATCAGTTTCTTTAATGGGATCAGGCAGCAAGATGTAAATTGAGCAGATGTTAATGGTTCTACGTAGAGTAGTTTTTGCAGCAATTGCTTGTAGATTGATTTCTTGAAGAGTTTTACTTTGGGGGATATCACTTCTGATTAGGATCGATACACCCCCAGATACCCTTTGTTGGGTGTCATGTATGTAGTATTATGGGCACGTGGCCGAGTGGTTAGAATGTTCGCATTCTGACCATGAGACCCGGGTTCAAATCTCACCATGGTCGATTTGTCAGGAAGGTGACTTCCTGATGTTATCAGACTAGAGGGGTCAATCCCAGCATGCAGCACCTTTGGAAAGTGCCTGAAAACCATACCACAGGTTAACCCAAGCCACATAAGTGAAATTGGATAGACGAAACCCTTGGGTGTCATCAATAGCTGTGCTAGCATGAAGTCACAAGTCATTGTGGCTGAAGGCTTGAGCGTGCTGGCCTTGTTCAAATTGTTGGTCATGCTAGATAACACATTCTTTCCCAGAAACTTTAACTAAGGTCTGCTCAGCATAGTTGCAGTATAAACCACAGGTTGTCTCTGTGGGTATTGAATAAACACAAATGCGCCTGAGCAAGTGTCTGCAATAGGGATTGAATCCTTGAATGAGTGGCCAACTATACAGACATGTATTAGGTTGGTGCAAAAATAATGACATGATAATGTCGTTTTTTGACGTATTTTTAACGTCAAAAAACGACATTATTACATCATTATTTTTGCACCAACCTCAGTTATATTGAGAATAGATTTTATTTGGTTTTAGGAATGTTTCTTGAAGGCAAATAATGATGGGAAGTTGATTCGTTATGAGTAGGAGTAGCTCATTTGATTCGTTATGAGTAGGAGTAGCTCATTTACATTTCAGACTTTGACAATTCCACTGTATAATTTTTTGCATCATGCTTATGTATTCTTGGGCTTATTATTGAAGGGTGTTGTTATGAGTTTTTGATTGTATGGTTTATGTTTAGTCCATAATTTCTATTCTCTCTGGTTTGTTAGCTCTTTGTTTCTGGTCATGTTTTGTTCTTCAGAGGTCTTTTGTTCCTGCTTATCTTTTTAGTTTCGTCTGTTTTTCCATTAGGTTTTTTTTGGTGATTCTTTGTCTGGATGATGACCATTCCATTCTCTTGGTTCTTCAGTGATGTACTGAGTTGTGTCATTTCTTTTATGAACTTTTTGTTTCTCTTGTGAATATTTGAAGGGTTCTATTTCTTGAACGATTTTTGTACTTTACATTGAGGTTTTCAGAGTTATTTGTTTTGTACCTATAGATTCTTTTTTGTTTGAGGTTGACAGGACAAATTGTTTTGACTATGGATGTTTGGTTTACGTGTGGTATACTAAATTTTAGTAATTCTAGCAGTTTTTTTTTTTTAATTCTTTTATTAGAGTTGTAAATTCATGATTTCTTAATGCATTGTTTTCTTGTATGTCATTTTGATGATTTGTTATTTTAGTATTTTTTGCATGATATTGAAAGTGAGTTAGTTTCAACCTGTTTTTTAGCTTCTTGAAAGATGTTTTGTATGTATTTTATTCTTATTTGCTTTACCTTTTTCCAAATTTTACACTCTTTAGAATCTGTTGAGTGATTTTGTTTGCAGTTTGGGCATAAAGAGGCCTTTCATAGGAGACTCTTCATGATCAGTCTCAAATTCCCATCTTCGACAGATTGGTACTCTCATACATTGATCTTGTAGATGGCCAAATTTCTGGCATTTGTGACGTTTTCAGGAATTAGATTTCTTTTGGTAGGGTAGGTTCGTTAAATGCCAAAATATATATGTTTGTGTTTATTGATGTGCCATTTCTTTTTATTTGTAGTCTTTTGAAATCTGTTACACCTTGTTTTTTTTTTGGGGGGGGTATCATTTTTAATTTCTTCCATTGTGCAGAGTGACAGTTCCAGGCATTTTATTACTCCCTTTCATGTCATTTATTTGATTGATTTTTAGTATGTTTTCTGTGTATTTTTTGGATTTTACTTTAATTAGAAATGTTATTTTTCTTTATTTTTATTGATTTTGGTTCTATCATGGCTGATATAACTTTTCATAACACAAAAGTTGACACTTTTGTTATTTCATCCTCTAATAATTTTATTTTTGTATTTGCCGTCTGTGCTACACATCTGCCTCAGAGTTCCTTCTTAAGGGACACTATCAAGTGGGACTAATCCCATTCATCCTGATCTGCCAAGGGGACACAGTATAGTCATGCTGAAAATGGTCACAAGCACCACATTCCTTCACCATACGTAACCAAGTATAGTATGGTGTAATGATTCTCAGCCATGTTGCAGACATTCTCTTTCATACCAACTAGCCCTTGCTACTGTCTGACTAGCCGATTGGATTGGATTGGATTGGGCTATTCCAGGCTGGGACCAAAGTGATGTGTAATTGTAGAAAATCCTGTTCAGGAATCATTTAGTAACCAAGACTCCATCCCTGTGTATCACGGGTCACCATCCATGGCAAACAGGTGGCACCAATGAAGGGGATTTGCAGTTTTGGGGGAATCAGTTTTTGTAAATGTGTGCTTTATAAATTGCAATTTTATAGTTAGTTTTGTATGGACAGGTAGCTTAGGCATAGCATTTTGTGTAACTTTTTTTTTTTTTTTTTTTTTTTTACAATAGTTTGTATGGAAAAACTATATTATTTTTCCTGAAGCGCTATCTTAGGTATAAACGGATAGGTTGTAGACTTATCGTATAAGTTGACGGCATATAGGTGAAGTTTTCCTCATACAAATAATTAGTTTCTAGTCTATCTTACTACCTATGCTAGACCTGATAGTAGTTTAATGTCCTACCCAGAACATAGGTGAATTTGTTTTGAGAAAAAAAAAAAACCTTGACTGCAATTTAGCTTTATGCCTAGAATGTGGATCCAGTTTAATGTCATACCTTGGATAGATTCTAAGATATAAACAAAAATAGAGAGTGACATGTTTTGTGCAATGAACACTGGCTTTTATATATAATTACTTCTGACCAGCTGAATTCTAAAAAGTCTCATTAATCTATTTTAAGAATTAATATAAAAATCTAGTAGTAATTATTGCTTATAAAAAATATCCTGTATTAATTACAGGTTTATAAGAAAATTAATAAATAAATCTATTATTTACATGTTTGCTTTCTTTTTTTTTTTTTTTTTTTTTAATTCTGTACTAATTTTTTAAATATTGTTTTAATCATAAGTTTACTAAAAAAAATTTGGTATTTTTTTTTTTTTTAATCATTTCATCCAAAGCAAGACAACAAAGCTACTAAAATGTAAGGGCTACTGAGTTTGAAAGAATATGTAAAATAAACATTGAGGAGCGAAAACAAAAGAACAATAAAAAAGAATTAAGACAGAAGGTAACATTGGATTTATATTTTTGAAGATCAAAACTGACTGGAAAGCAAGAAGCCAGAAGAGTGTCCCACATGCGATAAGTGCAAGAGAAGAAACTGTTAGCATAGAACTTACAGTTACATCTAGCCATTTCAACTGTAAAAGGATGAGACATTGTCACTGCATTTAAATTCATAAAGTCTAGGTACCATAAAAGAAAATTCATCAGAACAATTACCATGAAAATATTTATAGAAGAGGTACAATGAAGCTATGTAACAGTGATGGGAAAGTGACTGAAGGCAAGAAGCCAGGTCAGGACCAATAACATTGCAGATTCTTCTTTGGATCTTATCAAGAATCTAAATTTATAGCATTAGCACCAGGCCAGATGTGGCAGCAATATTAAATTTATAGATGAATGGTAGACTTATAAATGTGTAAAATAGATTCTAGTGAGAAAAATTGTCTTGCATGATACAGTGAAGCAGCAGACCTAGCAATTAATTCAATATAATTTTGTCACTTCATCTCATCTATTATATTTTAAATGGTGTGTTTGAAAAGCCCATGGTACTAATACTGTGACAATGTCTCACAGTATAAACGTAGAGTGTTTTAAAAGAGTCCTTGATATGTGCTTGTTTGTCCACACATGGCAGACAAGTAACTGAAAATCTTTTTACAAATAGGCATTACATGTGGAGAATTTTATTGTAATAAAGAAAAGAAAAAAACATGTCTTATTCATCTTGCTTTCCTTCAAGCATTACTGGAACTTTTTTCTCTACTTGTAATGGTAAATCTTGCAGGTGTCACTAATTAACAGAGACAAGGAAGGAAACACTTATTGCAACTTTATCCTGAGTCATTCTTTTCTCATTTGTGTGTTAGTACATCTTAACACTTCTCAAAACTTAGCTGATTAGAATTCTCTCTTATATATATATATATATATATATAGTCAACTTTCCCGTCGAGATCAACGTATGAGGGTCAAGCAGATCAGTTCCCAGGAAACCAACAGCAGCACATGAGATTTGATCATAGTGGTGAAGGTTTCGTGCAGGACCAGCCACACTTTTTGTGTGTGTATATATATATATATATATATATATATATATATATATATATATATATATATATACACACACACACTGGACTCTCCCACCATTTTCAATACATGAGGGTACAGCAACTCACTTGTTAGAACCAAACATCTATACTACTCACACTTGTGCAGAACCAACGGCACTTTTTGGAAGAGCCGAAGAACTGGTACACATAATGTGCTACTCAAAGTTATAGGACTTGGTCTGTTCTGCTCTTCATGCATAGATGAAAGGAAAAAGATGGATTCGTACCATTCCAAAGGAGGGCATTTGCATGTGAGTGAATGTAACAAACTCAACTGGAATTAGAACTTGGCTCTCCAATTCTTCAATCTAAGGTGCTCTCCATTACTCCGCAGTGCTTATATATAATTTAAATAAAAACAGACCACGTTAAGGTCCCATCTAATAAATTATTTCACCATTATTAATTTATTTAAAAGGACTGTGGATCATCAGACTTCCAAACAAAAAAATGAAAAGAAAATTTACACATTTTTGATGGGCCGTATTAAACATATGTAAATTAACTAAAAAAAAAAAAAAAAAAAAAAAAATTTAAATCACTAACAAACATCAAATTAAATTATTTGTAGACAGTCTAGAGACATTCAAATTTATATCAAACATTATAATCTTTATGAACCCCCAAAATAACACTTTCAAAGTAAAACAAAATAACAGCGTCTGTTTCTAGCTTTTTTTTTTTTTACAAAGAAAATTAGTGACGTCTTCTCTTCTCTATTAACTTCCTTCTTCCTTTTTTCTCTATAAGTTTTTTCTTCTCTACCCCTTCAATTTCAATATATAACTTCTGTTAAGTTAATCGTTTAAATTAAAATTAATTTACATATGTTTAATACAGCCCGTCAAAAATGTGTAAATTGAATGAAAAGAAAATTTACACATTTTTGACGGGCTGTATTAAACATATGTAAATTGAGGAAGTGAGAGGGAGAGAGAGAGAAGACATGAGTGAGTTAGCAGATATTGACACATTTAAACGATTAACTTAACGGAAGTTATATATTGAAATCGAAGGGGTAGAGAAGAAAAAACTCATAGAGAAAAAAGGAAGAAGGAAGTTAATAGAGAAGAGAAGACGTCACTAATTTTCTTTGTAAAAAAAGCTAGAAACAGACGCTGTTATTTTGTTTTACTTTGAAAGTGTTATTTTGGGGGTTCATAAAGATTATAATATTTGATATAAATTTGAATGTCTCTAGACTGTCTACAAATAATTTAATTTGATGTTTGTTAGTGATTTAAATTTTTTTTTTTTTTTTAGTTAATTTACATATGTTTAATATGGCCCATCAAAAATGTGTAAATTTTCTTTTCATTTTTTGTTTGGAAGTAAAGTCTGATGATCCGCGGTCCTTTTAAAAGGGCTGTGGTGAAATAATTTATTACATGGAACCTTAAAGTAGTCTGTTTTTATTTAAATTATTTGCTCTGGATTTACATTGAGCTCTCTGGATTTTATCCTCCTTAGGTTTACCCATACAGATTACCTAGTTTTTCTTAAACTATATATATATATATATATATATATATATATATATATATATATCCACACCTGAGGGTGACTCCAAAAGTAATGCTTCCTCTATTTTAATATGTTGGTGCATAACATCAGAACCAAATATTGGAAGTAATGCGGGAGAGATTGAACCTCCTCACTGGTAATTCCTAAATCTTTTCCTTTTTATGCAAAAAAGCATATGGCATAAAAGTACACCTGAAGTAGATATGTGCCATTAAAATCCTTAATGCAAAAAAAAAATAAATAAATAAATAAATAAATAAAAAAAAAAAAAAAATGACCCTCTTGACATTCATCAAAGTTTACTGTACATTTATAGAGACTAAATAGTGGATGCTAAGTAGTAGGTAATTTGTTTCTGCAGTGGTGACAGCAATGCATGCAAAAAAAAAAAAAAAAAAAATCAAACCAATGAAAGGTAAAGTACACTGCTGTAAAAAATGTAATAAATTGTTTTATAGCTGAAAATGGTTCTGTCCAGCAAAAATAAATAAGTGGTATTACTTTCAATGTGTGTCTGTGTGTGCAATCAATTTGTAACAAAATACAGCAAAAACAACAAGCCAAATGATTCTATTTTAAGAGAAACAGCTATATATGAATGAAAGTACGTTCAAGGTACTTTAAAAACAAAAATAAATAAAATATATAGAAAGTGCAATTTAAATTTTTCTGAAATGTAACACCTGCAGATCATTAGGCAGTAAAAATCAAAACTTTTACTGACTAATGAATCACAGATAAACTCTGGTAGCAGAAAAGATTGGATTTTTTATTTATTAAATTTTAAGAAAGTGTGTGTGAGTGTGCAAAAATTTCAGATAGAGTATATCTGTAAAGGGACAATATGAATAAAAACTTAGCTGACACATTTCGTCTTCTGATGGACTTTAACAAAGCAAATGTAAGGATTTTATTTTGCAGCAAGTATTTATAAATAAAATAAAATAAAAAAAATTTTATTGCTTTTACCAAATGTTTGACTTCAGGAACACTCGTAAATATTTATCAGGCTAGTTGAAATGTCAGGCAAGCTATGAGGGACACAAAGTGATACAATTCAATATCTAATAAATGAAAGTAAGTTATGTTTTAGAAAAAAAGTTTTTTTTTTATAAGTAAATTAGTACTTAAATTAATTTAGTTTGGGATTAATTTATGTGCCATATATTATAAATAACATGAGTTTTACTGTTTTCCTTTAATTTTTTTTAACATTTTCATAGTCATGTATCTTGGTTTGGGAAAGGAGTAATTCTTTCAGGAATGGAGATATTGAAAAAAAACGGGGTTAGGATTTGGTTGGAGGGGATAGTAGAATAGTGAAACCATATAAACAAAGGTGATGGTTTGGTTTATTTTGTTTTACGGCATATTAACCTGAATGGGTTATTTAATGCCGACAACATTTTTAGGATAGATTCATATGAACAGAGTATGTATTCTTTGGTTTAGATTGGTTTGGTTTATTTGGTTTGACGGCATATCAACCTTAATGGGTTATTTAATGCTGACAAAAATTTTTATTGCTGGTAATATTTTGTTTTGTCAAAAATCTGTTTCTGGTAATATCTTTCCTTCAAAATTTTATTGCTGGTAATAATTTTTTTCAAAAACGTATTGCTGGTAATAGTTAACTATTTGCCCATAGCTGGGACCCTAACAGGTGCTACCACCCTGGGTCAGGAGTGGACCTGGGAACACCAGCAATTAAGAGATGGTTTCACGCTCCTCAAAACCTCTGGATCAGAGGCCTTGCTGCTGGACATAGTTTAACCTCTTACCCAGGATGTGGATGTATTTTAACATCTTATCCAGGACATAGATGTATTTTAACGTCTTACTCAGGATGATTTGGTAGGGGATGGTAGAATAGTGAAACCACATAAACAAAGGTGTACCAGTATATTTGAGATGAATTCTGATAAGAAACAAATAAGCAATTTTTATCTTAGAATGCACTTATAGCAGTGCAGTGAAAGGTATGTAGGTATTCATGTTGTGTATGTAATAAAAGGTCATTAGTACTAATATGTTGGTTGATTTTGTTTAGCGACAAACTCTATAGGTTACTTAATGCCAAAATCTAAATATTTTTTATGCAATTTTATTTTTATTTTATTGAGACAATAATGGTTTTAGTGACACAAGTCTTACCAATTACTCCAAAGCTGGGAGAAGAGATGGATTCATACCTTTCCCAAGGGTATTTGCACATAAGTGAAAATAACAACCCCAACAGGAATTGAAACTCGGCTCACGAATTAACAATTTCAAGCCATTATCTGTTAACAACCTGCTCATAGCACCTGGTATTCTCAAGCGGTCACCCATGTAGGTACTGACCAGACTCAATGTTGCTTAACTTCGGTGTTTGTATGAGAACCGGCGTTTCAACATGATGTGACTATAAGCTCATTAGCACTAAGTTCAAGCCTTGCCAAATGAGCTATAAAATTCAGCCTTGTGCCAGACTTGGATTAATCAAAGTAAATCAATTCAGAATATGAAGTCTAATTTTATTCAATTGATATAATTCACTTTTGTCAAGGGTGACTTTTCACTGACCATTCCTGAACTGGTGGACATAAGTATTGAAGAATTTTTTTTTTTTTTTATCAAAGTCATTGTTTTGCAACCTTTTTTCACATTAGGGCACACTTGTAAATTAACTAAAAATCTGGGACACACTTTAAATTTTAATAAGGGAAAATTAGTCATTAAATTTGAAAATAGGAAAATAATAAAGAAGTCTCCTGAGATAAACATTTATTTTTAAGACATTACTTCATTTTTTTTTAAGCATTTGGATATTGGATTTAACGGCATGTCAACTCCTATTTGGGTCATTTTATGCCGAAGCCTTATTTATTTATGAATTTAAGATGGTTATAGTGTATAAAAGGTTGGGAGGCTGTTGGATTTCATAATCTACTGTATTTTTTTGGATTGCTTTTTCTTGTGATTGTTTCTGATTATATATTTTCATATCTACATCCATGCATGCATATATATGTCTATAAACACATACATATACACTATTTGAAACATCAAGTTGTTTATTTCTATTGTATTTATTGGTTCCTGTGGGGATATATAAATGGAAAGAATTGTGATGGTTTTATCTAGTGTCACTTGTGTTGCTATTGCTTGTAATTTAGTTTTAATGTGTACTTTACTCTGCAGTATGTCATTTCTAATCAATATTGACACTCCTCCATTAGCTCTATGTTCTGTATTGTGGTTATAATGGTATTGTTTATAATTTTTAATTTTTAAGTTGGCATTTTCTTGTAAAAAAGTTTCCTGTAAGCAGATGACGGCTGGATAGTGACATAAGTATGAGTAGGTCATTGTAATTAGATTTTATTCCACGACAGTTCCATTGCAGGATCTTATGTGCCATAGTTGTGTTTTCATTTTTTGGGGGTAAAGTTACCTATTAGGTTTATATCATTTGTCCTCTCCAGTTTTTTTCCATCTCTTGAGTTTTTAAAAGCTTTGTCTTCAACTGCTTGTGGTGTCCTTCGGTCAGATTTTGGGTTTTGTTTTGGATTTTGTTTATATTCTTTCTCTTCTATTTCCATATATTCCATAGGTTCAAATTTATTTTCATTTGATATATTGATTCTTGATTTTGAGTTAGATCTTGATCGAGTGTTTTCTTGTTCTGTTTTCACTTTTTTGTCTTTTTGTTTATTTTTCATTTTCTTGGTTTGAGAAGAAGAGGGTTCGCTGGAGTTTTGTTCTATGTTTTCTTTCTAGAGTTTTTTGCCTTCTTCTGGGTTAATTCCATTTGATTTGGTATGTTGATTTTCCATAATTGTTATGGTACCTTAGATCTCCAGAGCTAATGTTAGAGAAAAATGAAAAAATTATCAACTTACTTGTCCTAAATATTTTCTCCATAAGGGTTCTTCTTTGGAGATTTCAAATTCATTGTATCCATGTACTCTTCGCCGATTGGCAGCTTCCTCATGGGATAAACCCATGCTGAGATCTGCATCCAGGGCATTACAGACATCCTGGTAGGACATCTGAGATGCCCTCTCTGCTGTCAAAACGGTCATCATCTCGTTCTCTCCATTCTGAAAATAGAAAAGAGATTAGAAAACATGTGTTTGCATTTATCTATATATACATAGCTCTCTATCTCTTTCATATAATTTATTTGAAAATTATAACATAAATATGTTACAAAATAACTACAAAAATAGTCATTTTGTTTCAACACTTCTGGTGTCTTATTAAGTGATGGTGTTGAATGTAGAATAAAGGGTTTTAAAAGGTTCAAATTGACCAAACACCTCTCGCTAGGGGAAACACTGTTACATAAGCTGCAATGACCAATGAAAATACAAGTATATGAGAATTCAAAAAAACTTGACAATGAACCTTGCTTATAATAATTAATGCTTTAATGTTAGTGTTAGACTAAAATAGAAATCATTCTAATTAATATTAAATTTTACTATACAATTGAAAATTAAAAATTACCAATTTTAAATCTGCATTAAGTTTAAAATATTATAAAATTATTTAAAGAAATTAAGAAAAAAATACATATATTTTGTTATTTATTTTGTTTTAATTGAAAGGCCAAAAATTCAGTTAGAATAAACGTTGAAATTTAATGTTGTGCTAAGCTTCATTACAGCTTAGATAAATTTGAAGTGGTGATATGGTGATATATTTGCTCTACTCTGTATTTTCTGGTTATTGGAATTTATTCCATATACACCAACCCTATATATATATATATATATATATATATATATATATTGTGTGTGTGTATATATCTGTAAAAAGACAATATGTATAAAGACAAAAAGAAAACTATTCTTTACTGATGTGTTTCAGCCTCTGATGGACTTTATCAAAGCAAATATAAAGATTTTTTTGCAACATGTATTTATGAACAGAAGTAAAAACATTAGGTTTCCAAATTTTTAAATTTAAGAACACTTAAAAATGTTCTTAAGACTAATTTTAAAAATCATGGTAAACTATAGAAGATGCTAAATGATGTAATTTAAATAAAATGGAAACTCTAACAAAGAAAAAAGTACATTGCATTATGTAAAGATTAAAATATCTAACACACCAGATAATTTTAGGAAAATGTATGACAAAGTAGAAAAAATATTGTGCATGACATATTTCGGCCTTTAAGACTTCATCAGACAAAAGTGATGTTTATGTTGATGTGATTACACAAGTAGAAACATTACCTTAGTCCAATGAAGTCCTAAAGCATGAAACACCCAACATGGAAAAGTTTTTCTACTTTTCATAGATTTTAATAAAATTGTTCTGATATAAAAAAATTTACATAATTGTTTTCCCATAACAGGGAATGTACTATATTTTTTTTTTTTTTTTAAGCCAAGATAGAGCATAGGTAATCTTATTTAACAATTTATAAATTTATAACAATAACAAAAATATAAATTTATAAGCAATAACAAACAAAAAAAAGAAAAAAGCAAAAAAAAAAAAAAAAAAAAAAAAAGAGAGATGGCATTATATAAGTATTCAAATATCTAACATACCAAGGAACATATCATTAATTTTTTTTGACCAATATAAAACCCAAGTAGTTTTATATAAGAATTTTTAATGATAAGCGTAACAAAAACAGATGGCATTATATAAGGATTCAAATATCTAACATAACAGAGAATGTATTAATAATTTTAGAATCATTTCCTCTTCTAATGCATTCAGGCTGCACAAAGGTTTTTTCACTGATTTGGCTAACATTTTCAGTTAGATGAAACTAAAAAAAACAAAAATCTTATTACAGATACAAAATTTAATCCCTGCTATGAAAAAAAAAAGAAAAAAAAAAAAAAAGCTAGAAAGGAAAAACAAATTAGTCACAGTAAATATTAGGTTGGTGCAAAAATAATGACGTAATAATGTTGTTTTTTGACGTTAAAAAATACGTCAAAAAACGACATTATTACGTCATTATTTTTGCACCAACCTAATAGTAATAGAAAATCAAAATCAACAGAATCAATTGACCATATTTTGTTCCTCTCTAATCAGAGCTCAATCAAGGAATTAAAATACTGTGCGCACTGAATAAGAACCACACAAGTATCAATAATATATTGACACCAGTCTACTTATAAACAAATCACACTGAGACCCAACAACCATCCATTTTGTTTACACAAAGATAGCTCTCTAGATTTAATATAAATAGGTCATTCCATCTCAAATCAACCAATAGCCACAGGTGACTCTCAGAAAAATTGGGGAAAATTCACAGGTGTTCCTTAAACAAATTTATCAATAAATACCAAATATTAGATCTGCATCTTTATTAGTTTTTAAAAATCAGAGCATCTTGAAATTTCACTGTATTTTTTTTCCATTTTTCTAAATAAGACTTTCAAGATTCTGATGTTCATAGCTCTAAGGATATTATTTGTTCTTACATTGAATACTATTGCCATATCTGGTCTGGTGCCCCTGCCATTCTTCTAGAGACTCTTGACAAAATCCAAAGAAGGATCTCTAATGTAAATGTCCTGAATTGGCTTCACAACTTCAGCCACTTCCTCACAGATGTGATGCAGCTTCCCACTGTCTTTTCTACAAATATTTTTATGGTTACTACTGTGACAAGCTCCCGCATCCTGGGTGCTCCAACTACATGAATTTAAGCATGCTACTAGATTGGTATCTATGTTCCATCCATTTACTGTTGAAATAGTTATATGTAACCACCACTTCTACTCCAACAGTTTCTTTCCTTGTACTTCCCAACATTGGAACTCTCTTCTGCTCACTTGCTTCCTTAATAACTACAATCTTCAAAAATTTAAATGCAACATCAATCACCATCCTCAGTTGCCTCTACATTCACTCTTTTCTTTCACATTCACTCTCCATAGCCCCCAACGTGCTAGTGGCACTCCTGCCTTGCTTGGGGTGAAATGCTTAAAAAAAAAAAAAAAAATAAATAAATAAATAAATAATGTACATGTTTGAACCTTGGTGGCAATAGTTAATGTTTACTGTAAATTAGAAAAAATATAAACAACTCGTGTGTCTCTTATGTACTTTTCTTTTTATATAGCCATGAAAATGGCCAAAATGTCAATATGCAAAGAGACACTTATAAATATGTCAGATACAACATTTAAAATAGTTTTTCTATCATTTATGATCTAATAGATTATTTCTATGCAGTGACCATATCATTTCTGCAATAGGAATGTCAGTATTCAGTTAAGTATCATATGAAATTTTCATTTTTTTTTTAAATGCTAAATCATAGAATCAAGATATTAATAATTTTGAATCCATTTAAATGTTATGTACTTTGGGGGTGATCACAGCTCTCCACAAGTTCCTTTACTTTGTAGCTCTTAGTAAGGTTTTTTTTTTTTTGCTGTCTCTCCAAATCCCTGTTCTGCCAACCATTTACACAAATTAAGTTATTCTCTGCTTTTCACTGTTCCTCTTAACTTCAATGTAAGGATTAAATTCTCCAAATACTCTTTCCTCATTACGTATCCTAAAAATGTTGATTTTCTCTTTAATTCTAAGAATAAGCACCCTTTTTTTTTATTTCTGTTTTACCTAAAACATTTTTGTTGCTCAGATATTCAATCTATGCTATTATGATCCTACTGTAAAACCACATTTCCATTGCTTCAAGTGTTTTCTTCATCTGCAAGGAGATTGTCCTGCATTCACTGCCCTACAGGGGGACCGATATTACATAACAGCTCACTACTCTTTTCTTTGTTCCTAATGAAATTTTCCTGTTTTTAATACTTTACTTAGCTTTTGAAAGGCATTTTTCACTATCTTACTGTGTCTTCAGATTTCAGTGTTGCTTTTTTCACATTCACATTTTCTAGTCAACATTTCCTAATGCACACAGGCATACAATGGGCAAGTCATTTCTCTAGACACTGAATGATCCAATCTATATAGTATACCTTGAACAGGAACTTAAACTGGTAAATTACATAACTTGTTTTGAAAAATAGGTATGTCATCTTTCTGAAGTGAATTTAACATCAGTCAAGAAGAGAACATGATACTGAATTGACTGCAAAATAACATTCCTAACACCGATTAGATTTGATTTACAGAATATCAACCTCAATGGCGACAAAATTTTTATTGCTGGTAATATTTTCTTTTGTCAAAAATATATTTCTGGTAATATTTTTTCCTTCAAAAAAGTTTTTTTTTTTTCATCAAATATCTAGAGCTGGTAATATTTTTTTTTCAAAGGCATATTGCTAGTAACAGTTTTCTTCTTCAAAAATCTATTGCTGGTAATAATTTTTACAAAGTATTTCTGGTATTAAAACCTATTTCATAGTGTTTTAAACCCCAGTTTTTTTTGGTGGGGGGTAACTATTTGCCTATAGCTGGGACCCTAACAGGTGCTACCACCACAGGTCATGGTGGACCTGCAAACACCAGCAATTAAGAGGTGGTTCCATGCTCCTCAAAATCTCCTGATCAAAGATGTTGCTGTTGGATGTAGTTTATTGTCTTACCCAGGACGCAGATGTAGTTTATCATCATACCCAGGATGCAGATGTAGTTTATCATCATACCCAGGACGAAAATACTGATTAGAATATTTGTGAATGAAATAAGAGTCTATGAGGTTCCATCAATCAACAGCGATAGGTACTATTTCACTGCAAATGAGAGTACATATCTTTAGTGAAGCAGATAAAGCCAATTAAAATTAATGAATTCGGTAGCTATTATAACACAGTTAAATACCAACATCACTAGAAAAAGGTTGTAAAACCTCCATACGATAATATCTGTGCCATTTCCATATATTTGAGCATAAATCAGAAAATAGAGGAAATTTTGAAAAAACACAGTAAAAACAACAGAGAGGGCAGCAATTGCACCATTGAGAAACGACACAACATAATACACAGTGGGTAGAGGTAGTTAAATCTATGAAAATCCATAATCAGATAATAGCTATCCCATTTGCATATATACAATGGTAAATAAGAAAGTAAAGGCAATTTTGAATGGCACATCTGTTGTCACAGTATAGAGTATGCACCAAGAATCAAAGAAAGGTGTATAAGTGGGTAGAAAAGATATGAGACAGGAAGAACTAGAGTAACAAAAAAAATCCTATCTGGGTACTCATCAATTGCATACAGAAAAAACATCTAGATGGTGTATGCCTTAATCAGATTGGTTTGGTTTGGTTTACGGCATATCAACCTCAATGGGTTATTTAATACCAACAAGATTTTTATTGCTGGTAATATTTTTTCCAAAAATGTATTGCTAATATTTTTTTTCTTCAAAAATGTATTGCTGGTAATAATTTGCAAAAATGTATTACTGGTAATATTTTTTTATTTCAAAAATACATTGCTGATGATAATGTATTACTTGTAATAATTTTTACTCAAAAAATTTATTGCTGTATTAAAACCTATTTTTATACTTTCATAGTGTTTTGACCCCAGTTTGGTGGGGGTAACTATTTGCCCATAGCTGGGACCCTAACTGGTGCTACTACTCCACATAAAGATGGACCTGGGAACACCAGCAATTAAGAGATGGTTCCATGCTCCTCAAAACCACCTGAACAAAGGCTTTGCTGTTGGATGTAGTTTATCGTCTTAATCAGAGCAGACCAATGACTGACAAGTGGTGGCAATTGTAGGCATCCATTATGGATCTGCACAAGCCATAGTGTATGATGATTTAGGCTACCATAAAGTTTATTCTGAAACATGTAAGCAGAAAACCTTTTTGGAAGAGATGAGGACCAATACTAGAGGGACTATATCAAGAAGTGACACATGCATTTGTTCATCAGTGGAATTAAAGATGATATATGGAAATTGACTTTGCTTTTTGATTTACCCTTGTATATTTTATACACTAAATTTAACAACTAGTGTGGTAGAAATTCATTATAATAATATTATTTGAATAGTACATTGTAACACAGAATACATGTCAGTTGCTTGTGCAGCAGCTGTCTCCTTTGTTTTATTACTCGTAAAATATGCTGAGACACTGTCAAAGATAAAAGACATACAGAATTAATAATGGCTAGTTTCAACATTAAAAAAAATTAATGCTTGTTTGTTGCATCAGTTTTCAAGCATTTCACAAATACAAACGATTTTAATAAATACTTAGGTCAATTTAATGATCATTATCAATCTCATGAGCAGATGTGGTCTTAGTGTTTCACAGATGACCACCTGACCAGCTCCCTTCATATGTCTTGGTTGCATGTCAATATGCAAGCCTCTATGAAGGATCTTTAATTTAATAAATTAATCAACCAAGGTCAGCTGCAGTCAGGAACACAGTGCTTTAGTTGCATAGTAGTATATACTTCACCAAGGCTACATACAGGTTTTGAATTCAGAATTGTTCTCCTAGACTTGTTGCCAAACAAGGCTGAAAAGCCTAATCTTCTCTATTTACACATAGTTGTCAGTTTTGAATTCAGAGTTGTCCTAAACTGGTAGCCACCTAAGGTAATGGTAATATTAGCTGTTTCCCTACAAGGAAATATTTGGCATTTATTGACTGAGCAACCAGTTCAGCTTTCAGTTGAAATTTATAAAATCTTTCTCTTAAATGACGTTTCAGGAAAACAGGTCTCTTAAGTCCAGTAGTTGTTTATGCTCTTTCCAGTATTGATGAGGGCTTCCTTCCTAACTTTTTATTTGCAGTAGTGTAGAATGTCAAAACCTTGATTATATCAACCTCAATTTGAGGAAGGGAAACCGAAAAAAATAATCTCCTTAACTGCGTTCTATCAATCATCTGAGAGTTCTCTTTTTGCTTTCTAACATTTTCCGCAGACATGAAGTGAAAAGATTATATTGGATCGATTGCTGGGTCTGCTGCTAAGAATGTTGGTTCACTGTGTTGTGCTAAATAATTTTTTTTTCTCCAGAATCTATCTTGCAGATTTATAAGTCTACTATTCATTCTATACTTTGAATATTCTTGCTACATCTGGGCCAGTGCTCCTGATATGCATTTAGAGATTCTTGATAAAACACAAAGAAGAATCTGCAATGTTATTGGTCCCGACCTTGCATCTTGCCTTCAGTCACTTTCCCATTGCTGTAATGTAGCTTCCCTCTGCCTTTTCTATAAATACTTTCATGGTAATTGTTCTGATGAACTTTCCAGTATCGTACCTAGTCTTTATGAATTTAAGTGCAGTACTAGATTGGTGGCAAGGCCTCATCATTTTCCAGTTGAAATGGCTAGATGTAACCATAATTTCTATGCTAACAGGTTCTTCTATCACACTTCTTGATTGTGGAAATCTCCACCACGTTCTTTCTTCCCAGTCAACTTTGATCTCCAATTGTTATCTTCTTAAATCTTTTATTGTACTCTCTCCTTCATAATATTTTTCACATATTCTCTAACCATTTGCATCTTAGTGGCTTTATTGCCTTGCTTTGGGTGAAATGAGTTAGGAGAAGAAAAAATTTATAAGTGTACCAGAGAAAGTGCTCAGCAGCACAGAAGCTTCAATAAAGGAGGATAATTCTACAAAAATCCTCAACAATACTAGGTCCATAATACTTCTGTACCAGAGCATATATGTTTTTATAAAAGTGAAGGAGAGAAAGAAAGCGAGGAGAGAAAGAAAGCGAGGAGAGAAAGAAAGCGAGGAGAGAAAGAAAGCGAGGAGAGAAAGAAAGCGAGGAGAGAAAGAGAGAGAGGAGAGAAAGAGAGAGAGGAGATAGAAGAGAGAGAAAAGACAAAATTGATGGGAAAAGATAAAATGACAGATGTGAAAAAGAGAAACGGCAGAAATAAATAAGAGGAAAAAAAAAAGAAAAAGTAGAAAGAAAAAAAAATATTTCAAATGCAATCAAGAGAACAATTTACTGATATTTTTTGTTGCATTGCTTAAAAAAAAAAAAAAAAAAAAAAAAAACACCAAATGCCATTTAAAATTAAAATTAAAACACTTTCTCAAATATCTACTTTCTTGTTTACTCTTTTTCTTGCCTAGATCTTTCTAAATTTTCTTTATTTGCCCCATACCAAGCAACAAACTCTGACACCCTCCTACATGCTGTCAATGCAAATACTTTTCAGCTTGATTAAACATCAGCATTAAACATTTATAACTTATTTAATCAATCCTGCCTCGCAAAACACACCTTCCTTGAAGGAAGTGTTTCATCAATATAGACACTTTATCAGGTTATCTTTACTCATGACTCAGGCAAAAAGAACATAAGACATATTTAGTCTTTCTTGGCATGAGGATGAATTTTCCAGCAGAATGATTAGAATGCAACATCTTTTATTCTAATTGCTTATGTTTGGTCTTTGTTGATGATTATAAAGAAAGTCTTCATTGCATGTCCTGTGTCAGTATTATTTGCAATGTATTCAATGACTAGTATTAATAAATATGTATATAAATAGTTTATTTCTGAAGTTGCTTTTCAGTATATATTTGCTTAAAAACTCTAGTTGTTCAGGTCTTTTTAATTCAATCTCTTTCCTGCAAGTTCAACTACTAAATCATTTTTGTAGATAAAAGGAAGTTTCAAGTGAAAATGATTACTTGAAGCCATACATATTTGCCAACTTTACAAAGAGATAATGCCATTAATTTTTTTTCCTTCCATATTATGCTGTGAAGATCAAATTTGAGATGTAGAAACTTTGCCTTGTGAGAGACAGAATTGGCTTAAAAATTTTCTGAACTTATTTCATATATGTTAAATTTAAGGCTCATATTGGAAGGGCAAAAAAGTTAATTTTCCGAGGGTTTAAACCATTTTCTCTGGTTAAATTAATAAAAAAATATATCTTTCTTTCCTTAGTGTTCAGCTACAGTTGCATAAATTCAAAATTACTGACAAAATATATTATGTGTGTGTGTGTGTGTGTGCGCGCATGAGAGAGAGAATATTGGAATGTTTACCAATAAAACAACTTAGTTTGAAGATGGAAAAATTTTAAATATTAAGCATACAGAACTTGTCTTATTTTCTTAATCAATTTATCCCAAGCAAGGCAATAATACCACAAAGATACAAGGGGCTACTGGAAGCAAAAGAGAATGAAAAGACTTTAGCAGGAACACATACCCAATTCTAAACAGGGGACAAGGGATAAACCCCTACTCCTGTTCAAAAGATTGGATAGGAGTGTGAATCAGACGTTAGACAAACCTATATACTCCTATTGAGAAAAAAAAAAATTCAAGGTGATACATTAGAAGTAGCGAGTTGGTTGATCTCTCTCTCTCATATATATATATATATATATATATATATATATATACATACATACACACATTTGAAATGTAGTTGTGAGTTAGTAGGTTAAACAATATGTTTTTTTTGATTCATTGAGTTTGTCAGAAGAGGCTGTTTTCCTATTTTGAAACATTTTATGAGCATTTTCTTTCACATTGAATATGAAATACTTAGGGTATTGGTTGAGCATGAAAGTATTTTCAATATATTCTTTTCATGTAAATTGAGGGCTGCAAATTTTGAATGCTCTTAAATAGAATCCAATGATTATTCTGGATTTTATTTTGTTATGAGAATAGAAATTTATGAGATCATTTCTATTAGTTAGGCTATTGGAGGGTATTGAAAATATTTTCAATATATTTCTCCTCTTCATATAAATATTGAGGGTTGTAAATTCAAAGTGCTCTTAAGTAGAATCTGATGGTTACTCTGGATTTTATTTTGTTATCACATCAAGTTGCTGCAATTCACCAGACTAGAATCCAACATGATACTTGGCATATCAGTGCGTACTACACCTTGAATAAATATGTTTTCATTTATATTTTGTCTGATTTTATTTAGAAGTTATTTTATAGTCTAAAATACCCAAAGATTTCATGGTTTCTTCATGTGTTGACATTAGACTATGCATATATACACACACACACTATATAAACACTTTTCTCTTTAAATCTCATCGATGAAAGCTATGTCTATTAATCAATAAAGTCAGCTTTCAAAAATATTTCAATGAAAATCATTTTATGACAATTAAATTCTTTACTCAAAAAACATTTTTGTCAGATAAAAATCATTGTATGCTATTTCAAATATCAGTTCTTTCAAACCGAGCCTGCTTTTAAAAAATTATTTTGTGCAATCTATTGAAATCTCAGATCTTTGATCGCGGCCACAGATTAGCAAGCTTTTATCCACAACAATGGACTGAATTAATCCAGAAAATGACAGTATTAAGATCTACCAAAAATTTCAGACTGGCAATTCAGGAAATCCAGAAAGAAACCTGTACAGAAATTTGAATTAAATAAAACTGATGTGGGGGAGGGCGAAGCATTATATTCTACAAGATATAACTGGAAAAAAGAGAAAGAAAAGGAGTCATGAATTAAATATACAATTCATAACAATGCTAATATTAAATATCCATGCATTAAAAGTCGATTTTCTAAATGACACTTGTTATTGCTGCTAAAGACTTCATCAACATTATTTAGCTAGCGTCTTTTGCACTGTTATGGTCACCACTCCCCTATGTTTCACAATTGTGGTGCATGGTGACATTCAAGGCAGAATAGTGCAGTTGCTTGCATGTTCCTTTTGCATAAGGGATGTTAAGATTACCCTGTCTATTCTCTCAGAGGTGAATTTGATTTTGATTTTAAAAGGCAGGACCTACAAAGGCAGCAGGTAGTTTTGAATTCAGAGTATCCTTCTCCTTCTAGACTGGTTGCCAGCTACTCCGTCCTGCTATTTTACCCATAGCTGGTGGGGCAAAAGAGATGGATTCATACCTTTCTCAAGGGTATTAGTACATAAGCAAATGTAATGAATTCGGTTCTCAGATTCCTCAAGACAAGCCACTAACCATTACTCTACCATGATAATGAGTTTAGACCATGAATAAATTTTTATATTGTGAAATACTTGACATTTTTTTTTTATCAAAGGTTTTTTTCAGTATTTTCAGGCTACACAAGAGAAAATTTTCATTTGACAATTATTTTGAAAAAAGATGTTATGATTTATAAACTCAGGAGTTACCTTAGAAAAAAAAAAAATTTTTTCTATGCTTAAAACTCAAATATTAAATACATTCATATTGCCAAATACATTATTAAATACATCCTTGTTTAATTCTTAAGTTTTTAGAACAGAACCCACCTCCTGCTAAGTGATTTTTTTTGGTGATGGTGGTGGTGGTGGTGATGGTGGGGCCTCCAAAAGCCTTCCCGCCCCCATTATAGTATTGGAAATGACTTACAGAAAATACAACATCAATAGAAAGAACTTTGATTATGTTGTAGACAGAGGACTCAACATAGAATTGTGACTGTCAGTTTTACACCTCAATGTGATCTTTAACACAAGTCATGGAACTGACTGTCATGATGCAGTGCTGATTCCTATCTCTATACTGTCTATATACTACCTCCAATATTGAACACTTTCCCTATAAATATGCCAAATTTTAAACTCTATATAAATTAAATGCACTGAAACGAAGTTGCATCTATGTAGTGAATAAATTATTTTTCTCTATATGAAAAAATTATAATAACTATATATATATATATATATATATATATATATATGAGGGAAAGATGTATGCCAAAATGGAAAAAGTTGTGCAACGCATTTTGTCCTTTATGACTTCATTGGGTTAAGTTTATATTTTTATGCTGATGCATCTACACATGTGCATGAGCAAGAGATACTGGGAACTTGCATCTTTCACCCAAAATTATTCTCTCTCTATGTATATATATATATATGTATATATAGTGATGTACCTACGATTTCATTAGTCATATAGGTGTAAAGCTAAAATGCCCCCCCTACAAAGAAAAATCCCAAATTCTAGTAAAAAAAAATAGATATGAAAAAATAAATAAAAGTAGATAAAATCCACTGTGTTCAACTTGCAAACAAATATGTTCTATGATCAGCCATACCCTCCTCTTCTCTCTGTATTCTCTCTTTCCCTTCTCTTCCACCCACAAGCCAAGGGTCCATGAACTTTGGAATGACCTGGTTCCAAAAGTCACAAGACCATCAGGTGATTGACCATAAGTGAAATTCAGGCACTATCAGGCTCTCCTGCTGCAATCATGTGATTAGACCCTACTGGGGGTTGATTGAATCTTTGGCCATCATGCAAACACTGTGATTTGCACCCCATCCTCCTGTGTACCCAATCAAGGACAAAGAGAACACATGTGACTATCTTTGGAGACAGCAAAAATTTAAAAAAAGGTTTCAGTTTCCCATGTGATCAGTGGCAGAATGAATATCGCCAAGTGAATCGTCCCAATTCCAAATGAACTGCTAGTCAAACTGTTTTATTTTGAAATCCGTTGTCTTGTGTCTGTTTTTTGTTGACTCCCTTGTGTTACTTCCATCCCCAAGTGAAGACCAAGGAAACGTCCCAAGTTTTCCGTTTTTTTTTTTTTAACCCATTGTTCACCTATATGCTACATGTTCATAACTATATATATTTTCTAAGGTAATGGATTTTTATTTACTAATGCAACAGATGAAAATATTGAGGAATTTGATATGGGAAGCATTTTGCTTAAAGGCATGTTTCAGACATTGCTTGATCAACCAGGTTGCTCTGTGACCAAGTTGGTTAAGATGCGCATCTAACAAGTTTCCCTCTGCCCAGCGGGATATAAATTCAAATCCTGCTGGAGAGTCCACATTTTTCTTTAATAAGATTTCTCAAATATTCAGGTTGGTAGATGAAAATAAATAAATATACTGTTTAATAAGTAAATGGAGCATCTACTCAAATATGTGAATCCACTGAAAATAACATTTAAGGTGATAATATATTTCTAGTGTCAATGTTTTTATGAATTCAAAAATAAATAAAATAATATCCTTAAAACACCAGAATAAATATAAAGTGTGCCATAAAAAATACACAATGGCACAGGAACAAATGGACTTTCAGCAAAGAAATAACACAAAAAAAACAAAAAGAAGTCAACAGTTTTGGGTCACTAGAGTTCCCATACCACACCATATGGTCAGAACTGGTGATATTGGTTTATCACCAGTACCGACCATATGGTGACTGCATGCATTAGGGCACAAGAAATTGATAGTTATGGTTGGTGATTTGTATACAGGATTATTTTGATGGATATAATGCTCTTTGTGGTATTGAGCATTTTTTGGTGGGGGTGTGCCATTTTAGTATACTCTTACAGGAGTTATATGTGTGTGTGGTGTGATACAATAGCTATTTTCTATTTTGAAATTTTTATCCTTAAAAAGGTAAAAAACAGCAATAAATTCAACAAGCTCTTAACACCTGATTAAATGTTAAAATGTGAAACTTCAATCTACTGTCCTAAATTGAATGGAAAAAAGGAAAAAAGGAAAAAAAAAGGGGAAAAAAGGAAAAAAGGAAAAAAAAGGGGAAAAAAGGGGAAAAAAGGAAAAAAAAAGGGGAAAAAGGAAAAAAAAAGGGGAAAAAAGGAAAAAAAAAGGGGAAAAAAGGAAAAAAAAAGGGGAAAAAAGGAAAAAAAAGGGGAAAAAAGGAAAAAAAAGGGGAAAAAAGGAAAAAAAAGGAGAAAAAAGAAAAAAGGAAAAAAGGGGAAAAAGGAAAAAGGGGAAAAAAGAAAAAAGGAAAAAAAAGGGGAAAAAAGAAAAAAGGAAAAAAAAGGGGAAAAAAGAAAAAAGGAAAAAAAAGGGGAAAAAAGAAAAAAGGAAAAAAAAGGGGAAAAAAGAAAAAAGGAAAAAAAGGGGAAAAAAGAAAGGAAAAAAAAGGGGAAAAAAGAAAGGAAAAAAAAGGGGAAAAAAGAAAGGAAAAAAAGGGGAAAAAAGAAAGGAAAAAAAGGGGAAAAAAGAAAGGAAAAAAAAGGGGAAAAAGGAAAGGAAAAAAAGGGGGAAAAGGAAAGGAAAAAAAGGGGGAAAAGGAAAGGAAAGAAAGAGAAAAAAAGAAAGAGAAAAAAAGAAAGAGAAAAAAAGAAAGAGAAAAAAAGAAAGAGAAAAAAAGAAAGAGAAAAAAAGAAAGAGAAAAAAAGAAAGAGAAAAAAAGAAAGAGAAAAAAAGAAAGAGAAAAAAAGAAAGAGAAAAAAAGAAAGAGAAAAAAAGAAAGAGAAAAAAAGAAAGAGAAAAAAAGAAAGAGAAAAAAAGAAAGAGAAAAAAAGAAAGAGAAAAAAAGAAAGAGAAAAAAAGAAAGAGAAAAAAAGAAAGAGAAAAAAAGAAAGAGAAAAAAAGAAAGAGAAAAAAAGAAAGAGAAAAAAGAAAGAAAAAAAGAAAGAGAAAAAAAGAAAGAGAAAAAAAGAAAGAGAAAAAAAGAAAGAGAAAAAAAGAAAGAGAAAAAAAGAAAGAAAAAAAGAAAGAGAAAAAAAGAAAGAGAAAAAAAGAAAGAGAAAAAAAGAAAGAGAAAAAAAGAAAGAGAAAAAAAGAAAGAGAAAAAAAGAAAGAGAAAAAAAGAAAGAGAAAAAAAGAAAGAAAAAAGAAAGAGAAAAAAAGAAAGAGAAAAAAAGAAAGAGAAAAAAAGAAAGAGAAAAAAAGAAAGAAAAAGAGAAAAAAGAAAGAGAAAAAAGAAAGAAAAAAAGAAAGAAAAAAAGAAAGAAAAAAAGAAAGAAAAAAAGAAAGAAAAAAAGAAAGAGAAAAAAGAAAGAAAAAAAGGAAAAAGAAGAGAAAAAAGAAAGAAAAAAAGGAAAAAGAAAAATGGAAAAAAAAAGAAAAATGGAAAAAAGAAAAGAAAAATGGAAAAAAGAAAAGAAAAATGGAAAAAAGAAAAGAAAAATGGAAAAAAGAAAAGAAAAATGGAAAAAAGAAAAGAAAAATGGAAAAAAAGAAAAGAAAAATGGAAAAAAGAAAAGAAAAATGGAAAAAAGAAAAGAAAAATGGAAAAAAGAAAAGAAAAATGGAAAAAAGAAAAGAAAAATGGAAAAAGAAAAGAAAAATAGAAAAAGAAAAGAAAAATAGAAAAAAAATGAAAAATAGAAAAAAAATGAAAAATAGAAAAAAAATGAAAAATAGAAAAAAAATGAAAAATAGAAAAAAAATGAAAAATAGAAAAAAAATGAAAAATAGAAAAAAAATGAAAAATAGAAAAAAAATGAAAAATGAAAAAAAAAAAAGAAAAATGGAAAAAGGAAGAAAAAATGAGGAAAAAGAAAAAATGAGGAAAAAGAAAAAATGAGGAAAAAGAAAAAGGAGGGAAAAAGAAAAAGGAGGGAAAAAGAAAAAGGAGGGAAATAGGAGGAAAAGATAAAGGGGGGAAATAGGAGGAAAAGATAAAGGGGGGAAATAGGAGGAAAAGATAAAGGGGGGAAATAGGAGGAAAAGATAAAGGGGGGAAATAGGAGGAAAAGATAAAGGGGGGAAATAGGAGGAAAAGATAAAGGGGGGAAATAGGAGGAAAAGATAAAGGGGGGAAATAGGAGGAAAAGATAAAGGGGGGGAAATAGGAGGAAAAGATAAAGGGGGGAAATAGGAGGAAAAGATAAAGGGGGGAAATAGGAGGAAAAGATAAAGGGGGGAAATAGGAGGAAAAGATAAAGGGGGGAAATAGGAGGAAAAGATAAAGGGGGGAAATAGGAGGAAAAGATAAAGGGGGGAAATAGGAGGAAAAGATAAAGGGGGAAATAGGAGGAAAAGATAAAGGGGGGAAATAGGAGGAAAAGATAAAGGGGGGAAATAGGAGGAAAAGATAAAGGGGGAAATAGGAGGAAAAGATAAAGGGGGGAAATAGGAGGAAAAGATAAAGGGGGGAAATAGGAGGAAAAGATAAAGGGGGGAAATAGGAGGAAAAGATAAAGGGGGGAAATAGGAGGAAAAGAAAAAGGGGGAAATAGGAGGAAAAGAAAAAGGGGGAAATAGGAGGAAAAGAAAAAGGGGGGAAATAGGAGGAAAAGAAAAAGGGGGGAAATAGGAGGAAAAGAAAAAGGGGGGAAATAGGAGTGGGAATAAAAAGGGAAAAAAAGAAACAATAGAAAAAAAAAACAGACATAAAAAAATGCCAAATGACATGAAAATGCAGGGTACACTTTGCCCACCAAGTAACAATAAATAAATCAGATAAGGGATGACTCACAAGAGGTGTTTGATAAAAATGTGCAAAATACTTACCAGCAAACATTTAAGTACTTTTCAAATCATAATTCAATAATTCTAAAACCTTCTTTGATTCTGTCATTAATATTCATATTAATTATACAAGCAATGAAAAGAATAATATTTTATTGTCAATAACTTTAAGACAAATGAACACTTCCTTTGTGTTCTTGATGAACTAATACACTTGACATATTTTCCATCCCCAACTCATTCAGGTAAGGTGGGGAGAGATTTTTCTCTTTCCCTTATAGATTATACACCTGAAGAAGGCTGCAGAATGGTTCAGCTAAAACAATATGTTCACACTATAAAGAAGGAATTCAATTAGCTGACCACAGATTTGAAGTGTACAATGGAATATGGAAATGTTCTTGGCTCAAACCACTTCCCAATATCAATTTTGGGAAATGGATCCAGTCAAGGTCTTTTCAGAGTCCTATTGTAAATAATTTTTTATCCCTTCCCCCTTCTCAAAGATGAGTAAGGATCATGAATCTCACTAACCCAACACTTGAGATCTCAACTCAAATTGCTCAGTTTTCAGTCTCATCTTGCACTCACATAGAACCCAAAGAGAAAATAATGATATAATCAAGATGTTGACATTCTGTAATATTAAGATAATCTAGGAAGGAAACCCCCATCAATATTGGAAAGAGCAATAACAGCTACTGGACTTGAGAAACCTGTTTTCCTAATTAAGAAAAAAGAAGTGTTTGAAGAGAAAGATTGCTATGATATCTACCATCCATTTTCTACTATAGTATGATATCTACTATTCATTTTCTACTATGGTATGATACCAACTGTTGGAAGTATGAAATATGTTAAAACCATTAAAAAACCATAATAAACAATTTGTAGTGTAACATTTATACCAGTCACTTATAAGTATTAGGTGATTTTACAGTAAAAGTTACTGCAGTACTCATTGCAATTTTGTGAACTTACACTAATTCTAAAATTTTATACATTTTGTAATGGAATTACATAAATACTGCCTTTATGAATACAAATTAGATCAATACACCACTCTTTAGGTTAAAATAACACTGTATGTAGTTTGAGTAATTAATTGCTGTAGGCCAGAAGTGAGTTGTTTGGTAGAGTGCATTTTCATTTATGGTAGATTGCAAATGCCTCGGTAGATATCACACTATAGTAGCATCAAAAGATTTTATAAAATTCAGCCCAAAACAGTATTAGCTGTTCGGTCAAATGTTTCTTTGTAGGGAAAATGGCTAATATTACTATACCACCATAATAAGTTTTTTTGCTTGATCATTATATTTTTTTTCTGTCCTTGAATATGATTAGTCAAAATTGGAACCATTTTATTAAAACTTTAAGTGCAAGTTATGCAAACTAACAACTTATATTTAATTATTCAACAAAGAAGCATTTTTAGCTACTACTTCTATGTGCTATGCCCCTTCAGTATATGGTCGATAATGGCTCTCCACACTTCCTATCCTTTGTAACTGAGTAAGGTTTGTGTTTTTGATATCCCCTGTTCTGCCAACCATTCACAACAAACTTCCTCTTGCTCATGAACGTCAAATTCTCCAAGCCTTCTTTCCTTGTTATGTACACAAGAAATTTCAATTCTCTCTTTCTGATTTTAAATAGAAGTGTCCTTTTTGTCTGCATTTTCTTTAAAACTTTGTTACTTTTTTGTTGTCCATGGTATTCTCAGTATCCTTCTGTAGAACCACATTTCTGTTACTTCCGGTCTCTTCTTCATCAGTGAGAAAATTGTATGCATTTTCTGCTGTATAAGAGGATTAAATATCACATGAACGTTCAACATTTTTTTTTTTTGTTCCTAATGAAATTTTCCTATTTCTTAAAACTACACAGCAACAGTTATGCGCAAAATCATCACAAGTCAATCCAGTAGTGAGTGCTACTATTGGAAGGTCGGTAGTTCTCACGTAAATCTGAGTTGAACTCAACAGATCCCAGCTAGTCTCCGTAGTTCATTGACTTGCCGATACTTATAGGTAGTTACTACCAATAGTGTAGTTAATCATGGAATAACCTGTCACCCTCATGATTAAGGGTGACAGGTTATTCCATTACATCACTGATAATGGAAAGAGGTCTTATGAATAGGAGGTTCCTGTTTAATAGATGATTGGAATAAAATATCAATGCAACAGAGTGATCAGAATTGTCAAGAGGAGAGTGTTGTGAAGCTCAGCAAGAATGAGGAGGTAAGAAATAAATCAAGTAAAGAAGCCTAATGTTCAAATTTGTTATGGAAATGACTAGGGAAATCCATAATTTGAGTAAGAGATAGAAATATTAAAAGGTAAGATTAGAATGTTTAAACTATATGTCATGATGTGCATTAAAATCACCAAACACAAATATATTCACAGATGGATGGAGAGAGAGTGCCTTTTCTATACTATCAGAGAGTATGTCTAATATACTGCAGTTCTGAGAAGAGGGGGAGCGATAAAGGAAAAAAGGACAGCAAACAGTGTAATAATGTAAGTCAAAAGCATATGAAAGAGTTATCAGGGGACTTGAATGACAATTCCTTTGCAATTGGAAGATCATCCCAGATGTAAACACCAAGGCCATGCATGAGAATGCAGGAATCTTTTTGGCAAAGCGGAAGATAGCCTGGAACAGAAAATTCATTGGTAGCAATGAAAGAATTTAAATTGATTTCACAAAGTGCAAAGATATCTGGCAATATTTCAAGAGAAAAACATTCTTTATTGATGAAGTTAGAATGAATACCACAAATATTGGAGAAAGAAAGGATGAGAAGGGTAGGTGATTTTTTTTTTGTTTACTGGTTTTTTTTTTGTATTTCTTTTCATTGTATTTATTATTAGATTTGTATTGAATAGAAAAGGAAAAAGACGGTTACATTCCGTGCTAATAGGAATATATACTTGAAAAACAAGGTGAATAAAATAAGTAAAGGTTTATCGTAAAAAACCAGTACAATAAGAATAAAGGTAACAGTTATGCACAAGCTCATCACAATCCAGTAGTGAGTGCTACTATTGGAAGGTCAGTAGTTCTCTTGAATCATACTCAACAGATGCCAGCAAGACTCTGTAGTCCGTTGACTTACAGATACTTATAGGCAGTTACTACCTATACTGTAGCCACTCATGGGGGTAACAGGTTATTCCATTACATCAAAGACCAATATAATCATCACTATCTGTCGTCAATGGCAATACAAACTAGCCAGAATGTGGCTGAGACCAGAGCATAATGTGGCCTCAGAATTGCCCACCAGAAATACATACAGGCACACTTACCCATGTACAATATAGCACTACAAATACCCTGATATTATGCAACTGTTAATCAGAGCAGCCTCTTTAAGTGTTACCAAAGAGTTTGGGCTCCTTACTACCAGTCAGATGCAGCAACCTGCAAACTGCCAACCTGGTACCCTCATAATGGAAAGTTGCAGCCACTAATTAGTCTGATCATCAAAAAATTAAGACAGTTAAATCATTATGGCCATGAAAAAATTAAGAACCAGTAAACCATATCCTAAACAGGAAACAAAGGATGATCCTCTACACATGGCCTAATGGATAAAGACACTGGTTAGATCCAGTGACTAGACCAAAAGAGTTGTGAGTTCAATACCAGGCTACAGTAGTGGCGAACCAAAAAAATTTGGAGAGTTAAAGGGAAATAAATGAGACATCTGGAAGAGGCATGGCACATGAACTAGAACAATCTACTCCGGTGGACAAAATAAAGTGTATACTGGCTGAAACATTGTAAATATGACAATAAAGATGAGGATCACAGTCCGAATAATGTAAATGATCCAGTACTCCTAAGTTTTTCTAATTGTTTTACATTAGGTAAATGAGTAAATGTTTTTTTCATTTTAAATATTTTAGGAATCTTATTTAATCTTTCAGTTTTTACTTTTAGTTTTTTTATAATAAATGATTACAGAAGAATTTTTTCCCCAAATAGAATTTAGGTCATACTTTTTCTGACCAATATTTGTTTGTAATACAATGTTCTTAAAAATAAGTGTATAGAAAAAATGTAAACATCATCCTACCAATATAGTTACAGGAATTTTCAGCTTGCAACTAACAAATTTCATAAAGACCGAAGCAAAATTTAATGTATTACAAAAAACCTATGGACAAGGCAAACTACTATATCATACCCATCAAAAATAATACAAAAACAATACAGTACAAATTATGAGAAATAAAACATTTACAAAATGCTTGAAAAGGAAAGACAACATCTTAAATAAGACTTAAAATAAATGAAATATTTGGTGAAAAAAAAATTATGAATTTTTTCTTGCAAAAAAAAAAAAATAAATAAATAAATAAATAAATAAAAAGAAAAGGATGGGAAAAGTATAGGAAAATAACGTCAGGGTTGAAATAATGGGACAACCAAAAAGCAAGAACCACAATATTCCAAAATACTGTAGAGACTTACCGTTAACAGCACCCAATCAAGTAGAGATCTAAGAAATAACAATTTTAGTAAATAAAAACTAAAGACAGCTACAAGCGAAAAAAAAATCAATAACTAGTGTAGGAATCAATTCACAAATGATCAATAAAATCTTTACAAATTATGTTATTCTTTAATGTGCCACATTGTGAATAAATTTACAATATCAAACAAAACCACTGCTCTACAAATAAAACTACAACCATGAGAGTCACCAATAAATTCTTAATATTTAAACATGTTTTTAAATTGCTCTACAGGTATCCCTATATTGAGTACATTTTGCTCAATATAGGAATACCTGAAACACACTGAAATATCTAACAAAGCAGTGAAGGTTTACTCTGATTGTTTCAATTAAGTATTTCTTTCTTTCTTGTCACTAACATATCTAAGGAAGTAAGGGAGCAAGTAGGAAAATCTTTATTTTCTTAATCTTTACACGACTTACAGTGTTTGAACTGTTGTGCTCATCTTTATTACTACATTCTCAAGGTTTCAGTTCCATGTACGCTCTGGCCTTCTTCAAGTGATATATATTGGAATTTCAAATCAAACTTTTTATTTAGTTCACCGGGCTAGATTGTTCTAGTTCCACATGCCATGCCTTTTCTAGATATCTCAGTTTCAGTTATTTCCCTTTAGTAACTCAACTCTCCAAGTTTTTGTTCACCTCTGTTGTGGACAAGAATTGAATTCACAACTCTTTGGGTCAAGTCACTAGATTACTTCAGCCAACACTTTTAGCCATTGGGCTATGTGAATTTGGAGAAATAAAGGGTTCAGTTCAAAATTCCACTGTATATCAACTGAAGAAGGCCAGAGTGTACAATAGCTGAAACGCAAATATGACAATAAAAATGAGGATAACAGTCCAAATAGTGTAAATAGTTACAATACAATACCACAAATATAGAAAGATGTTTTTAATCTTTGTTTTTTTTTTTGTTTTGTTTTTTTTTATCAATTAACCCCAAGCAGAATGATAATGGCACTAAGATGTAAGGGTCTACTGGGAGTGAAAGAGAATGAAGACTTTAAAAGGAACTGGAAACCCAATCCTAAACAGGGAACAAGGGATAAACCTCTACTCCTGTTCAAAAGACCAGGAGGAGAGCGAACTGGACAATAGACAACCCCATCTACATCATTGTGTTATAAAGTAACTAGCACTTTGTGCCATTTCCAAATCAGCATAGACATATAGTAATATACAATATGACCTATTTTATGATGAAATGTCAGTCCCTTGCATTTGTATTAGGAACTAACTAGGACTTAGTGCTATTTAAAAACCAATGTAGACATACAGTAGTGCACAATACATATTGTGTTGTTTTAGCTTAGTATGCATAACAGAATATCTGACTGAATCCAAAATGGCAGCATCCATAAAAAATTGCTGTCAGCCTCTTTATGATCATTTATTACCTGGCAATTTCCTATTTTACCCAAAACAGGACAGTACAGCCTGCCAACAATGCAGCAGTGAAAGAGTCATTCAGTTGGTGTTAAAACATTTTCTAGTCATAGACACAAACACATGCATGTGTGTGTGAACATTTCAGATTTCACATACAAAATAACATACAACATGGATATCATTTTTATTACTATAAACATTATTTGTAGCAGGTATACATATTGGAGTTGCTATTGGGTTGCTTAACAACTCTAATACATGTACCCACTAAAAATAATGTAATACGATAAAGTAAAAAGAAATAATGTCAAATAAAATATCTATGCAAAAATTACTACAGTAAGATATATGACATAAATGCTCCTCTATTTTGGCATTGAGCACTCTTTCTCCTTTGCACCGCTTTAGTATACTCCCTTGGGTGTTACTTTGTTATATATGTCTGATTGAATAAATTACAGACATTATGCCTGCTAATTTTTAACAAAATCCATTCATACTCATGAATAACCTTCCATGTATTGATGTTGAAGGATGAGAGAAATGTGCTATAGCTGTTTAAATTTCTTTTATTTTCATTTCCCAAATACTTTTGATCTTCTTCCAAGATCATCTTCAGGGGTGCAAGTAGTACAAAGCTATATGTTGTTCATTAGTACAAGTATTTATACAAAGTTGTGTGCTGTTATCCATTACCGTAATTTTTCATTATACTTTTAAATGTAAAACGATTGACAATGTGCTGAGCATTCATTAGAACATGAAAAAATTTATCCATTATGGATTTTTTTCTTTCTAAGTTATTATATTTAAAGTTTATGGTAGACACTGTTAAATGTACAATGCAAGATAAAATCCCAAATTACTTTTACAAACTTTGGGGAAGATTTGTTTTTTTACAGCTTACCTTTTTGCAGATTATTTAAAGTCAAAAAATATTTTTAGATTTTAAGTATCTTTTTGAGATCATAATTTACTGAAACTAGTCCTCCTAATTAACCTATAGCCGGGGGTAGAAGTGGTGTATTCATACCTTTACCAAAGGTATTTTCATGAAAATGAATAAAAGAACCCATCAAGCACTGGAACTCAGCTCTGTGATTTCCAATACAGAGTCATTGCCCCACCCATATATCCAATATTACATCACCACTTGACCTACCTTGACATTGCTTAAATTCAATCACCATATGAGAAGTGTTTCTCACTCTCTCACATAATATTTTATATATATATATTTATGAATAAAAATGGCAATAGGAAAAATGGTAATTACTAACGTGTTTCGTGTATAATATATATATATATATATATATATATATATATATATATATGGGCAGCAACCTTACATTTAAATATGTTTTGAATATCACAGACAAGAAAAATTTTTTTTTTTTTTTTTTTTAAAGTTTTACTAGCATTCTTACATTTTTAAGTTCAGTGGAAGTAAGGGAGTGCAAAAATTGTCCATTGCCCCAAGCACTTTTGGCCACTTTAGAAATTTTCAAGAGGGTTTGTTTTTAGGTGTGTTTAATTTTCACAAAATGTAAGCATGCTGGAAAACTAAATAAGAAAAATTAATTAAATTTTCCTTGTCTGTCATATTCAACTAATATATATATATATATATATATATATACATACACACACACACACACATTAAGAAATGGACAAATCCGACAATTTATTTATTAAAGATATTTTTATGTTTAACGTTCTTTTTATAGATACAAGTATTTAAGTAAATGCCCTGTTTATAATAAACAGAACCGTCGTTTAGCTTGACGTGGCTGAACAGTTAGGCACATCAAGCTAAATGACGGTTCCGTATAGGATGCAGGTTCGAATCCTGTCAAAGGACGAATATTTTCTATGAAAATTTCTGACATTCAGGCCGGTAAATGTTTTTTAATACTGTTTATTATAAACAGAGCATTTACTTAGATACTTGTATCTATAAAAAGAACGTTAAACATAAAAATGTATATAAAATATTATATATATGTATATATATATAAAATATAATATAATATATATATATAAAATATAATATAATATATAAAATATAATATATATATATATATATATATAAAATATAATATATATATAAAATATAATATATATATATATATATATATATATATATATATATATATATATAAAATATAATATATATATATAATATATATATATATATATATATATGAAAATTTCTCTGATTTAACCAGTAGAGAAGACAATATTTATGAATAAAAATGATAATAGGAAAACTGGTAATTGCTAACGTGTTTCGTCCAATGTAGGCTTTATTTTCATATTTTGCTTTCATAAAGTCCACATTGGACGAAACACGTTAGCAATTACCAGTTTTCCTATTGCCATTTTTATTCATAAATATATTATATATATATATATAACACACTAGAGGCAAAAAGTTTGGGATCACCGTGCATTTCTTTAAAATACAGCATAAAAGGAAAAAAATTTCAGTAATTACAGTGTGTGTGAGTGTGCATATATATATATATATATATATATATATTATGAAATAGATTAATTCTGACAATTATTTTAATACATATTCCATCTATATGTTATTTTTATAAATATAATTCATTTAAGTAAATGCTTCTGTTGTTTTGTTTTTTTGGGTTTTTTTTTAATTTAACAGAATTAATTATATTCACCAGCCTGAATGTTTGAGAAATTTCATAGAAAATATGTGTTTTATTAATAAAAAAGTAAAAGCCAACAGTCAACAACATCAAATATGAACGTGGCCACAATGTGCTGACTGTGTTTAGAAAAATAAAACTTTCCTATAAATCTATTAGTTAAGAGTAAAAATAAAATCATCTTTTATAATAGCTCAAAGTATAGCCAAAGGCACTCAGATATACAGAACATTTGAACAATTTCTACATATTTCATGTTTGGTTTGGTTTGTTTTACGGCATATCTATCTCAATGGGTTATTTAATGCTGACAAGATTTTTATTGCTGGTAATAATTTTTACAAAAATGTATTGCTGATATTAAAAACTATTTTTACACTTTCATAGTATTTTGACCCAGTTTGAGGGTTAGTATATTGCTGGTAATAATGTATTGCTAGTAATAATTATTTACAAAAATGTATTACTGGTATATATATTTATTGTTTTCACTTTTGAACAGATGGATACCTATGAAAAATTTGAGTTTTATATATTAGATTATTAACAAATGATTGGTTTTCAAATGGACACCTTTATCCTGGTTCTTTACATCATATTTCAGGTCATATGATAAAAACAAAAATGAGGATATTGTTTCAAAAGAATAATTCATGAAAGTCTTTTTTATTATTATTATTGCAAATGTTTTCAATTTCTTGAAAATATACCTACTAAAATATTCATTGCTAAAAATTCAAACTTCTATCAATTAATCATATTTAAGATAAGATGAACAGTTATTCAGCTTCTATACCAGCCTAATGCAAGTGAATATAATCAATTATTTTTTTTTATTACTGAATTTTGAATAAAGATTAATTATTTTTGATAGGTCATCATGACACTGAAGAAGTTCATAAGAGTGTGTGCGTGTATATATGTATTCTGCTAACAACACAAATCTTATAAAGACTTAATTAAAAATGACATTTTCTTGAAAATTTTTGGTCAATGTACTGAATTTTAATATTTTGGAGATATCAACTTTTCTTTGGGAATTTAATATGATAATTCTAACAAATATATTCAAGAGAATATATCAAACTATTAAAATATATAAGATGAACGAAAACTCAAATACAAAACAATGAAATTTGCTCAGTCAAATGAATTCAACCTTTAGCACCTGCATTATTAATATTACTTTCCCTTTCTACTGCATTCTTTTTCAAGGTCTCTCAATTGCAGTATCCTTATTGTTAATTTCACTCAATGTTGTTTTTTGTTGACACAGGAAGATATGACAATATAACTATGAAAATCTAACACGATATTGTTCAGGTTTCAGGACAACACAATTATGAATTTTCAAATACTATTGTTCATTGATCAGACTCAACTTCAGTGGCAGAACACTTTTTTGAACTAATCCAGTCTTTCCTATCAAATCATAAAACGAGAGTTATCCTAAATAGTCATTCATTTAGATCCTTTCGTACTAATGCAAGTGTCCCCCTGGACTTCATCCTTATCCTAATCTATTTTTAATTTTCATTAACGACCTTCTGGATAACATTAGCACTCAACATATCTACACCAACGATGACAACAATACACTACTGCCTCAATAGTAAGTTTATCAATCTGATAAGGTCAAAATACCAGCTGATGTCCAAAACCTCTAGTCCTTAGTTAACTGGGGGAAAAAAAATGGCTTTTAACTAAACTTCTCTCTATTAATCATCTGAAAGAGAGCCCTTGCTGTCTTCCATCAGCATGGTTGATGCTATCCTCCAGGAAAATGGCTCGTTGCACCTTCTCGGGTTCATGTTCTCAGCTGATATGGAGTGGAAAGACTATACTGAATCCATTGCTAGGTCATCTGCTAAGAAAGTTGGTTCACTATATCAGGCGAGACACTTTTTCTCTCCAGAATCTATCTTACATATCTATAAGTCTACCATTCATCCATGTTTAGAATATTGCTACCACATATGGCCCAGTGCCCCTGCTATTTATCTTGAGCTCTTTGATAAGATTCAAAAAAGAATCTGCAATATTATTGATCCTGATCTAGCAGCTAAGCTCCAGTCACTTTCCCATTGCCGTAATGTTGCCTATGTCTTTTCTATAAATACTTTCATGGTAATTGTTTAGATGAGCTCTTCACTATGTTCAATTGTTGATTTATTCCCCTCATCTCACAGACAATGAATTGTACATATGAAGACTAGTTAGGATTTTCATAGAAACAATGAAGTATTATGGTGAATGTTGTAAGAATGTATTGTTTTGGTGTTAGGAATATCGTAGTATGTTTGGGTCAGTGTTTGTGGCTAGCTAAGTTTAACGTTAAGACAGAAGAAAACTGTTCTTTTCCCCATTCCCCATTTTTGGCCTTGTGCCATATTTTCTGTAAATAAGCAGAAATAGATATTGCTCTTCACTATGGTACATAGAGTTTTTGAATTTAAGTGCAGTGCTAGACTGGGATTAAGATCTCATCAATTTACTGATGAGCTAGCTAAATGTAGCCATAAATTCTATGCTAACAGTTTCTTCTCTTGCACTTTTCACTTATGGAAATCTCTTTCAGCTCCATGCTTTCCAGTTAACTTTAATTTGCTAAAATTTAAATGCAATGTCAATTGCTTTCTACTGTCCACCTGATTACTATCTTCTCTTTATGCTGATCATTAATGTTTGTTTCTAATTCTTCCATCATATCCTGTAACCCCTTGTGTTTTAGTGGCATTACTACCTTGCTTGAGGTGATTCTGATTTGGAAAAAAAAAAAAAAAAAAAAAAAAAAAAAAAAGGATAAATTTTGTTGTACAGCAAATGTCATCATAGAGAGTGATAATAAAGGTTAATGATCTTAAATAATAATTGTTGACCATTTGTATCTGATCATGCCTGTCTAAGTATGGAGAGAAATGAAAGTTAAGAGGCTGCTGTATGAAGGATCATGACCCACAGATTAGAATTGTTATTTAACAAGATACTTGACAAGCTACATTCCCTGTGAGTTAAAAAAAAAAAAAAAATATTTTGTTCCCCTAAGGACGAGCACTGTTTACATTTATTTTAACACAAACATGAAAAAAATCAGTTTCGGAATTTCATTAAAAACATTCCCATCAGAAAAAAAAGAAAATATTTTGAAAAAGTGGATACAGCAAATTCTTATGGATTTAGAAGTTTAAAAATTGCACCTCTCATAAAACGCCTATACGGTTTTAAAATGGATTTTCTAAACATTATAAATTACATCACTGTCCATAAATACAGGAACCAGTTTCAGAAGCGTTTAGATGCTATAGTTAAGAATATTAATAAATCCAACCAAATATTTGTGAAATCTGATAAAACCACTAATTTTTATAAATTTAATCGCAAGGATTACATGGCATTAATCAAAAAACAGTTTAACTAGGAATTACAAGAAATATTAACAATTTTAATTGTGTTAATCAAATCAACACAGCTTCTAGAAATATTGCTGTTGAACTTAAAATCAGCAATAGGATTGGAAAACTTTGCACCAAAGAATCTTATGTCTTACTTAAAGACCATAAGCCAGACTTTCAGACCAAACTTCCTACAAAGATCATAAACCCTACCAGATTGGAAATTGGAAGGATAAGCAAAGTTATCCTAAAACGTGTCAACAGATCAAAAATTGCCTTGGACTAATACATTGGATTGGTATCACGGAGGTCATTAATTGGTTTAGAAGCATTGGCAACAAAAGCAGCTGCACTTTTATCCAGTTTGATATCATGCATTTCCACCCTTCCATCTCCAAGGACCTTTTTACCCTGGCATTGGAATTTGCCAAAATATATTCAAACATCTTAAGTGAAGAGATAAGTATTATAATGAACTGTAGGAGATCTGTTCTTAACCACAATAAAGAACAGTGGATTTAGAACTCTGGTGATTACTTTGATATTTCAATGGGATCATTGGATTCAGCAGAGTTTTCTGATCTGGTTGGTTTATTTATTTTATATAACCTCACTGCCTAGGAGGAGATCAATCTAGATAGTATAGGGCTATCTAGAAACAATGGTCTTATGGCTGTAAAAAAAATCCACAAAAATTAAGGTAGATAAATTTAAAAAATGCTTCATAAATAAAAATTTTAAATCTTAAGGTTAAAATAAGCTCAAATATTAAGTAGATTTTCTCAATGTCACGTTAGATCTAGTTAATGACAATTTTGAAATTTACAGGAGTTGGACAAAATAATTGAAACACTTGTTAAATTCAAAGAAAATTTATTTAATATGAAGTTGGTCCTCCTTTTGCCTCATACAGCTTTAATACATCTAGGAATGGAACAATACAACTTCCTGACTTCATCCAGAGGAATTTTCAGTCATTTTTCCATTAACACCTGCTCCAGCTCTTTAAGACACGATGGTGGAGGATAGCAGCTCCTAACTTGTCACTCCAAAATGCACCACAAATGTTCAATAATATTGATATCTGGAGATTGGGGAGGCCACTCCATGTGTTTTAGCTCACTTTCATGCTCTTCATATCAAGTCTTAACCACTTGAACAGTATCTATTGGAGCATTATCGTCTTGGAAGATGCAGTCACCATCAGGGAATAAAGTCTGAGCCATTGGATGAACATAATCTCCCAAAATGTTCAGGTAATCTTTGCTGTTCATTCTACCATACAGGGCAACTGTTGGACCAAGACATTTCCATGATATGGTGACCATAACTATCATTGACCCATGCTTCACTGTTGGAAGAAGGCAGTCAAGATTGTAAGCTTCTTTGGGCTGCCTCCACACAAACTCGCCCTGAAGTTGGGAAAAGAGAAAAACTGGACTTGTCTGAGAATATGACTTGCTTCCATTGGTCTGTAGACCAGCCATTGTGATCTCTGCACCACTTCAACCTCTTCTGAATGTTGTGAGTGGAGAGAAGTTCCTTACAGCAGCTCTTCCATGATATCCAACCTTATGGAGCTCATGACAAAGTTTTAGCAGAAATTGGACTATTCAGATGATTATTCAACTCAGTTTAGAAAATATGATGACTGCAGTTCAAAGAAAAGAAATAGAAACAGGAAGATCATCTGGTACACACCCCCATTTAATCACTAAGTTAGGCCAGAAGTTCCTCAAATTGATCGATAAACATTTTTCGAAAAGTAACCCACTTAGTAAAATATTTAACTAAAATACATTAAAACCAAGTTATAGCTGCACCAATAATCTTGAGAAAAATCATGAAGTTACACAACAATAAAACTCTAAACCAACTGAATAATCTGAAGCATAATAATAGTTCCAATGAAAATATTGTTAAGGATACCAGCCTATGTAATTGTAGGAATCATAACCAACGGCCATTATCAAACAAAATGTTTAACTGAATCTCGTTTATCTTTGTTATATCTTTACAATAATGGAAAATGCAAAGGTTGAAAAGTTCTATACTGGTAATACTAAGAATTCTTTCAAGACCTATTGGTATCAACACATATCTTTAACTAATAATACATCACTTCTGAAATATTTTTGGAGATTGAAAGATGAAACTCCTAAAGTGAAATGGAAAATTTAAAAACGGGCAAGGACATGTAGATATTTATATGAACCTTGTTTTTTGTGTTTACAGGAAAAAATGCAGATTATCAGGTCCTTGGATAGGGATGCTTTATTAAATCAAAGATTTGAACTAACAGTAAATTGTAAACATGTTAAACCTTTTACTCTACAATTCTGCAAAGCTTTGAAATTTGACAATTGCTTCTTCTTAGATTTAACTTAAACCTTGTTGCACCATATATGGCTTATCTTTCTGTTGGTAAGATCAATTTCGATTTAGTATAATTTTTACATTAATCTTCTAGTTGAGTTGGTAACATTTGGTACAGATGTATTGGCATTTGGCTGACATTTTAACATTGCATTGACTGGTTACTGTTATTAACATCCGATATAAAGAACCTTTATTCAACAGTTGTACTTTATTTTACTAAGTTCTATATAGTGTAATAATTCATTGGTTTCTTAAGGAGCCTGTTTATCTACCAAGTTTTTTTTTTTTTTTTTTTTAACTTACAGGGAATGTAGCATGACAAATTACCTTTCTACAGTGGCTGGGTGCCATCTACAATTCTAATCTGTGGGTCATGACCCTTTGTGTGGCTGCCTCTTAACTTTCACTTCTCCCCATACTTTGAACTTAGATCAACCAATCAGAATGGCCTATGCTAAGTAAAAATAAAATAAACCCTGCAACCATCTCCTCTCCTCTTACTCTTTTTCTTTCTTTTCTCGTGAAAAGAGGTATCTTGCTTTTAAATCTCAAGAAATAGTCTACTCATCAGTTATTTACTAACACCTGATGAGATGCATTGAAACACGACTGCATTTGTGTAGCATTTTTTGACATGTTGTTGATGTAATATCCTAAAGTGTGTGTGTGTATATATATATATATATATATATATATATATATATATATATACACACACACACGTGTGTGTGTGTGTGTGTGTGTAGAGGGAGAGAGCAATACATACACAAACATCTTCACACTTGAAAGACTAGCCATACAACACCTCTTTATTATGTGGCCTTGTGCCACACTAAGAGGATATAATATTATGAATAAATGAATTTCAAAACAAGAATTTTATTTATTTTTAACAACCCACTGGCAGTGCATTTAAAAATCCGAATTTCATCCCAAATGCCAGGTTGGTTGGTTAGTTGATAATGCATTTTACAAACAGGCATTTAGAATTGGAGGTGGATAGTGTCACCTAAGAGTTATATTTTGCTAATAACCAACAATTTATTTTTATATTTCCTAGTTCTGTACAAAATTTGGTTAATCAAATCACTGTCAATTTAAAGGAAATGTCTGTCCCATCCAAACAACCAAAAAGGACAATCTTCTCATCTGTTCTTTTCAAGAAGCAAAACAAGCAAAACTAATTAATATTTGGCATAAGAATTCACTCCCTCTCACCTATGACAACATCTCAGATATAGAATTTGTTTTTGCCAAAAAATTTTCATTTCTTTCAGAACATTCCAAAACCGACATTCAAATGAGCCATTCCCCCTTGATTATATGAGATCTTATAAAATTCTATGTAATATTTTATGATATAATATAAAATAACGTTGATGTTCAACTAAATGTAATGTTTTAAATAAATTCTGTGTAGACCTACATTAAAAAAAAATTACATAAATATTTTGAGTTTTAATAGTCTGTAACAACATAAAAATAAACAATAAGTAATTGGTATATTTTTTCTCTAAAAGGTTTTGAATTGTGTAGACAATGTTTGATCAATATTACAAATCTATTACACAGTGTTTTACAACTGGTGTTACATGGAACCCTAAGGTTCCACAACAGGGTTGCTAGGGGTTCCAGTAGAAACAATGATAAATAGGCTAACGCATTTTGGAAAATTTTTGAGCAATTTTATATTCCTAATTTTACCATAGACGTATGGCATATTGTTGAAAAATCCTTGGTTATTATAATAAAATATAAAAGAGATAGATATTAATAATGGTATATAATAATTTTTATGCAGGTGTTTGCAAGACATGAAAACCATTTCAAGAGTAAAAAGGTTGAGAAACACAGCTATTAGAGATGGGGTGGAGGGAGGAATCATTTTATATAAAAAATATATTAAATAAAATGAAAAATAATATTTAAAGAAATAAGAAAGAACAATTTTATATAAGCTACAAAAAGAAGCCATTTTATTTAAAGAGGGAAATTACAAGACAGAGAAAGAAAACAAGAGGAGAAAGGAAAAATTTAACAGAACAGTTTTTAAACACAAATTTCCCAAACAAGAATGTGATTATTATATACTAGTTAACAACAATAGCTAATCAGTTTTGACTAACCACGTTTACTGTCAAGGTAATGTTGGTAGAAAATCATTCTGAAAATAGTAACCTTTTCCTTATTATTTCTGTATAAAAGAAAAAGGAGTTATTAACCAAAGACTACAAATTACTGTTTGAAACTTGTAGTTTTCATCCAGACTGACTAAAAATAAGAACAAAAAACACTGGAACATTTTTAAAGAAGAAGAAAAAAATATTCACTGAATATTACAAAAGCTTAAATATATATATTTAAAATTGTAACAATGAATTTTTCTGACATACTGGTCTAATGTTCCTATTAGATATCTTGAGATTCTTGACAAAAACCATCAAGAAGAGTTTGTAATATAATCGATCCTGACCTGGCATCTCAACCTCGAGCCACTTTCTCACTTATGTGACATGGCCTCCCTCTATCTTTTCTACAAATATCTTCAAAACAACTGTGCTAATCAGTTTTCCTCTTTAGTGTCTCAACCACATGAATGTGTACTATTAAATTGTCAACTCTCACCATATTATTGTTGAAATAGCTAAATGCAACTGTATGTTCTATTCTAACAATTTCTTTTCTCGCACTTCTCACTCGTGGAACGTTCTTCTGATTTCTTGCTTACCTGCCACCTACAATCTTCAAAAATTTTAATTTTATGTCAATGACCTTCTTCTGTCTTCCTGAATCTGTTCTTTTATTGTCCTTTCTCCTCAATAAAGTCTTCTCATTCTCTTTCATGCCCAATAACCCCTTGTATTTTAGTTGCATTATAGCCTTGCTTGGGGTGAAATATTAAAAAAACTATTTTTGTGTACAGATGTGCAGGGTTCAAAAATGCATATTAACATTTTAAAATTAGAAAAAAAAAAAAAAAATACTTTATTTGTTTAATCCTTAACAATTTTGAATTTAAGCAAAGAGCCTGTTGATTTTACTAAAGACTTTTACAATCAAACTGATAGATATGAAGTCTGATCAAAAAGTATCAGGACTGGTGTAATAAAAAAATAAAAAGAACTACAACACATATCAAATTGGTATTTAATATAATTGTTAGCCCTGGGCACAACAACCGGTTTCAAATTCTTAATTTTCCTTCTTGGCTAATTTCCAATCAAAACTGAAACATCCATTTTGTTATACTATTTAACTCATAGCTGAGGGGAGAGAAGAATCTCTTCTCATACTTTTACCAAGGTTGTTTGCACAAAAGTGAAAGTGACAAACTCAACCAAATTTCAAATTTGGTTCATTGATTTCTTGCTACTGCACATCCTAATCTTACTTTGATTATTATAGATTTTTTAATATGGCTTACTTAATACAAAGCCAAAGTGCCACTCAAGATAGAGGGTTACTAAATCATGACATTGTAAGGTTTGCATATTATGAGGATATGCAAGAAAGATAATGGTCTATCCTCAACAAGAGGTTAAGATTGTAGTGATCAGGGAAGCATCCTCTCAGGAGTACATTGCAAAAATTACTCCTCATTTATGGAAATGAGGCAGAATGTGCCAAGTCTCTCACTGTCCCATCACTACTACCATGGAAAGTACCCAGACGGATTATATTCCTTATTTCCACCAGGTCTAACCTTCACAGCTAGGAGCTGCCATGCTACTTACATAGTAGCATATCACCTACATTCCCTCTGTATTCCATTAGCAAGAAGTTCCACTCAAACAGCTTCTTCCCTCAAACCACTGCCCTGTGGAACAAACTCCCAAGAAGTTGTTTCCCTTGATCACTACAACCATAACCTGTTCGAGTCTAGAGTTAACCATTATCTTCCCTTCCTATCCATATAAACTAACCCTTGACATAGCCCTTTACCTTGAGTGGCTCCCAGGCCTTGTACAGATTGAACCTTATTGTAAAAAATAAAGGGAATGAGGAGTCGTCATGTCATGGTGGGTCCTAGCTGTGAAGGTCTGAACTGGGTGGAACCCAATCAGTTATGATAAGTATTTAAAAAGCAATTTCATCAAAGAGTAAATATTCCAGAGGGCATATAGTTAATAGCCTTTTTTTTTTTTTTTAGATTTTTTTTGAAAAATAAAAGTGAGGCCATACATCTCACTGAAATCAATAATGCAGGTGTACACATTAAAATCAGTTAAAGTTTTTAAACTTTACTTTTCTTTATTCAGATATAAAAACAAAAACACCATTAAGAACATCTAATACTAAAACCAATCATATTTACTTTTTATTGAGCAATATTTCATGAAGTAGGAGGGGGGGTGTTACGATAAAACCAGATTGTCAGTTTTGAGAGTTTCTTTATGAAACTAGTCATCATAGCTTTTATACATTTTACAGCTTTTCTATTTACGCATCATTCATTCTAGAAAACTTATTCTGTTTTAAGTACTTAAAAAAAAAAAAAAAAAAAAAGATTATTAAGATTTTAAAAAAGTTACATCAAATGTGTGTTAAACTACATCTGTGTACTAGGTAAAATGATGAACTAAGTCAGACGGTCAGACACCTGTCGGGGTCCCAGCTATCAGCAAATGGTTACCCCCCAACACAAAAAAAAGTGGTCAAAACACTATGAAACTATAAAAATAGGTTTTACTATCAGCAATATCTTTTTGGAAAAATTATTATCAGCAGTACATTTTAGAAAAAGAAAAATATTGCCAGCAGTACACGTTTGGAAAAAAAAATGTATTACGAGCAATAAAAATCTTGTCACCATTAAATAACCCATTGAGGTCAAAGTTAAATAACTATTTCGAAGCTGAAATAAAACTAAGAAGAAATAGTTAAAATATATTCTATCCTATAGTAAATAATTGTCAAAATGGATACTGATAAATAATTTAATTTACAAAAAATAAAGCAAATACTGCTCTTACTAATATGACTGGTATTAAAAGAAAAAAATATGGTGCTGCATAGGACCATGGAATTAAGTGATGGGTTTAAGGTTAGATTTGATCTTTTGTTAGATATTGGTTGAAGCAGACAGTATATTCAACCAGACTTGATGGTAAACTACATCCAGCAACAAATCCTCTGATCAGGAGGTTTTGAGGAACATGGAACCACCTCTTTATTGCCGTTGTTACCAGGTTCACTCTGACCTGGGGTGATAGCACTTGTTAGGGTCCCGGCTATGGGCAAATAGTGAAACCCCCAAACTGAGGTCAAAACACTACAAAAGTATAAAAATACATTTTAATAGTAAAAATTTCCAGCTATAGATTTTAATAGTAACAAAAAAAATTTAATAGATTTTAATAGAAGAAAAAGATTTCCAAAGCTCTGAAGAAAATTAAATTTTGGCATTAAATGTCCTATAAGGAGGTGATATGCCATAAAACAAACCAAAAACAAACCATAAAATGCAGTCAATGCTTCTTAACATTTGAAGGAAGACCTTTAAAAAGAAGAAAGGAAAAAAAGCACAAGTCAATTTGAAAACTTTAAAAAGACTATAGAATTTACAACAACATTTATTTTTAATTTTCACTAGTATTAACTTTAATCTTAATTTCATTTTTATTTGATTTTTATCCCAATTTTATTCATGCTATTGTTTTACAGCAATGAGAATAGGCAACACAGGATCAGAAATAAAGGATAAATATGGCGACAAAGATGAGGACAATAGTCTGAATAATGTAAATAATGTACATAATACCTCATCTCAGAAATATAGACAGACTCTAAAAGATAAACTATCAGTAAGTCTTGAACGGATATACTTTACCTCAGGATAGCCTGGTTTGTTTAACAGCATATCAACATTTAATGCTGAAATTTAATTTTCTTGGGAGTTTTGGTCATTTTTTTTTTTTTTTGTAAATTAAATTATCTATCAATATCCATTTTGAAAATTATTTACTATAGAATAGAATAAATTTTAACTATTTCTTTTTAGTTTTATTTCAGCTTGGAAATAGTTATTTATTTAGCTTATTTCTGATACATGTATGAGAGTGCTTAGTGAGGATTAAACTTATAACTTGAAAGTGATGAGTTTTGAAACCAGCTTTCTAACCATCACACTACAAATACCCGTTTTAGCTTAGAAGTAATATCTGGAGCAGGCATGCTTTGTCATTTATTCATGTAAGTAGGCAATAAACAAAAATCTTATGTATTGTATCTTGTGCATAATATGAGAAATTTTGAACAAAAATTAAAGGCAAAAAAGGTGGGTTTTATGTACAAGTACATGTTTTTGGAATTTTTTTTACTCAGCTTAAAAAGTCTCTTATTTGAAACAGCAAGATTGCAAATATGCCCAGCACAAAAAATAAAAAAACATGAAGCAGAAGGTGTTTATAAGGTATTTGATATGTCTGCAGTATTTGTTCTTTAGAAATCAGTGTAACTGAATGTCTTTTGTCTCATGGACATTTCCCTCCATCTTCTGGTAAGGAGAGAAGAAATTGGTGGGCCTTTTCTTTTTCAAGTTCAGTATGTGAAGGCCCAAAACGACACTTCAAAAGATTAGTTTAAAATATCCCTGACACAGAATAACATCAACCCCATGACCTCAGAAACCACTGCTGAGAGAGGCCATCAGAGGGGGGACCGAGTCCAGCCATCAACATGAAAAGGATCTGCAATGTGCTGTCAGGAGGGCCCAACTCGCCCAACCACATCTACCACCCACACTTCTCTATGACTCCTACTCATAACTCTCCAGGAGTAGGCTGGGCGTACACAGCCATCTCCACCACCGCCACTAGAGGGAAGAAAGGGAATAAGGAGTGTGGATGATGATCACAATGATTGGGTGCAACTTGATGTTGATGACAACAGCTTGACAAATTTTTATTAAATCAACTCATTAATAGCAGGGATTCAATTCTTAAACAAAAAAAAAAAAAACAAAAACAAAAAAAAAATGGGCAGGGTTTTTTTAGTGTTTACTTGATGCCATCTTGATTACAAATTTTAGAGACAGTATGAGAAAATAGACAAATTCTGTTTAAACTCAATAAAGAGATTTAATCAAACTCTGAGATCTCAATAACAAAATCCACAAGATTCAGGAAACAAAAGTCATCTGTGCAATTCAAGATTGATTGACAAAATATAACAAGCTAGATATTTTTTAATATTTCGAATCAAGGGAAAAAAGGTTTTTTTCACATGGTAGCAGATGCTACGATGTGAAAAAATATCCCTGCAATATAATTCACAATTCACTTTCTTCCACCACCCACAAAATTGCATCCCTGGGAAGACTAACCTGTATGCACCTGGACAGGGGAAACTTATTAAATCAATCATGCTTTAGACCTCTCATCCACAGAGGGCATTAATGATCAAGCAAATTTGAATAGTGCCTCTGTTTCACATCCTAATGTAAACGAAGCAATTTTTAAAGAAGTGACGGATTTTTTTTTGTTTATTAATCTGACAGATTTTTTTTTACTTAAATGTTATTTTTAATCGGTACCTATATTTGTGTATACAAAAAGATTCAGGGTGGTAAACGAAAATAAATAAATATAGTGTTTAATAAATAAACAGAGGGTCTACTCAAATATGGGTATCCACTAAAAATAACACTTAAGTAATAAAATCTAGCAGATTAATAAATAAAAACTCATCACTATTTACATTATTTGGACTATTGTCCTCATCTTTGTCGCCATATTTATCACAACATTTCGGCCATTGTATACTCCGGTTTTCTTCAGGTGGTTGAAATGTCGAACTGAACTTTTTATTTCGATCACTGGGGTATACTGGTCTCAAGGACACATGGCACAGTGGATAAAGGTGTTGGTTAGATCCAGTGACAGGACCCAAAGAGTGAGTTCAATAACCAGTTAAGGCAGTGGAGAACTTGGAGAGGGGAATTAACATAACTGACATCCATTAAATATGGCACGCGGAACTAGTACAGTCTACACCAGTGAGTAAAATAAAGAGTTCAGTTCGACATTCCAACCACCTGAAGAAGGCCGGAGTGTACAACAGCAGAAACGTAATAAATATGGTGACAAAGATGAGGACAATAGTCCAAATAATGTAAATAGTGTACATAATACCTCATCTCAGAAATATAGACAAAAATTCACCACTTCTTTAGAAATATAGCTCAAATTACTGTTTATAAACACACACATTCAACAAGCTCTCTTGATAATTCATTTCTGCTCCGAACTGAGCTAAACCAGAAGTCCTCTGTGGCAGAATTCATTAACAGCACGTGAAGCTAAATGAGAGTTCTATTTAGGATACAAGTTCGATTCTTGTCGAAGGACACATATTTTCTGCAAAATTTCTCAAATATTCAGAATGGTAAATGTCAGTTTGTTATGTGCCTTGCGTGATACATGCGTAAATGTCAAAATGATCCTTTACTTTTCGACATGAATATAGATAAAAATATTTTCACAACTAATTTTTGTTGCCTACCATTCACAACTTCCTCTACCCAGGCAATTTGTCAGAATAGCAAAAAATTAATTTTCTGTTATTTTAGATGAGAGGGTGGTCCTGTTTACAATACAGCGTCAAACCGACACCTGACTTATTGACATACATATAGTTTTCTTTCCTTTTTGAAGGGACCAAAAGTAGTGTTGTTTTAAAATGAAATGTATTATTATTATTATTATTATGTAATGTATACATATGATGTTCATTTAATTTCCGGTAAATATAAATGTTGCAAGATTGAAATAAACTTGTAAACATTTGTTGAAATGCCTTTCTTTCATCTACCTCTTTTCTTTGAAAATATATCTGCAGTGGGGTGGGGTCTAGTCAAATTTTTTTTCTTGGAAAACCCCCACGACCACATTATAAAGAAAAACATAACATTTTTAGTTCTTAGTTTTAAAAAAAAAAAAAAAAAAAAAAAAAAGAATTTTTTTTTTTTTGAAGTCGAAGACAAAAATTGCCGTGGACGTGGCTTATTTTTTTTATTTTGTGTGTGTATGTGTGTATATATCTACACACACACACACACACACACACAAAGGTCAACAAAAATTTTGTGAATGTTGCTCTGGTAACAGACCCAAAGTACACAGAGTAATGTCACTTAGCACATATTGACATTGAATTGTTGCGTTATACATACTTTAAGTTATAACATTCTCACTCACATCAATGCTTGGAAGGAAAGTGTGTAAAATGTGATCATCTCACCATATTACAGAGGTTCCACCAGTGACCATAGCTTGTGCAGCAGTTTTTAGACAAGCAAAACATTTTCCCAGGTCTGACAACCATCATATATCTCCAGATCTTGCCCCTTTCTGACTTTTTCCTCTTCAAAAACAAATCCCACTTGAAAGAAACAAAATTCCAAGTCATCAAGAAAATACCTTGATGCAGCTTCTCCCTATCCGCCTCCCCCCATCAAGAAAAAAGGAATTCTAGAAATACTTTCATCAGTGCAAGTGTGTAGTTTCAGAAAGGGACTACTTTGAAGGAGATTAAATGCCAAATTGATATGCATTATTGTTTTCTTTTTATTACACCGGTCCAAATACTTCTTGATCAGACCTCGTGCCTTGAAAATAGTCACACATAATTTCTAATTCGAAGATTAAAAAAAAAAAAACGAATAACTAAGAAATACAGTAACTGGTAATAGCAATTAGTAGCATTAAAAGAAAAATGGATTTCATTTGTTCCTGATAAATTCCCAATGAAAAAAAACAAAATCTGAAAAATGATGGATTCAAGCCAAGTATGACGGTTCAAAAGATACAAACTGATCTTAGATAGAAATAACTAAAAAAATATCTTTTGATAAAGAAACTTGTTCTATTTAATTACCAAAGAATTTCAGTAATTTAAAAAAAAAAAAAAAAAAATCACCTTTACACAAATTTCTTTTTTTTAGTATTTGCTATATTTTGATACTATTTTCAATCCTTTGTTATGGAGGTGAGGTGGTGACAAAAAACTGCCTGGATTCTTCAGCATTTTCTCTGGAGAAACCAAAAACATCAGGGATTATTAACACATGGACACACCACAGGAAAAATAAATAAATAAATTAAAAACATTTAGAAAGAAAGAAATTTTTCTATGGTTCATTCGTAATTCTTTAAAGGATACATTTCCTACAAAAGAGACTATAAAAAAAATTGCATTCCAATTATCTACCTCTAGGAAGACATTTAATGTTATTTAATTACCAAAACAACAATGTTTGGTGATTTAGAAATTGAGTAAAGCTTTCTGGTGTACTTTTCCTCATGTGTATGTATGCACTAAAAATCACTACTAAACAAAAAAAAAAAAAAATTAATAAAAGTTATTTATACTGAGATAATGACAAGATTTTACAAGGCAGATCCACGAGAAAATAACTTTTTTTTTTCTTTCATTATAGACTGATTTCGTGGGGTGGATGTTAAAGAGGTCTCTTCAAATATTCAAAGCATCAGACTTCCAAAAAAATAAAAAATCCCTAATCATTTAGTGAATAACATTGATGGACCATACATGCTGACTATTGAATCATATTGGAACAAGAGAATGTCCAGAATTAAGTGCTGTTACAGATTGTGATACTATGGACACCCACATAGAAAGGGAAGAGGTGGCTTTATTTTAATCTCAAGTGTTTCTGTTTGATCGGCTAGCAGATGGTTCCTTTTGAAGTTAGGTCTTCTAAGCAGAATTCACATTAACCAAAGGGGAATGTGAAATAAAGGAATTTTTGGAGATCAAGTACGAACAAAACCAGAAATATGGTATATCCAGGTACTGGTCTATATTAACGGTTATGCTTGGAATCAGGGAGAGTTCTGGTCTGCCCTTGGCAGGAGAAGGACGTGTTCATAGAGTAGTTTCAAAGCTTTCAATTTGTATTGCCAGCCACCATATCGGGATAAGGAGTTAGGAGGAGGAATAGTTGGAATAGCAGAAAGATTTGGCAATAATGCATTTAAGAACCTCTGTATTCATGTGAGCAAACAATATCTTTTATTCATAAAATAATTCCAATGGATTTATTAATTTCTTTAACTTTACCTAAATTAAGAACATTTATATTATTTAGATCCAGACTATTGTCCTCATCTTTGTTGTTATTATCACAATGTTTTGACAGTTGTGCCTCCAGCCTTCATCAGGTGCCTATAGATCCAGGTATCCTTCAGTAAAGTTTGAACTAAACTCATTCTGCTGACCATGTTTAGGAATAACTTATTTAGCACTGCTTAGTTATTGCTCAAACTGGTCTCTACTAAGCCTAAGTCTGCACTACTTGGCCCAAAAATCAAACATGCAATTTGAACATGCATGTCACTAAATTCTCAAAGCAATGCTGAAGGTTATCCAGATCAGCAAACACCTGATGAAGGCTGGAGGGTACAATGGCTGAAATGTTATAACAACAACAACAAAGATGAGGACAAGAGTTCACATGTAATTAAGGTAAATAATGATAATTTTTCACCCCAGAAATTCAGACAAACTAAATTATAAGGTATTATGTTTTATGGTTAAAAACTGTTGTAGCATACCTACAGACGATAATGGGTATGTCCCCATTCACATAAATACAGTAGTAAATACTGTATGTTGGTCTGAAGTTAGAGATTCGTCTCCAGCTGTGCTGATTAAACTGTGTGCCTCCAGGCAGAGAGGATCCCCAGAGGAGGATGTGTTGAAGGGCAATCTCTTGTCTTGGGAAACAGCTACCTGACCCTGTTCTATAAAGGGTCTATGGGGAATTTTTGGCTGAGCCTATGGGCTCGAATACTTGACATTAAATTCGGCCTTGTGCCACATCTGTCTGCATGGAGCGGTTGGTAGATATCCAGTAGTTGGAGATTCATTGTTGAATTCACTTGACTCACTTCTAGCAGTTGACTACTACTACTACACACCGCTGGCAAATCTTGTATGTATTGTTCTTGTCCTAAGTATTATCGTTCATTACCAACCTTCATTTGATTATTCTATTCAGTAACTTTCCCTAGGTTACAACAAAAATGGAAGCAAGTATTACTGACAGAGTAGAATTATTATATGTATAATAAAAGGTAAGTTGCTAATTACCGTATATGCAAGTGTATAAAGGTGACCTTTTAACCTTACCCCCACCTCAAAAAAAAAAAAAAAAAAAAAAAAAAAATGGAGGCATCTTATACTCCAGGTATAAAATGTGAACATTAATTTCTGTGGTTTATGCTAAGTTGTTAGCAGGAGAGATTTTTTATTTTTGATGGTAGGCTAACCCATACCTTGGTAACTATTGACACAAATATTTTCTACTGAAACAACTTAATTCACATTATAATAAAGTAATAAAAATACCCTTAACTTACATAATATGTGCCATGATTGCATGATAACATTAAGACGCATATTTGTCAAGAGAGAAATCCAAAACCATCGTCACGCACTATAAACAAAGCAATTGATAGCCTTGGGTGTGTTCAAGATTCTTTGCCAATCAGATTGTTCAGGAAAAAAGATGTTTATAGTAATAATTCAAGGAATTGACTGATAATTATAGTTTAGCATACTAGTTAGTTCTTGTTGGCATATGGGGAGGTGTGAGCTTTCACTTCATTACTAGCATTGATCCAGGGTAACATTATTAGAATTCAACTATTACAAGCCTCACCAACTACCAGTAAAAGGAAATATGAAGCAGGTTTCAAGTGGAAGGCAAGGAATATAAGTACCTACTGTTTTCTCATTAGAATGTGAGTGAAAAGAAAGTATATGATTACTGAATTTATTTAATTCAATACATTTTAAATGGGGTCTTGTACATCAAATATTGCCTGAAACCTACATTTAAACTTGAAAATTTGGGGGTCATCTTATATGCCCAGTCACCATGCATGCCAGCATATATGGTATAATAAAAGCAAAATAAAGAATCCTTACACCTTGACAAAATGTGAAAATTAAAAAAAAAAGAAGTAATTCCTTTTGTAGAAAGACTAATTTTTGTGGTGAGGTTATGCTGGTTGTTTATACAGTGTAACACGAATATAAGAGAAACCCGGATATAAGAGAGATTTTATCTGGTCCCAAATTAAAGCCATAATTACCTAAACAAAATAGACCAAACCCAGATATAAGAGAAACCCGGATATAAGAGACTTCTTCTCCGGTCCCGACAACTCTCTTATATCCGGGTTACTCTGTACAATATGTTAATCCATGTTCAGTTATTTAATGTTGAATTTTGAACAGGGCACCCAGTGAGGATCAAACTCACTACTAATGGTCAACCATACTAGCCTCATTAACCAATGTCAAGGGACCTAACTTTTAATGATATAAGAGAACTGGGTGAACTTCATTAGTGCAGGATGTCCTTGATGGGAAGTGGGGGGGGGGGGGTAAAAAAAAAGGTCAAGTTCTGTCAGATTGCACTTCCTTTTGCACTCAAATTAAAAGAGTAAATGCCAGTGAAGTAATGGCCAGTTCACTGTGTCACTGAAGAAAATACCTAACTCATACTGTTATGCTCTAGCTTTAAAAGAGTCAGATCAGACCATGAATGGAGTACTGTTGCCGTATCTGGGCTGGTGCTATACAATCTTCACTGTCCAGCCTCAAAAGCACTTATGCAGCCTTGTGAGTAATGAATGATTTTCAACCCTACAAACTTTATTCCACAGACAGAATATTGCTAGCCTTTCACTACTAATTATTACTATGGCTGATGTTTGGATGAGTTACAATATGTCATAGAATTCCTCTATACAGAAAAAAATTCAACCACTGGCATTTACTGAAACTAGGTGAACATTTACAAAGATCAAATAGTGGATGGCAGCACAGTTAGACAGTGGATAATGATTTTTAGCAGTGGTGACAGCAGTATGATCAACAAGCCACAATGCAAGTAGTCCTCATAAAATAAAGATCACTTCAATATGGTTATCCACTTAAATCAGCAGATTATAGTTAGCTGAATGTTGAATTCTGTGTGTTGGAAATCGGAGTGGTAATGTTGGAATATAACAAAACTTGTATCAAGTAGATCCCATACATAATCACACAAGAAAAGAACAAATTAATTAGGTTGTCCATCAGGATGCATCCATGTGACATCATAGGGGTTTTGGTTGCAAATATATTCGACAAGGAGCCTCTCTATATGTTCCTGCAGTTTCCAAGTGGCTCAAAATAATTAGGTCTCATCCATTATCTCATATGAAGAAACTTTTGCAGGACATCATTTGCAGTTCAATATTAAAAATCCATTCTGTTAGATTCTGCTATTGACCACATCCAATATTCCGTTGCCTATGTCTTTACAAGTTTGGCTTCCAGGTGCTATGCCTTGCCAAAGAGCAATTCATTATTTGGTCCCCAGGGCCACATGATTTTCAATCCAGAGCTGTTTTTCTCCTAGACTGATTACCAACCATGGATAGAGAGCCCAGTATACCCTACTATTTAATCCATAGTTGGGAGAGGAGATGAATTCATAACTAACAAGGATATTTGCATGTAAGTGAATGTAACAACCTCAACTGGAATTTAAGAAAAGCATCAAATACAAGTATATCAGGACCTGCTGAGCCATTATGTGACTGAAGGTGACAGTTTCTTTGACTGCATCATCCTGACGATGAGACGTAGTGTCACTGATAAACCAGAATCAAACCACCAGTTCATGGGGTGGTGACATATGAATATTCCATCAGGAAAAAAGTTAAAAGATGTATCAATCAGTGGACAAAGCGATGAGCAGTCTTTTAGGATATAAAAAGCATGATGAGTCCAGAACTCAGACAAACCTTCAGCTCTGTCTTGGAATACAATGCTGACAAAGTTCAGTCCAGAAGAGAAGGCAAGATTTCACTTGTAACACAATATTGCCAGGTCCCACACCAGTTTAAAGAGCACAGATCACATTGCAAATCTTAGCTGAACAGTCCGACAATACTGACCATATAGTCAAAGATATGGAACCTTCCAACTTTCACTTGTTCAACCAATGATTGGTAACCAGTGTGGACAGCATTTTCCTCAAGATAATGTTGCCATCATTGCTGGTGCAAATTTTACAAGTGCAACATCCAGTAATCTGTTATTTGTTGATGATGCATTGCCAATGAGGACTATATGAAAATACAGTGTTTTGTAGCAGAAAACTTACGCCCAAACATGTCACTGGGTTGTAATATTACTGGAAATAAAGAGGATGGATTACTTTGGGAACGTCCCTCGACCTTTGACTCCTGAAGTGGAAGGAGAGCAAGAAAGAGAGAGTTGGATACAAATCGATTAAAATATATTCCCAGTTTTCAATTACAGAAGGTAAAACAATAAACCACCCACACCTGCAACCTACAAGAATTTCATTGAGAGGAAAAAAAAAAAAAAGAAGAAAAAAAGTAGTCCTGCAACAGATTGTAAATAAATCAATAAAAATTACTCATTTCCATGTCATAGAATTGACTAACTTTTCTTGAGAGGATTAAAATATAGACACCTGTTCTTATAAGAAATCATGCCTTCATCACTATCATGTCACAAGAAGGATACTTCTGGCACATCAATATATATAAGGATCACAAACACCAAGGATAATACAATTTTTATAATTGATATTTGTACTTATGCCATTATTGAATATGAGGGCATAAGAACTGAAGGTAGCAGATTAAATTTGGACTTGTTATAATCTGGTCATAAACATAAATATTGTTGCTAATACTTTTTTCTAGGGAGTTTTATTAAAAAAAAAAAGTTTATTTCCTTTCTATTTTATTAAGTGTTAAATGATGCTATTCAACAAGTAAAAAGATGTAAGACAAGGATGTGTCTTCTCTCTGGACTTATTCAACCTATACAACAAGGCAATTCTGAGAGAATTAGATGTCCTACCAGGATTCATTATTAGCAGCTACAATCTTAACGTAAGATATGCAGGTGACACAGTGTGGAAAGAAAACTTCAAAACAGAAGGTAGTGAATGAGAAGCAAAAAACTTAACATAAATTGCAAGATAGAATTGCAGGGTTGTCAGCAAAAGGAGCAGCCCAACATGCAAATTACAAATTGGAGATACCAAAATCAAACAAGTACTAAAATTTAAATATCTCGTAGGTGTTTTAACAGAGGATGGTAAGTGAGACACTAAAATCTGAAGGCACATTGGGGTAACCAAAGATGCATTCCAAAAGCTAAGAGTATTAGGAGACAGAAAAAACTTTGTTAGAGACAAAGAAAAAAGTACTAAATTGTTACATGATATCTGTCCTCCTATATGGCAGTGAATGCTGGACAACCTCCTCAAATATGAAGAGGAGATTTGAAGTAAGAAATGTGGTTCTACAGAAGAATGCTGAAGATACCATGGACTGAATATGTGAACAATGACAAAGTTTGAGTAAAATTGAAACAAAAAAGAAACTTAAACTTAACATCAGGAAGAGACAGTTGAAATTTCTAAAGAGGAAAGAGGGCTTGGAAAATTTAATATTCACATGACAGATTGAAGGCAAGGGTGACAGAGGAAAACATTTAACATAGCTTGAGTAAATGTATAGCTAAACAGGAGAAATAATAAGACAAAATTTATTAAGAGTTACAAAAGACAGGAAATTGTGGAGAGCCATGATCACCTATGTCCTGAGCATAGATGGCACATAAAGAAAAAGCTATATTCATTTGGATGAGATATTAAGAAAATGATATAGATATATAAAAAGAAAACATAATGGTGGATTGAGGGAATTGTTTGTCTTCTGTAAAATGATTGGCGTTTTCAATATTTTCAATTTACGCTACAATAATAATTAATCTTAAATGTTTTAATATTTACTTTACATAACATCTATCAAAATATATAAGAAATAAAAAACGTAAGCAAAAACAAAAAAAGGGTACTGAACTGTCACATAATATCTGTCCTCCTATATGACAGTGAATGCTGGACAACACCTTCAAATATGAAGAATAGGCTTGAAGCAAAGATGTATGACTAATAAGTCCTAAAGGATGAATAGCATGACACAAAATCATTTTTAATTTAGTCATATATATATATATATATATATATATATATATATATATATATATATATAGATAGATAGATAATATTTTTATTACTTCAAATGTTATTTTTAGTGGATATCTGTATTAGAGTAGAACACTTTTTTCTTTTTTTTTTTTTTAAACTGTTTATTTAGTCTACCAGCCTGTGCATCTGAGAACACTTAGTATTAGGTTGGTGCAAAAATAATGACGTAATAATGTCGTTTTTTGACGTTAAAAAATATGTCAAAAAACGACATTGTTATGTCATTATTTTTGCACCAACCTAATATAAACAAAAAAGAAAAAAAAAGTGCCCTCTGGCAGGATTCAAACCTGCATTCCCCTTTGTAGGAAGAACCATCATCTGATCCAGCATGAACACCACCAGAACAGATGGTGGTTCCTCCTATGACGGGACATTCTACTCAAATACAGGTATCAATTAAAAATAATATGGGGTGCTGAAAAGTTCAGGAATAGCTATTGACTCAATTCCCTAAGATCAGTATCTGGATGTTTTGTAATTGAAATATTAATTCTGGGAAGTGGATCAGGCACAGGAATATATATAAAAACAGATATACATCCGGAGGTGCCAACCCATAATTGTTGCTCTGAGCTTCACACCAAAACCGTGATCATGATTATAATTGTCTGATACTGACTGTTTCTCTGGACATGTTTCTGGTGATTATTACAACTCTGTCTTGATTTGGTTTTGCATTTTGGGTTCCTTTATTCTATAGACAATGACTATTGTCACTATTTTTTTTTTTGTTAAGGGAAGTTCCTCTTTGATTTTTCAGGTTTAGTAGATGTTAGGGTTTGTTTTTGTGCTTTCTCTTTACCTGGTTTATTCATACACACACATATGTAAATGGAGACATTGACATACAAAGACATACATGTATGTACAAACATCAGTATATAACAGCTCTGTATTATTGCCAGTTCTTGGTAATTATGAGAATGTTATGGAATGTTTGTGTACTAACACACCTACTGTTTTCTTTACTATTGTGACATGCCAGTGACAAGACTAAGGTAAAATAATTTGCAGAAGGACAAAGTGCAGAGAGAACAAGATTCATGCCCTTTTTTTCAAGGAGACAAGTCCAAAAATAATATAAACAATTTAATCCAGAATTTGAGTTCATTTTATCAATATCCATGTTGGTTAATCAGGATGTCTTTTTAGGCTTATATATCAGAAACACTCATACAACCCAACTTTAGAATAACAAAGTTGTCAGGAAAACAATGAAAAAAAATGACCATGAGCAAAATAGATTAAATAAATAAAATAAATTAAAAAAAAACAATTTTTAATTTGTTGAAATGTGTACATGTGCTGTAAAAATGGTCCTGTAATGTTCCAGATGTAAGACAGAGAAAATATATCCTCCTTTTAACCATATACAAACGAGATGCTACCTAAAAATTTCAGGTAACTTAAAGTAGACAAGTGATGAAAGGGTTTTAAAAAAAGAAAAAAAAAAAAAAAGAAAAGAAATTGACAGAAAATTAAATTATTTCCAAATGGAAACAAGACACAGAAAACATGAGCTGACAAATAAAATATACTGATCAATCTATTCAACTACACAAAACTTAACTATACAAGATATGTTTGAAAATATTATCCATTATACACTTTTATATAAGATATATAGACAGAAAATAACACACAATAAATATAAAATAGCAGGACACTTGTATTTGAGGATATCCGTCTACTAAGGTGGCTAGCCAACCCCTATTGCTGACACTCACTCAGGCACATTTGTGTTTGTTCAAAACCCACAGAGCCCACCTGTGGTTTATAATGCAACTATGCTGAACAGACCTTAGTTACAGTTTCTGGGAGAGAGTGTGTTATCTAGTGTGAATCTGAACAAGGCGAGCACACTCAAACCCTCGGACATGATGAACTGTGACTTTGAGCTAGCCCAGCTATTGATGGTCCTCCAAGTGTTCCATGTACCCAATTTCACTCACATGGCTTGGGTCAACCCGTGGTATAGTTTTCAGGCACTTTCCAAAAGGTGCCGCATGCTGAGATCATCCCCCTCCAGACCGATAACATCAGGAAGTCTCCTTCCTGAGAAATAAAAAGTGGTGAGATTTGAACCCGAGTCATTGTCAGAAAGTGAATGTTCTAACCACTCAGCCATACACCCATATATATATATATATATATATATATATACACGGTATATCAAAAACACTTTTACACACATTGGGGGCAGACACCAAAACAAGGACAAAAGTCCATATAAACATATCCACAAATCCTTCTTTTTTGAATTATTAAGTTTAAAGAAAGTTTATGGGAGATGGCTTTGTGTTGCCATGTAGACTAATATACATTTGTGTCTTGTCTGTCTTCATTTAACACGTGTAGCATTGTGTTAACAGAGAAGTGCTCTGTTTAACAATGATAGGATATTCATATCATGAGAAGGCAGATATGATTTTTACATGGTAACGGACACAAGGCTGCATGGCATTATCAGATTGCATTTCAAAAACTGAAAGTGGTCGAGTCATCCAACCTTTGCTGCTGCTTATCGTTATGTTGCTGAGAAAGGATCTGTGGCATCACAAACTAAGAATCGTGGAAGATTGAGAACCACTCATATGCCCGACCATGATGAACACATTCTACAGGCTGTTGGAGACAATCCAGATATTGACACATGTTAAGTGTCCCTAGCATGTTGTATACCTCATAGTACCACATGGAGGGTACTTCAAAGGCAGCTCCTGTATCCATTTCATTTGCAACGAGTGCAGGGTCTTTTGCCCTCTGATCGCTCACCAGAGGAGAATTTTTGCTGATGATTTTTTGCAGAAACTGACCTGTTATTTGTCTCTTCAGTGTTGCTTACAAATGAGGCAACATTTGGAAGAGCTGGAATAACAAATTTACACAATCAACATTTGTGGGAGGATTGAAATCACCATAGTATGATACAGGTTAGACACCAGCATCAGTTTACAATTAATGGGTGGGCTGGAATTGTAGGTAACTTTCTGGTAGGTTTATATGTTCTCCCAGCATGTCTTACAGGAGCTGTCTACAGGGACAGTATTTCAAACACACTTCTGGATATGCTAGAGGATGTACCCCTGCTAATACAAAGACATGATTCATGCATGATGGGACTCCAGCATATTTTAATCACATTGTCCACTGACATCTACCATGAAAGAAGGATAGATAAGTTCCATGGCCTGCATGTTACCCTGACCTCAGTCCTTTAGATTTTTATTTTGGGGGCCACCTAAATTTAATTGGTTTATGCAGCAGACATTAATAATGCAGAGACACTTCATCAATGTGTTATGAGGGCCTGTGAAACCATTCAAAAGGGTCCACCAGTCAATGATCCAAGGGATGCAGGTGTAGAAGCAAGCAGAGGACATTCTGAACATTTGTTTATATGGACATTTTACCTTGTTTTGGTGTCAGGAACCCTCCCTCAAAGTTTATAAAAGTACTTTTGGATTGTAACAGGTAACCTGACAATTGCATCTAGCATGAACAGTCTGTCGCCTCTGAGTGGTGAATTCAGTGTTCACTTCACACATTATATAAATAAAATGAAAAGTTTGTTTTTTTTCACTGATCTGACAAAAATACTGCCAAGTTAAATGAAAAAACTTTTCATATTAATTCTGTCTATATTTCTGAGATGAGGTATTATGTACATTATTTACATTTTTCAGACTATTGTCGCCATATTTATTATGTTTCAGCTGTTGTATGCTCCGGCCTTCTTCAGGTGGCTGGAATGTCGAACTGAACCCTTTATTTTGCTCACTGGGTTACACTGTTCTAGTTCCACGTGCCATGTTTAAGGACACATGTCACAGTGGATAAAGGCATTGGTTAGATCCAATGACAGGACCCAAAGAGTGTGAGTTCAATACCCGGTTAAGGCAGTGAAGAACTTTCAGAGGGAAAATTAACAGGAGATAACTGATAAGTGACATTCATTAAACATGGCACGTGGAACTAGAACAGTCTACCCCAGTGAGCGAAATAAAGGGTTCAGTTCGACATTCCAACCACCTGAAGAAGGCTGGAGAGTACAACGGCCGAAATGTTGTAATAAATATGGTGACATATGAGGATGATAGTCCGAATAAAGTTTGATTAAATAGAACCAACAAGGTCTGTTTGCTTAATTTATTTATACTTTTTCATATTTTTTTATACTTATATATATATAACATTATAAAAAAGTCATTAGTCAGAATTGAATTAGAGAGAGATAGAGACAGACACAAACAAGTTTGATTAAATAGAACTGACAATGTCTGCTTAATTTTTTATTATTCATTTTCAACTTCCATTTTATATATATATATATATATATATATATATATATATATGTGTGTGTGTGTGTGAATTTTAAATGCCAAATTTGACAGAGAGAATATCCACCAGCAATATTTGCAAGGGTGGTTGGTCATGAAAAGTCAATTAACATTGAAGGTTATTCTCGTTAATGATTGTATACGTGGGTTGGCTTGTTTTTCTTTTTTAATAAAAAAAAAAAAAAAAAATGTTTGCAAGTGTGATCACTGTTTGATTGTGAGTTTACTGATACAAGTAAAACATGTCGATATATAATACTCAGTGTATTTTCGTGAATTTGTGTTTGCTACAAAGATATCTCACATTATACAGAAATGAGCACAATGTGTATATATATATATATATATATATATATATATAAAGTCTTAATAAATTTTCAAGATGCTAAGAAATAAAAATACTGTATTTATGCTCAAGAAAATGCTTTATTATCAAATAAACTTTTAGTTTTCTTAATTTATTCTAAATATGATGTGAGAGAAGAATTATCCTCTTCCCAAGCCAAGTATACAAGTTTAGGTGAATGTCTGTTAATTATTATAAAACTCGATTTAGACTGGTACAAGATCATGAGTAAAAGGTATTCAGTGAAGATCAAACTCATAGTATTTATAGTCTACAAGACTAATTTGTGAACAACTGCTCCACAACAATGCACCCATTACATCTAAGTTTAGCTTAGTCTGAAACAAGTTCCCAAGGTTAGTCTCCAGTGAAGATCGACCTCACCATGAGCACCTTCAAGCTAGTCCATAAGACAAGCTTGTTAGCCATTACCCTAAAGCCAGAGAGAGAGAGAGAAAAGAGAGGAAAACTAAAGAGCGTGAAGGAAGCAGAGAGAGAAATAAGAGGAAAAGTAGAAAGAGAGTGAGAAAAGAAAAGAAAAAAAAAGGAGAAATGTCAGTTAATCATTATAAAACTATCCATGTGTGAAAGGCACTCAGTGAAGATCAAACTCATTACAGTAGTAATAATCTACAAGACAAACAACTGCTCTAGAGTGAGGCACCCATTATATCTACTAGGTTTAGCTTAGTCTGAAACAATTTCCTAATGTTAAAGCCTCCAGTGAAGACTGACCTCAAGCACCTTCAAGTTAATCCATAAAACAAGCTTGTTAGCCATTACCCTAAAACCAAGTAACAAAGTATTACTAAAATCAACAGAGGGAAACCAAGAGAAATATTAAATACTTACCGAAGTTTAGAGAAGATGTCAGATGGAAACAAGATTTTTTTTCTTAACTACATGGGTTGAGAAGAATGCAAAAATTCCAGCCAGAAATAGAAAACATACTATCATCCAGACATTAATAGCTCCATCCTCCATTAAAAAAGAAAATTAAATTAATAATTCTCTTCTACATTGAGGTGACATGTGATGATAATATTTAAGAGAATTTTTAGAATCCCATCTGTGCCAATAGACCATTCATCAGTACAAGCAGGAGACAGCTGTCTAAAAGGTGGCAAAATAGATATAAACTACTCATAATGGGAATGATAGGAGAGGAAGAAGAGTAAAAGTTATATTCTTATTTACAAGGTCCATTTGAAGCATGAAACACCAAAACAAAAACAAGAAATAAAATTAGATTTTAAATAATAAATTAAGAGAGACCCCCCCCCAAAAAAAAAGCCTCCGATGAGAAAAAAAAATAGCTTAAGGAAGGCAGTGGGACATTAGATACTAATATACACATAAACAAGAGAGAGACAAGAGGAGAGAGAGAGACAAGAGGAGAGAGAGAGACAAGAGGAGAGAGAGAGAGAGAGACAAGAGGAGAGAGAGAGAGAGAGACAAGAGGAGAGAGAGAGAGAGAGACAAGAGGAGAGAGAGAGAGAGACAAGAGGAGAGAGAGACAAGAGGAGAGAGAGACAAGAGGAGAGAGAGACAAGAGGAGAGAGAGACAAGAGGAGAGAGAGACAAGAGGAGAGAGAGAGAGAGAGAGACAAGAGGAGAGAGAGAGAGAGAGAGACAAGAGGAGAGAGAGAGAGAGAGAGACAAGAGGAGAGAGAGAGAGACAAGAGGAGAGAGAGAGAGAGAGAGACAAGAGGAGAGAGAGAGAGAGAGAGACAAGAGGAGAGAGAGAGAGAGAGAGACAAGAGCAGAGAGAGACAAGAGCAGAGAGAGAGAGAGAGAGACACACAAGAGGAGAGAGAGAGAGACACACAAGAGGAGAGAGAGAGAGAGACACAAGAGGAGAGATGGAGATAGAGAGGGGAGATGGAGATAGAGAGGGGAGATGGAGATAGAGAGGGGAGATGGAGATAGAGAGGGGAGATGGAGATAGAGAGGGGAGATGGAGATAGAGGGCGAGAAAGAAGAGGGGGAAGAGAGAGAAAAGAGCGCAAGACGGAGAGAGAGAGAAAAGAGCGCAAGACGGAGAGAGAGAGAAAAGAGCGCAAGACGGAGAGAGAGAGAAAAGAGCGCAAGACGGAGAGAGAGAGAAAAGAGCGCAAGACGGAGAGAGAGAGAAAAGAGCGCAAGACGGGGGGGAAGAGCGCAAGACGGGGGGAGAGAGAGAAAAGAGCGCAAGACGGGGGGGAGAGAGAGAAAAGAGCGCAAGACGGGGGGGAGAGAGAGAAAAGAGCGCAAGACGGGGGGGAGAGAGAGAAAAGAGCGCAAGACGGGGGGGAGAGAGAGAAAAGAGCGCAAGACGGGGGGGAGAGAGAGAAAAGAGCGCAAGACGGGGGGGAGAGAGAGAAAAGAGCGCAAGACGGGGGGGAGAGAGAGAAAAGAGCGCAAGACGGGGGGGAGAGGGAGAAAAGAGCACAAGACGGGGGGAGAGAGAGAAAAGAGCGCAAGACGGGGGGAGAGAGAGAAAAGAGCGCAAGACGGGGGGAGAGAGAAAAGAGCGCAAGGCGGGGGGGGAGAGAGAAAAGAGCGCAAGACGGGGGGGGAGAGAAAAGAGCGCAAGACGGGAGGGAGAGAAAAGAGCGCAAGACGGGGGGGAGAGAGAGAAAAGAGCGCAAGACGGGGGGGAGAGAGAGAAAAGAGCGCAAGACGGGGGGGAGAGAGAGAAAAGAGCGCAAGACGGGGGGGAGAGAGAGAAAAGAGCGCAAGACGGGGGGGAGAGAGAGAAAAGAGCGCAAGACGGGGGGGAAGAGAGAAAAGAGCGCAAGACGGGGGGGGGGAGAAAAGAGCGCAAGACGGGGGGAGAGATAAAAGAGCAGGAGAGGAGAACTAGAGAATGCTAAAAAAAAGGAAAAGGAAAGCCAGAAGGAGAAAAAAAAAAAAAAAGAGTGCCAGAGAGTGAGGAAAAAATGAGGGAGGAAAAGGAGAGATGGAGAAAACAGGAGGAAAAACTGAATCAGTGACTGTGCTTTACATGATAGACTAGATGATTTTTATTAACTTTAATTACACCTAATTTTTAAATTATCATATGTAGATTTATGTATACAGTGAACCCCCACCTATTCACATTTCAGCATTCATGACTACACACATTGGTGGATTTTTCTTCAGAAAATATATACTTCTTATTTGCAGAAACCCTGAATATTTGCATGTTTTTATGAAGAACATATGTACAAATTATTCACCAAGAACTCCCTCAATTCACATATTTTTCCGATAGAAGACATTTCAAATATTCTTATATTACTTTCTTGTTATTTAAGTGACGTAAAACATACAACAGTCCATTTTTATGGTAAAAATTGGCAGAATTGTACATCTTCATTGTAAAAAACAAATGCAAAAACATGGATAGTGCTTGGGCTTTGTTCTTTGTTAGGGGCTACAGCTGGGGTTTTAAAAGTGGTTTATGCTAAGTCTGGGGCATCATCAAAGTTCTGTTTTTAGAAAATGTTTTAAACTTTATATTTTATGTCTTGTTATACATATTTTATACAGTATTTTCAATGGTTGCATCAATCTATGCATGATTAAAAACAGTTTTTGTACATATGAAAGAAAATTTATGCTAAGTGTATGGTCACCAATACTATTTTTCAAAAATGTTTTAAAAAGGGTCTGAAATGTTCCTAAAGTGTTTAAGATGAAAGTTTAAGGCATATGGGGTTTTAACAATCAAAATAGGTACTTATAAGAACTTTTAGCAGGTGGGGGGTTACAAGTATTCACAGATTCTAACTATTTGCAGACAGTTCTGGTCCCTGACATCTGTGAAGATAGGAGACTCACTGTAATACAAAAAATATATAGAGAGTTTGGTACTATCTATTTCAGGCAGCAACTGAGAAACTCAGTACATATCTTTTCTCTTAGACTGGCTGCCACCCAAGGCTAGAGAGCCCAGCTTACTTTGCTATTTCATCCATAGATGGTAGGAGAATAGATGGATTTATATCTATCCCAAGAGTATCAGTATGAAACAAATGGAATGCACTGAGCCAAAATTTGAACTCTGCTTAATGATTCTATACTGTACAATCAAATGGTGGGTTATTGTATTTTAAACTAAAAATCATCTATCTTTAATATTTTTTGTTTCACATAATTATCAGACCAACAAAGAGTGTGTGTGTGTGTGTATATATATATATATATATATATATATATATATATATATATATATATATATATATATACACCCCCCCCCCAACCAACATACATATTACATAATGACAATTACTAGTATTATAGTATTTTAACTAAAAGTTTACCAGTTGGGCTTTTATGTAATATTGGACATACTATATAGTAGTGAATGCTGGACAATCTCCTCATAGATGAAGAAGAGACTGAAGACAACAAAAATGTGGTTCTACAGAAGGATATTGAGAATATCATGGACTGAACATGTGGGCAAAAATAAAATTTTAAAGGAAATGGAATCAAAAAAGACACTTAATTAGAATCAGAAAGAGAAAATTGAAATTTCTAGGGCACATAATGAAGAAAGAGGGCTTGGAGAATTTGACACTCACAGGACATGCTGAAGGCAAGAGCAACAGTAAAAAGTAGCAAATAACCTACTTAATGAGCTTGTGTAAATGGTTGAACAGAGATTAGGAGAGATAACAAACATTGATAAAAAAAAAGCTACAAAGGATATGAAGTTGTGGAGAACCATGATCACCCATGCCCTGAAGGGACACAGCACATAGAAAATCTTGCAGTAAAATCTTTGTAATGGCTTTCAAATTGAAAAATCAGGTAAGTCCAGTTCTCATGAAAATTGAGTTGGTAATATAACAAAACAGTCCATTTAATTCTCAATATTCCTATGTATATGTTTGTTATAATTATCTATTACCCTCCCCGATGATTAGTGTCTTGACTGATGATAAAGCACTTTGGCTTCATTGAGAGTTTTTGTTTTTTTCATTTTCCCCGCCAGTTTTAGCTTTCCTGGACATAGCTGATTTTGTCAGAGTATAGCAATAATGCACAGTAGACTTTACTTAATCATAAGGGAAATGTTCCAATTTTCTTTTATCCTTTTTTTTAAAGAAGGGAAAAGACACGGAGACAAGAAACAAGGGAGGAAAAAAGTAAAAAGCAAGAAAACGATATAGGGGGGGGGCGGTCTCTTTTCTGAAGCCTAAAGAAGACTGTCAAATAGACTATTTGTAATTTACTAACAGCATCAAAAGCAACACACAAAAAAAAATAAAAATAGATTTCAATAGTTCCAAAACCTGTTGGAATAAGTATCGGAAAAATTAGCTGCAGGTTCAAAAACAACAAAGGTGCAAAAATCACATGCATCAGCAGTTAAAAAAAAAAAAAAAAAAAAAAAAAAAAAAAAAACACAACCAAACATTTTTAAGAGTAATTTATGTTTTTCTTTCTAAAAAGAGTAGTTTTTTTTTTTTTTTTTTTTTTTTTTTTAAAATGATGAATTTTTGTTTACTATTTAAAAAAAAACACCAAAAAACACGGAATAGGAGGAAATGGAATATATTTTTATACTAAAAAATTAATGAAAAAAATCATTTATTACAAATGCAGTTTTATCTAAAATTTCTGAAATTCAAGCATTTTGAAATAGGCTTCTAATTCTAGCACCTAGTTACACCGTAAAAAGTTCTGTTGTATAGAATGTCATGACTAGATCACAGAAATCAAATTATTTATTTAATCATTCCATCCTAAATATGGCAATAAAGCCACTAAGACATAAGAGGTTACTGTGTTTGAGAGAATACAAGAGGAAAAAAAACCAATAATAACAACACACGCAACACATGGACAATTTGTTTGATGAGGTAAGCTATTATTTTCATCACTACAAAATGAAAATACTTCCTCTAAGAATTCAGCTAACTTAAGACTCCAAATTTAAAATTCATAAATTGTTTATAAATCTATATAATCTATCTTGGAAATATTGTTTTAAGAACAAGATTTTAGAAATTTCATCCAACTGTTTGATCAATATATACCAAAACTGTTGCCCTCATCTTCATTGCCATATTCACAACGTTTCAGCCATTGTACCGAACTTCTTCAGGTCGGATACATTGAAATTTCGAACTGAACCCTTTCTTTAAGTTCACAGAAGTAGGCTGTTCTGATTCCATGTGCCATGCCTTTTTTTTTTGGATAACTCAACTCTCCAAGTCTTTGTTTCCTCTGCTGTGGCCAGGTATTGAACTCACAGCACTTTGGGTCAAGTCACTTTTTGGATTACTCACCCAACACTTATCCACTGGGCAATTAGAACCATTTTATCCATGGAATTAGAACAATCTAACCCGGTGAACTAAATAAAGGATTTGGTTCAAAGTTCCAGTGTATATCACCTGAAGAAGGCCAGAGTGTGCAGTGACTGAAACATCATGAATATGACAATAAAGATGAGGACAACAGTTCAAACAATGTAATTAATATAAATACAACCCTCAATATATAGTAGTACTTAGTGAAATCAATATGATTACACATGAAACTGGTTTTTAGAACTTGTGACTATGTCTTTAAGCAAAATCAGCCTGCAGAATCCAAATAGCTTTTTGTTACAGAATGCAAAGGCCAGGGCCAGAATAGTCAGCGATTGGCCAGAGTGACTCATGGGCAGGGCATTCTAACAGTGATGGATTGATTTTGTCTGGGTTTTGAATAGAAGTCCAAAATGGCACAAATTCAACAGAGGATCACAAGAATTCTGAAGTGTTGATATGCCTCCCACACCCAGGATTGCCACCTGCAGAGGGATGCTGAGCCAATGTGCAACATGTGTTCCTGTCACATCAGTCTTCCTACTGTCTCTTAGAATCCAAGCTGCAACTCTTAATAAAATGAATACCAAAAATAAGTGACCCTTTTTGTTGATACCGTTTTATTTAGTAGAGATCCCGAGACATCACAGAACACATTTTGATAGAATTGAAATCGGGTACCATACTGTTCAAAAATGGTTCTGGAGACTTTCACATTGAAATGAGTACCTTTCTCATGCAATTTAAATTTTTAAAATCTTATCTTTCAAAATATTTACATATAGACAGAATGCAAATGAAAACATTTTATTCCAAGTACAGCATAATTAGTCTTAGCAAAATCAAAGTTCAACAATTCTCCCATTTTTGATTTTATTTAAAAAAAAAAAAAAAAAAGTTTTAAAGTTCAGATTCTCTAATTGTTTTTCCTGTCTAAGTTTGATCACGTGCTATCTAAGCAGAAAAGCAAAAGTTTCTGAATTAAATGTCTTAACACATTTTAGAAAAAAAAATAGATATTTATCTCTTGAATAAATTATTTAAAATTAAAATAGCAGCATGGTGGTAAGTAAGCTGGCCATTGAAAGAAATGCCAAACTAAAAAGATTTTTAGTAATCCATCTATCCATATTTACAGACCCATATAATTTTTTTTTTTTCTTTTTTTACAATGATGTTCATCCTGGACAAGGCCCAAGAACCACTTGAGGTACAGGGTTACAGAGTAATAGATACAGTTATGATTGAAGTGATCAGGGAATCAAAACCTGTGGAATTTTACTCAAAAAGGAATCAAAAACTGCTGGAGAGTTGGCAACAAGTCATTACAAAGAATAGTGAATATATAATTAAATAAAATTTAAAATGTACTTTATTTTATTTCTTGGAGAATAAATGGAAATTTTTTCTGACTCAACCCAATATTTATAAATTTTAAGTATTGTATAAAAAGTGCCATAATCTTCCATTTTCAAGGTCTTGGAAAAAAATGACTTCTATGACTGGTCTATATTCAAAGTTATGAGTAGGCATAAGTATTTTACACTCCATAACCTCTGCTGCCAGTTCTTACAAAAAATTTGAAAATAAATATCCGCTGAATGTTTCATTATGCTCAGATTGTTCATATGGGGGTTGAAGATAGAGAAACAGCAATGTCACAAGTCAGAAAAGCAACGGCAAAATGAACGCCGCCATTGATTTTATTGATACAATGGCCAGCAACTAATCATTATAAATGTTATTGTGTCCTTTTATTTTCTTTTGATGACAATGAGACAAGGGAGAAAGGGAGACCAGTCATGGCCTCTCTTACCAAAGCCCTCAAAGCTTGAAGCTGACTCATATTTGATGAATCATCTTTCATTACATGAATACAAATAAATAAGAAGATTGTTTTTGTAAGGCATTTCTTTTCTTTACAAAAAGCCAGGTTTTAAAGTGCAGTCTTTCTGTTATATTTTTAAGATAATGTTTAAGAACTTAAACTAATTCAATAATGCAATTAAATGCACATTTCTATGTGCAGTTAATGATTTGATAATATTGGACAGTGTGTTGTTAAGACTTCAGACCAACATTGTTAATTTTATATGTTCACTTCAACTTTCTTTTTATGTGCCATGTCCTGAAAGGACATGGGTGATCATGGCTCTCCACCTCCCCCTATCCCTTGCTGCTCTCAGCAAGCTCCTTCCCTCTGCTTCCTCCCCCAGACCATGTTCTGTTATCCACCTGCTCAAGCTCGTTAGGTATGTCACGCACTGCTTTCCCTTGTCTCTCTTTCCCTCTATTTGACCCGTGAGTATCAGATTCTCCCTCATTCCTCATTATGTCCCAGAAACTTCAACTGCCTCTTTCTGACGTCTTCCCCTTGTTTGTAACCTCTCCAAGACCTCATTGTTGCTCACATGCTTGGTCCACGATATCCTTAGCATCCTTCTGTAGAACCACATCTCCGTCACCTTTTTTTTTTTACACAAACAGACAAGTCAATTTATACAGAGCCTTGGAGCAATGGACTGAAAATCATATGTTTGGGACCTTTACTTATCTACAAACCCCCTACAGCATATGTAATTAAGGTTCTGGGTTAAGTCATAAGATTTCCTCCTTTGTAATTTGCCTGTTCATGCCTGAAATGTAAACAAAGGCAATTTGTGTATAAAAGCCAGTGTCTATTGTGTTGTAATTTTTTCTTTTTACATCATTTCATTCCAAGCAAGGCAATAAAAGCCACTAAGACACAAATAGATATTGAGTGTTAAAAAAATAGGAAAATAAGAAAACATTATTAATGGGAACAATAAAAGAGGAATTAAGACAACAAAAGATAACAATTGATATTACATTTCAATTTTTTAAGATCTTAGTTGACTGGAATGCAAGAAAATGGAAGAGAGTTCCACAAGTGAGAAATGCAACAGAATAAATTGTTAGCATAGAATATATGGTTACATCTAGCTCTTTCAAAATAAAATGATGAAACCTAACTGCCAATGTAGTACTGCACTTATATTTGTAAAGTTGAGGTATCAAAGAGGATAGTTCATTAGAACAATTACCATGAAAATATTTATAGAAAAGATACAAGGGATATACATTATGATGGTGGGAAAGTGACCAAAGCCGAGATGCCAGATCAAGACCAATAATATTGCAGATTCTTTGTATTTTATCAAGAATTTCTAAATACATTGCATAAGCACCAGATCAGATTTGGCAGCAATATTCAATGCATGGACAAATAGCAGACTTATAAATGTGTAAGACAGATTCTAATACATAAAACATATCATGCTGTGTTTTTGTTTGTATCTAAGAATTTATTCACATTTCATAGTCTGTGAACTTAACTGCAAAAATATATCCAAGTAAAAATGGTATAATTTATATGCTGCTCAGCAGAACAAGTTAGCTACCAAAATCTATACAAATTGCAAGAATGATCATAGACTTAAAAAGAAAGTTTGATTAATGATTACTTTATAACACAACATCTTGCACTGATCAACATTTATCAGCATCGGTTGAAGTGTTATCATGAAGCTGAAAAAAAAAAAAAAAAATGGCTTGCAAGGTTTGTTGAAAAAGGAAAATTAGAATGGCTGTTTTCATCTGACTAATTTATTTATTAAGTCAAGTACAATTTTTTTCAGTCTGAACTATTTTGTTCCAACATTCAGGGGAGGTGTGTAGCCACTTCATCAATTGCTAAATTAAGCTGCTTGTGAAAATATAACAGCCCCCCCCACCTCTACTAAGACAGCAGCTCTTATGACAATTTGTTTCCAGGTAGGATTTGCTCGACTTACCTCAGCAATATGAGGTTTGGGATTGAGGATTTCTAATCAACCTACTTTGAACAATTGACTACTTCATACAAGTAGTTCCACTAACTTTAATGAAAGTTTCCTTCCTTTAACCTCATTTTTTCAGACTGGCTTAATACTAGAACACTAACCATTAGTATATAGCATCCAGTACAAATTTTCCTGTTTTTAATTACAATTTTCAGTACCTGATTTTCTTACCTAAATAATGTTTTTCAGTTCCTATTAATGTTAACTCAAAGTACAAAGTTTGAAGTGCCTGCATGTAAAATAATTCAAATAAAGATTTACATTTAATATTTTTTTGATATTTTCAAAATCAGGTATGATATACCCTTGGTTAGTAGTGGTGTAACTTTAATTGATGGTTAGTGTTCTAGGGTTAAAACACTTTTTCTGAATCTGTGAAGCAATAATCTTACTAGTTGACCTATTAGACAACTAATAAATATTAAATTTATTTTAGCTAAACGAAATTTTAGAAATACTCATCTCATTAAAACTAGACTTTTCAAATTTTAATTTTTTTTTAAAAAAAAAAAAAAAAAAAAAAAATGGAGTAAGATAGAAAGAGAAAATGAATTTTATAATAAAAATGAATAAGCTATACTGATTACAGGAGGCACCAAACAAATTTAAATGTATTTACATTTAAAACAGTGGTTTTTCAACCTTTTTGGCCCATGCACCCTTTTCACCATAAGTCAAAATATCACCCCATCCTTCCAAGATTGTCCCATGCAAAAGGCACATTCCAAATATGAATATATTACTGAAAATCTTCATTCTTTTCAATATTAGTACATATGCATTTACATGGATTATTTTTATACAGGACTTTTACAAATTTAATAGCAAAAGAAAATTTTTATGGATTTTTATATGTGTGTGTGTGTGTGTGTGTAATATATTATTATTTATATGTTGTCTGACAATCGCAAAAGCGTGAATCCCAGGGTCACAAACTCACATCAATCCAACCATATATATATATATATATATATATATATATATATATATATATATATATACATACATACACACACTTCTGATAAGGGTAGGGGAGTGAATACATTTATATTAATTTATTTTAATAACTAATTATTAAATAAAAAAAAACTGTTCAATACAATGTCAAGGTATTGTAATTCAATAAAAAAAAATTCTGTAAATAAAAAAATAAGAAAAAAAAAAAAAAAAAAAAAGATCCCACCCCACCCCAAATAGAAACCAATTTAAAAATCCATTTTCACCATTACACTAATGGAAAAAATAAAGTTTAATGCATCACATATTGGCTCAATAAGTTAATGTGTAAAGAATATATACTATTAGGTTGGGGCAAAAATAATGTCGTTTTCTCACACATGTTGCTATGTGAGAAAACGACATTATTTTTGCCACAATCTAATACAAATACATTTTTCACTAATTTTACAACTGAAAGTTTGAAAAAAAAAAAAAAAAAAAATTAATCTTTTTTTTTAGTATGTCCATAACTAACAGTTAACAAAAAAAAAAAAAAAAACCATTATAAATAAAGAAGACCGAGACAGATGTTTCCATAAACAGCTGTCTCCCATCAGTTCACAAGTAAAATCCATTTGACTTGGATAAAAACTTATGGTTACTTAAAGCGTCAAATTTTCTTTCAAATGCAGCTCAATAACAACAAACATCTCAGCTGGTATATACATTGTAACTCAGCATATAAAACAATTTTAAGAAACATAAAATGAAACAAAATTCTCTTATTTATAGATATTTACTGAGATATAGATTAAAATAAATTTTATCTGTAGGTTTGAAAGAAAAGATAGAAATAGACAAAAATCAGTTACTTTTTTTTGTTAACTAAATCCTAACATACCTTCAACAATGGTCTTGATTTTAGACATGTATAATAATATAAATGTAATAAAATCTTTAACTTAAAAAAATTCTCTTTAGTTTAAAATTTACAAAAAAACAAAAAAAATGAAGTATGTGGGGGATCATGTAATTTTGGCAATTGGTAGATTTCTTCTATGACATGTTTTCTAAATGGAATGACAAAGCAAAAAAAAAAAAAAAAACTTGGGAGATTATTAAGCCATGAATTGAATTAGAAACAAAAAGAAAAACTACTGAACTGTTACATAATATTGGTCCTCCTATATGGCAGTAAATGCTGGACAATCTGCTCAGAGATGAAGAAGAGACTTGAAGCAACAGAAATATAGTTCTACAGAAGGATACTGAGAATACCATGGACCAAACATATGAGCAATGACTAAGTTTTAGAGAAAATGGAAACAAAAAGGACACTTATACTTAACATCAGAAAGGAGAAATTCCTAGGGCAGATAATGAGGAAAGTGAGCTTGAAAAATACTCACAGCAAGTAAGAGGGACAAAGGAAAGTGCCTAGCTTACCTAGTGAGCTTCTGTAAATGGATGGCAGAACAAGGATTAACAGAGATAATAAAAAATAAAATTTATTAAGAGCTACAAAGGACAGGAAATGTGGAGAGCCATGAATAAAAAATTATATTGTCTGGTTGATTTTACAAGATGTCAACCCTTGTTGGGTTTTGATATGAAAGAACATTTTTTTTTTTGCAAACATTAATTTCATTTGTTTGCTAAAACAATTTTTCATCAGAAATTAACTATTTATTTTTATAAGATCCACAAAATTCTTCAAACAGGGAATGCTTACTAATTATTTTCAGAGATAAATAATTTTCATATAGGCAGCAGAAATATTATTACAACTGTTTATAAGTGACTTTTACAAAGTTATTCATAAAGCAAATACAATTATATGACCATCCATGATCATCTCACCAATTGTAGTATCTTAGTCACACACCAAGCAAAATACTAAGAAACAGGAGAATTTCATTAGGAACAAAGAGGCATGAACTGTTATGTAATATCAGTCCTCTTGCAGGATAGTAAATACTGGACAATCTCCTCATAAATGAAAGAATAAATTGGCGACAACAGAAATCTGAATCTACAGAAGGATGCTGAGAATTCCATGGATGGAGCAAGTAAGTAACGAGGAAGTTTTAAGGAAAATGGTAACAAACCTTTCCCCAACATAACATAGCTATGTCTTTTTTGTAAATATTTTCATAGTAATTGTTCTGATGAGCTTTCTTCTTTGGTACATTGACTTTACAAATTTAAATGTAGTACTAGATTGGCAGCTAGGTCTCATCATTTTACAGTTGAAATTGCTAGATGTAACTGTAAGTTCTATGCTAACAGTTCCTTCTCTTGCACTTTTAACTTGTGGAACTCTTCCAGCTTCTTGCTTTCCAGTCAACTTTGATTTTCAAAAATGTAAGTGCAATGCCAATCATTATCTTTTGTTTTCTTAATTCCTATTCTTTTATTGTTCTCTCTCCTAAGTAATGTTTTTCTTTTTCTCATAACACTCAGTAACTCTTTGTATCATAGTGGCTTCATTGCCTTGCTTGGGGTGAAATGATTTAAAACAAAAGAAAAGTTAAGCAGTCATTCTGCCACTCTTTGATTTTCAATACCATATTTTGTTTTTTAATAATCAAGTAAATATTTTAGTTATTAACTAATATTATGCTCCATTCCACCAATAATAGTAAACCAACAGTAAAGCAATGAAATGAACAATTCCTAAATTTGACTATTTATTCTTTTCTCCATAGCAACTGTCACAAAACTAGGAACCATCTAGACAGACAAGAAACCCTGCCGAAACCAAAGATCAGTTTGTTGCATGCATTAACCATTAAGATCTTTCTGTCTGCCTGCAAATCGTTGACATTAACAAGAGAATTACAGCAAAGCATCCAAGCATTAGAAATGAGATGTCACAAAACCATTCTAGGCATCTCGTACACACATCTCAAATGACACAGTGCTAGAGTCCATCAAAGAAGAAACAGGACCATTGGAAAACCTCATAATTATCAGCGAGGATAGAAAATTGAAATTGTATGGACACGTTATAAGAGCCAATAATCTTTCCATTGCCATCCCACAAGTTATCACCTTGAGCAAAAAGAAGATTTTTTTTTTTTTTTTTAAGGCAATCCCTCCCAATCAAGGCAGGAGTGACACTAGCACACAAGGGGTTACAGAGGATTGAGAACAAGAGTAAAGAGGTGTGTTTGAAGAAAAGATACAGAAAAGGACAGGGAACAAGCTTAGGGTGTCAGATGTCGATTCACATTACACTTTCATATTTGAAGATTATATTCATCAAGGAAGCAAGTAAGGGGAAGGGAATTCTACAGATGAGAAGTGTGGGAGAAGAAGTGGTTTTAGAAGAGACGGTTACATTTAACCATTTTGACAGTGAAAGGGTAGGACCAAGATGTCAGCCTGGTAGCTCGTTTAAATTCATGTTTTTTTTAAAGCATTTCACCCCAAGCAAGGCAGGAAGCCACTAGGACGCAAGAGGTTACAGAAGATTTGGAGCAAGATCAGATAGGAGTGACAGAGTCTGAGGAGAAGGATAGTGGATAGATCAAGGCAACTGGAGATGTCGGTTGACATTACATTTGAATAGTTGGAGATTATAGCTCTCAGGGAAACTGGAATAGGAAAGGGAGTTCCACAGGCGAGAAGTGCAAGATATGAAGCTATTGGAGTAGAAGAGATGGCTACATTTAATAGTTTCGACAGTGAAAGGGTGAGAGCGGGATGCCAGCCTTGTAGGGCACTTGAATTCATGAAGTCTGGGAACCAGCGAATGCAGCTCTTCAGAGCAATTGCCATGAAAGTATTCGTAAAAAAAACAGAGAGAGGCAATAGCGCGTCTGTGAGAGAGCGACTGTAGATGAGATGCCAGAACAGGGCCAATTATATTGCATACCTGCCTCTGAAGCTTATCAAGAACCCTGCTGAGGCAAACAGAAGGGGCTCCAGACCATATATGGCAGCAATACTCCATGCAAGGGCGATTTGTTGATTTGTAGATCTGAAGGATTAATTCCAGGGAGAAAAATTTCCTGGCACGGCACAGGGAGCCAACTTTCCTTATGGTGGACGAAGCAATTGACTCAATGTATTTGTTTCATCTCATGTCAGCAGTCAACGCAAGACCGAGCAGCTGCAGAGAGGTGCTCTCGAGAAGTTGAGCAACAGACAATCTAATGGAGGGTAGAGAAGGATCTCTGTGGTGATCCAGGAACCAGCGAAAGTAGCTCGTCAGAACAGTTGATGAGGCAAACAGAATGAAACAGACTCATAGGAATACTGATATGTCTCGGAAAGGGATATATTTGATCGAAGTAGCTAAGTGGTTTTGGCTACTGTAACCAAGTGTTACATGGTAGCAGTAATAGACTGGTACTCGTCATAGTCGCAGGTAATAGGTGCAGATCAATAGGATAGCCAATGGCGTCATCCAATGGGTGTTGTCAGACTTAAACTCTGTCGTACCTACACATCCGTCTGTATTTATGACGGACACCAGCCAATCTTATTCCAGTGAGGGGGAACACAGGTGTATGCATATTCCATTATATCAAATACCAAGAAGAGAAAGTTGAAATGGTATGAATATGTCATAATAGCCAATAATCTTGCCAATGCCATCCTACAAGGTATCACTTTGGGCAAAAGAAGATAAGGCAGTCAGAAGTAAACAGACTCATTGGAATACCATCATCAAGAAGAGGAAGTTGAAATGGTATGAATATGTCATAATAGCCAATAATCTTTCCACTACCATTCTGCAAGGCAAAAGAGGAGGCAGACAAAAAGTGGGCTAACAATGAACTGAGTTGACTAGAAGATCATTTACAGAGTAAGACATTGGCATACAACTGAGATATATGAAGGGAGTTGGTCAGGTGCTCAGCTGTACAACAATTCTATGACCACAGCTAATCATGGGATTGATGATGAAGTTTCTCTTAATGATAATCATAAAGTGTAAGAGTAATGCAAGAGAATATTCACATCCGAGTTGAAGACATGTTATTAATTTTACTGTGAGAGTGTGTCACAGGTTGTAAAACAACAATTGTTATCTTAATTTGATAAGACAATATAATATACAGTCAATTGTCACGTGTTTCATTTTGTCTCCAAGTACTCTGTGTTCATTTTAATTATACATGTTAACAATCATTCTTACCTGTTTTTTTCAACAAGACTATGATCTATAGTAGTTAACAAAGAAAGCTGGTTCATGAAAGAAATAATACTTATCTTCTATATAAAAATCACTGTCTATATCTACACTTATCCAAGATGTCCTGAAGAATTTTCTTTAAATTTAAATATTGCTAACACCTGAAAGACAATACAAGTCAAAAATTTGGGATACCAGATTGACATGAAAACAGAAATACCAATAACCATTTTTTATCATTTTCACTCCAAGCAAGGTGGTAATGCCACTAGTATGAAGTGTTTTGAAGGGACTGAAAGTGAAAGAGAAAACTGAGAATAGGGAGGATAGAAGAAAGAACAAAAGATAAACAAGGTTCAAGAAGACAGAAGATGGCAATTGATGTTGCATTTAAATTTTTGGAGATTGTAGTTGTCAGGGAAGCAAGAAATCAGAAGGGAGTTCTACAGGTGGGAGATGAGAGAAAAGAAACTGTTGCTGGAGAAAATGGTGGATCCATTTAACTATTTCAACAGTAAAAGGGTGGGACCTAAATGCCAATCTAGTAGTACGCTTAAATTCTTGTATATAGGGCACCAGGGAAAAAAGCTCAAACACATTTGTAGAAAAAAAAAGAGGGAGGGCATGTCATGACTAGAAAGTAACTGAAGTCCAGATGCCTGGTGAGGATCAATTTCATTACAGATCCTTCATTGGATTTTGTCAAGAATCTCTAAATGTACAGATATAGCACTAATAGTGTTTACAAACTAATATATAAAGATTTATTCAACAAAGAAAAAGGCAAAACAAAGAAAAAAATAAGGGGGAAAGAGAGAAGGAAGGAGAGAGACAGAGAAGGAAAAAGAGATAGGGAGAGAGAGAAGGAGGGAGAGAGAGAAGGGGGGAGAGAGAGAAGGAGAGAGGAAAGAGAAGGAGAGAGGAAAGAGAAGGAGAGAGGAAAGAGAAGGAGAGAGGAAAGAGAAGGAGAGAGGAAAGAGAAGGAGAGAGGAAAGAGAAGGAGAGAGGAAAGAGGAGAAAAGAGAGAGAGGAGGAAAGAGAGAGAGGAGGAAAGAGAGAGAGGAGGAAAGAGAGAGAGAGAGAGAGGAGGAAAAAAATGGTCTGACAATATTACTGAGTGGGCTGGGATATCATTCACAACAGGCTCAGATATTGGCATACAACCAAGATATATGAAGGGAGGTGGTCAGGTGTTTGGTGTCCCTCTGGTGACATGTTACTAAAAGTCACACTTAGTATGGTTCTTGCTAAGTAATAAAAGTAAAAATGTCTAAAAACACTCAGGATGGCAATGTTAATGGTGAAATAGCCATATCTATACAGGAAATGTTCAGTATTCATTGACCAAACAATTAGTGTTATTGTCAATTCTCACAGAATAAAAAGAATTTTTTCAATGAAAATAAAAAATAAATAAATAATAATTGAATAAAATATAAAGTACTAATAAAGCTTTCAGACTGTGAATATGAATTTGATATGGACTCATCTCCCAGGCATTTTTCACATACTCACTGCATATTTAATTATGTCATAAGTTTACAGAGTAGACATGAATACATACTTTTAACCCAGTTCCCCTAAATACCAGACAGAGACATTCAGCCTTGCTATTATGAATGATCTGATTAGCAATCTTTGAATGGACTGTTTATCCCAAGCTGCGTACATCTGATCCCAAAAGTACTTAGGTCTTGAAAACTTATTTACCTGTTATGCACAAAACATTAGGATATTATGATGTTGAAAATCAAAAACAAAAAAGCTCTCTATATATAAATTTCAGACTGAGTTAAACACGAGAGGATACTGAAATGTTCCTTGCCTGACCTAGTTCTCAAAATCTGACCAAAAAAACAAAAAAAAAAACAAACATCAGAACATTTTCTTAGTCAGACTAAGAACTTTTCAGTACCTATTCATAGATGGTAATGGTAATATTCAGCATTCATTGACCGAACAGCAAGTACTATTTCTGGTCAAAATTTATAAAATCTTTATCTTAAAACAATTTTTCAGGAAAATACATTTCAACTCCAGTAGCTATTATTGCTCTGTCCAGTATCGATGGGGAACTTTCTTCTGAATCTTATTTGAAATAGTGTGGAATGTCAACATCTTGATTATGACATTTTCTTGAGTTACATGTGACATCCATTTTAGTTGCTGAAAGTCCTCAAGTAACTTGATTTCTGTTATTAGGTTGGTGCAAAAATAATGACGGTTTTTGATGTTAAAAATAAGTCAAAAACCGTCATTATTTTTGCACCAACCTAATATTTGGCACAGTTCTTTGTAACTTTGTAGCACCAGTTGACAAGTGTTCAACAAGTGTGATCTTTGCCATGACCTACAGATTAAACTCAAACTCATTTTGAATCATTGATCTTAGAAAGTGGACGTATACAGCTAAAGGTTCAACATACTATACATAAAATTAAGTCACTTTATTACCTTAAGTCACCAGGGAATATATTAGACTAGCAACATAACCCATCTTTGACTGGGTGTTTCATTACTGGGAATTTTTGTTGTTCAGTTGGAGCAGTTTAAGCTTAAAGTCAGCCCACCCAAAAATCAATATTAGTAACAATTGGTGCAACTGAGGCACATCCCTAAATGGGGGTTAACAATTTGAATAGAGGGCGGCCCTGAAAAGGGCTGTTTTTGTGTTCGCAATATTGTTGCAGCCTCACATGCAGCAGCAGTTGATGAGGCGTTTCTCCTCATCCATTGAGTACTTTGATCATCATTTTCAGCCTCGCGTGCTCTTCTGGAAAGCTGATGGCGACATTTATCTTTGGTTCTGATTGAAGCATTCTGAGAGGCATTTTGTAGCAGGCAAACTGAACATTCTAAAGAGGATTCATTATCCCTTATTTGCATGGTGGACCTGGCGGCAACAGTTTTGCAACCTAGGCAAGTTCTTTTCTTTGGTGGCATGTCTTAAGCAAGTATGAATTATCAAATGGAATGTGTGGACAAATACCAGAAGAGAACGCTGTAAAGCTACAGGTATCACTAAGCTCGAATAACTTTAGGTAAGATTGGAAAAATAAATGTTGAGCAAAAAATAAAAGCAAACTTATTACTACGGTGAATGCAATGCAAAAACTGGAACAACAAAAAAAAAAATTTAAGTTGGGAATGGCTATAAACGACAATGAAAGCAATAGCTAAATGTTGAGGTAACAGGACACATATCTTGCACCTTTAAAACTTATTTTAGGTTTGCTACAATTGAGCAGTTGTTTCACGCGAAAAATGATGAAAGCAGAATGTTCCTGACAAAAGTTATCTTGCTTGAGGCATCATCAACAGCACCTATAAACAATGTTATTTTGCATGCCTGTTGCCTCATACAGCCGTGAATTGAACACCCCTGCAAATGCTACATGACTGTCTCTTCATTGTGCATCTTTTTCATTAGATTCCAACTCTCTAAATTGATTGTACACTGTTTTTTTACAGACATTAAATTTTGCATTTGATTTTTTGTGCAAAGTGTAAAAAATCAGTTTTTTTGATTTTTCAACTTCAAGGTTGTAATTTTTTCCAGTCAATTTGGACTCAAAACTGGCACTGAAAAATTATACATCAAACAAAAAAAATTTCATCAAAATTGGATGAAAACTGTGGAAACGCATCAACAACATCCAATCACAAACACATATTTTGAGAATTAAAGATATAATTTAAACTATTTATTTTTATTAAAGTTTTTATAGATAGATAAAGTTTTTAAAGATATATTCCAATAACAAATAATAAATAGTAAAATATTGCAAAGAGTTATAATGGACAGGAAGTAGTGGAGAGCAATTGTCACCAACAATTTGGACTCAAAACTGGCACTGAAAAATTACCTATCAAACAAAAAAATTTCATTAAAATTGGATGAAAACTGTGGAAACGCATAAACAACATCCGATCACGTACACACATATTTTGAGAATTATAGATATAGATAAAGGTTTCAACTATTACCACTGAAGAATTAGTATGAAATAATTTTGTTTTAGTCAAATTTTAAATCTTGCAAGCAGCATACATATATGATGTTATAACATCTACCAATCTATTTATATTGCTAAAAGGTAATGGTAATATTAGCTATTTCTTTATAAGGAAACAGTCAGCATTCATTGACTTAGCAGCAAATGCTCCTGTCAATTTATCAAACCTTTCTATCAAAAAATTTCTCAAGTTCACTGTAATTGCTTTTTCTAGTATTGATACGGGTTTCCTTCCTAACCTTTTGTTTGAAGTAGTGTAGAATGTCAACATTTTGATTATTTCATTATTTTCTCTTCAAGTTACATGTGATACCCATTTTAGTTACTAATGCTGTTTTAAAACTTCAAGTAAAATAATAAATGATATTAATAATAATTTTGATGTTCTAATATTTAATATCACAGTATTATAGAGTTAGGCAAGGTACAAATATTGATAATGTTTATCAAAATGTCAAAAACTAACAAACTAGATGTCTAAAAAATAATTAAAAAAAACCTGAAAGTATTTGGTAGGAGAGAAGCACAAGAAGGGGATAAACAAAAAAAAAAAAAAAAGTGGGTGGTGACTTAAATGTCTGGTGAGTTTTTACCTTTTTTGGGATACTCAGATTAAGAGCATTTGAACAATGATTGTATGGGATAGAAACAAAATATTCAAAACCAAGAAAGTCACATCCATGTATTGAATATTGCTTCCACATATTGTCTGGTGCTTCTACTATATATTTTGAGACTCTTGATAAACTCCAAAGAATCTGCAATGTTATTGGTCCTGACCTGGCATCTTGGCTTCAGATACTTTCCCACAGCTGTAACAGTTTCCCTGTACTTTTTCTATATATATTTTCATGACACTTCATGAAAAGCTTTCCTTTTTGGTACCTAAACTTTATGTATCAATGTACATACACAGCAACACATAATCAATTTAAACAACAGGTGTTAACTTGGTGATTAAATCCAAGTCAGGCTAAAAAGAAGCAAAAAATTAATAAATAAAACAAAACTGATAATCTGTAAGTAAATAAAAAAATAAATCATTAAAAAAGTTCACCTGAAAGTGTGCAGGATTTTCTCCTTATACGAAAATATTAGACAAAAACAAGGTCTGATAAAAAAGTATCAGGACTAGTGCTATAAAAAGAAAACTACAGCACATATCAATTTGGCATTTAATCTCCTTTCAAGTAGTCCTCTTCTGAAGCTACACATTTTATCCAGCATCATTTCCATTGATAAAAGCATTCCTAGAACCCCTTTCTTGGGATAGCAAGCAATTGCCTCATCACATTCTCTTGGTTGTCCTCAAGTTGTTCCTTTCAATTTGAATTTGATTTTTAAAGAGGAAAAAGTTGCAAGGGACAAGATCTAGGGAAAGCACTGGTATAAACATTGGAAGTGATACGAATGTGAGACAAGTCATGGCCATTGATGGAACCTTTGCAGTGTGGTGAAAAAAAAAAATCACATTCTACACACTCTCCTTCCAAGCACTGGTATAAACATCAGAAGTGAGTGGGAACATTAAACTTAGTATGTATGTGTTACAGAGTACAAGATTAATCTATGACAAACTGCTTCGCTCCACATACTTTACTATAGCAACAGTCTTAATTCATGTATATCTCATTTTATTATGCATCTTTTTTAGTTTCTGTGCTGTTTGAAGCTTAAAATAAATGCTGCTACTATTCAAACAGTGTAAAAACTATATCTTAAACAGTCAAACATGAAAATAATAACACCTAAATATCCCCATGGCTAAAAAAAAATGATTGAAAGTACTTGGGACAATGGATGATATGGGCAATTTTTGCACTCCCTTACTCCCACCAAATAGAAAAATGTAAGAGTTGGAAAACCTTGCCTTGCCATCCATTCACTCACTGGTATTTGCTGTTTATCCATGCTATTCTTGCCTCTAATTTGTCTTGTGAGTGCTAAATTCTCTAAGGCATCTTTCCTTATGTGTCCTAAAAAATTCAGCTGTCTGAAAATCTTTTAAGATACATGAGGAAAAATATCTTTGTTTGAAACATACTTTCTCTATTGAATCACAATCATTTGTCAATATAACCACATCTATCACTTTAAGTCTTTTCATCTGTGAGGAAATTGCCTAACATTCACTGCTATATAGGAAAAAAGACATTACATCACAATCCAGTAACTTTTTTTTGTTTCTAAGGGCATTTTTCAATCACTTTATACTCTGCTCAGTTTCTAAAAGGCATCTTTTTCTATTTTTGTACGCATTCAACTTTCTGTATCACACTTTATGCTGCCTATTATGATACTACCCAGAGAAATTTCAGCTCGATTTTCATGTTCCTGATACTTAATTTGCCCTTTGGGCTGCTCCTTTTGCTGACAATCATATATTGTATCTTAATGGTTAGTCCTTCCCTCTTGCTTTCTTCAACTGCCTTCTCTTTCTTTTTTCAGTTTTCTTTTTAAATTTGTCATCAACACTTATTTGTGTAATATGTATTGTAGCAGTTATGTACACCAGTGATAAATTCTTGTTGGGTTTCTCATTAAATAAGTTCCGTGAGAAAAGACATCCTTGTTGCAATCCTCTATTTTTGTGCATTCACTTGTTCTCCATCCTGTGCAAACTGTTTGTTCCCAGTACAGGTTACAAATTATTTGAATATCTTTTCAAAGTAGGGAGGAGGAACATTGGAGTAATGACTGAGTAATTGGAGGGCCAAGTTTGAATTCCAGTCAAGTTCATTACATTCACTTGCGTGCTAATACCCTTGAGAAAGGTATGAATCTATCTTTTCCCCTCCTAATTATGGGTAAAATAGCAGGACAGACTGGGGTCTATAGCCTTGGGTGGCAACCTGTCTAGGAGAAGGAAACTGATTTCAAACTACCTGCTGCCTTATAGATTCTGTTTCTTTAGGCAAAGGCTAGAAGAAGGTAACTGCAAAAACAAATCCATCTCTGAGAGGAAGCAGTGCAAAAGGAACCAGCAAGCCATGGTACTATTCTGCCTTGAAAGTCACCCTGAACCTCAATTGTGATATGGAGGGGAGTGGTGACCAGTGGTGCAAAATGTGTTAACCGAGTAAAATGAATTTTAAAGTAAATTGTGTTTTCCCAACTTTTCAAGGAGCTCTCTGTATTTTATCGAATGACTTCGAGTATACATAGGTATAGATCTTTCTAAGCTTCTACTGCTTGCTGATAGCATTCTAACCATAAAAATTTCACTTCTTGTGCAGCTGAGTATGGTGTACAGGATTGAAATAGACAAGTTGCTATTGGCCCTAGTTTGTAATGGGATGAGTTAAAGCATTGCTGAGGAGGATGAAAAATTTTCAAGTAAATGAATTTAACACTCTCAAAAAGAAACGGATTTCAATATCCATAAAAATAGCATAGCTCACAAAAGAAGAGAAATTTATATTTACATATATACAGAGAGTTAAAAAAAGTAAACATTTAGGCACCCAGCCATATTACACATTTGTGTGTAGGATTGTCAATAAATTTGAACAAGGATCATCTGTGAATTTTCCACAGAATTTTTCTGAGAGCTTCACCTGTGGCTGTTGGTTGACTACAGATGAAATGACCCATATCCACAAATAATAAAGAATGACTACAAGGTATGTCATCTTATGCAGACATTTCTGTTTAGTTGACACGTAAGTATATTACTGCATATTTGTTACCGATATTTGAAAAGTTCTCTGAAGATTGATTCTCTTTTTCTTACAAAAATAGTTTATTTTGCAGAATAAAAAAAAAGATTACATTATACATGGCAAGTTGTATTTTTGTATGCTGCAGCATCAGTACAATATTAAAAATAAGTCCCAGTCAGATTCTAAAAAGAGCATTGTCTGTTCTTAATCATATTCAAATAAAAAGATATTTGTCTACACTTTGTCAGAAAATACTGTCATTTTCTAGCAATCATAATAGCAAGGAAGAAAAGAAACAAAGCAGAAAATATTTATTATGCAAACAGCTTAACTCAGACAATACAGAACAATGATATATAAACAAACCAGAACCTGTTTTAGAGAATAGAAAAGATAATTCTACAGAAGTTTGAGAAATAATAGTAATGATAATATTAGCCGTTTCATTATAAGGAAATATTCAGCATTCATTCACCAAGTAGCCAGTGTTACTTTTGGTTAAAATTTATGAGATAGTCGTATTAAAACAATTTTTTCAGGAAAATATTTTTCTCAAGTAACTATTATTGCTCTTTCCAATATTGATGAAGGTCTCTTTTGTAGGGGTAGGAGTAACCTAATGGTTAACAGAAAGAAGAACATAATCGATGAAGAAAATTTAATTTCTGGTTAGAACCATTTGTGTTCATTTTGCACCGACATCCTTTATAAAGTCATGAACCCACTTCTACCTTTAACTATAAATAAATATTATGGTCATTTCCAATTTATAAAGCAGTTCAACTTTGGCAGTGAACAAGCAATATGGCCTCATAAAATATTCACTTGTGATTGAAACTGCAACATTACCATTTTGTGTTGTGAAAAAAAAAAAAATACATAGGACTTTTATTTCTTATTAATTAATAGAATTTTCTTACATCTAATTTCTCTTTTTTTTCATAAAATTTACATATTATAAAAAGAATTATAAAGAAAACATAATAAACTAGAAATAAAGAATAAATTTCAAGTAAGATTTCAAACTGAAACTCTTTTGTCCTGGGTATGACGATAAACTACATCTGGCAGCAAGGCCTCTGACCATGAGATTGGAGGTTTTGAGGTGCAGGGAACCACCTCTTAACTGTTGTTGTTCCTGGTAGCACCTGTTAGGGTCCCAGCTATGGGCAAATAGTAACCCCCCCCCCAAACAAAATCAATGGTACATTTTTATAGTAAAATTACAACACTAAAAAAGTATATAAAATACATTTTTATAATACAATTACCAGTAATACATTCTTGCAGTGAAATTGCTAACAATACATTTTATGATCTACAAACTATATATCTGAAAGCATAAAATTATATACAAATTATTTAGATTTCAGCATAGAGGTTGATTTTCTTTTTCATACAAAAATAGTTTTATTATAGGTAGAGGAAAAAACTATAGATAGATATTTTTTTCCTCTACCAATATATATATGTATAGTTTTTTCATTATATATATATATATATATATATATATATATATATCCTCCTAGATCAGTTACCGCCCAGGGCTACAGAGTCCAGTTTACTCTGGTAATTAACCTCCACCCTACAAAAAAATATTTTAATCGCCAAACATCAGAATATTGATTTGTAGGCCAGACCAGTAACTTTTCAGCATCCTTTCTCATAATTAAAAAAACTTACATGTGAAAACCTTATCATAATAGTAAGTACTTAGGCCATTTTTGACAGCTTGAGTGAACTAGTGCATATATGTAAACAACAGACATATTGTGTCAATTAATTTTAATGATGAAAAAAAAAAAAAAAAAAAAAAAATCACACACAGCACACCTCGCTTATGTTACAACACTCACTAGTTCTATGAAACTCATCAATTGTCTACCTATCCTGATGATGACTTAAGTCAAAAGCTTAGACCATATTTCTTGTACTTTTCTTCCAAAATGAACTTTGGACAATTTCTGACAGAATTTCCTCTTTGTTTGAGAAGGATTATTTGTAATTTGGAAAAGTTTTTCATTAAAACTAATTGACACAAAATATCTTATTTTTAATATTTACCTTAGAGAACACCTGCTGCCTAAGGACACAGATATATATATATATATATATATATATATATATACACACACACACACACACACACACACAAAGATGTACACAAAGGAATTCTATCTACCAAACAGACACCAAACTGGTTCTTGATAATGAGTACAATGGTTGAAAATACTTAAACAAGACAATAACAAAATATGAACTTTGGACAGTTTATCCACAATATCTAGTACAATACTAAACACCTTATTCAAAAACTATATTAAAAATTTAAACAGACAGATCTTGTCAGCTCTTTTTAATCAAACATATATATATAGATATATATATTATACATACACACACACTTATGTAAATGTCTGCATGCTTTCATATATGACAAGTGAGATAATGACAGTTCAAGTATATTAACAAAACCATTTTTAGAAATATGTAATTAGCTCTTTCATACAGAAGCTATTCTAAAATGAACACTTTCTCTTTTCAAGATAAAATTGAATAATGTTAAATACCTTTTATTATCAATAGCAACATAAAATAATGAAATAGAAACATTAATATTAAGCTACATTGATCAATATGTAATTTTTTTATATTGCTTTTAAAATGACTAAAATATGAGCAATTGTGCATTTGCAATTGAGGCAGAAAAATAAACTCACTAGCAAATAAATGACTTTTGGCAATGTTACCAAATCCAAGTGCAGAATCAAATATGTGAAAGTAAGTTTCAATTTAAATAATTAATAATGTAAAGAAAAAATGCACTTTTTAATATATTGAATTCTCACAGAATTTTATTAAAAAAAAAAAGAAAGAAAAAAAGATATCTTTTAAAATCTATATAATTTGATTAAATCTTAAAATCTGTAAAAAAAATGTAACCTTTTAGCAGACAGATTAATTTACTATTTTTTTTTTGTTGAAACACTGAGACATCAAACATTAAGAAAAAAAAAATATCTGACATTTTGCTTGTTAAAAATACATAAAATTCTGTAAAGAAATTCTTCTAATTTTACAAAAATACAATAAAATATAATCAGAAATTTAAAGCAAGAATTACATCCAAAGCATAAATTTTGAAAAATCATTCAAAATCTTTGTCCTATATGTAATGCATTAAATTTGTATGCAAATATAACAAATACATTATTAGGACAGAGGTGTTACTTGAATTGAAAATTATCAATATCTATAAAACCCCATTATCTGTAGACAATTTGCTTCCCTTCTATTTAAGATACCCAACCAAAACTTACATGAAATGTTGTTATCCACATCATCATATGTGAGAAAATAAAGCCAGCAATCTCTCCTTGCACTGAATCCTGCCTTGTGTTTTAGCCTGTGTTTCATCCTATGATACCAATCACTTTCAGTTTCTTCATCATTCACCTATTATAGGCATCACCTTGACCTACTTTTTCTCTTTCCTGCTTAATATCAAGGAACATATTCATAGTACCTCTTTCTCAAAGCACTTTCTTATTATAGATCTTGTTAGACCAGTAATTATTATCCTTCTCAAGCACCTATTGTAGAAGACATTGACCTTTTCCATGTCTTTGTGACTCTCCAGCACTCAAATTCACACAAAAGTTTTACGACTGTTGCTGCAAATAAAGCCTGATCTTAATTCTAAAATTACAATGTCTCGATGTCAAGATACCATTAAGACAGGCTTCAAGGTCCATTTTTTTTTTATTTGCGGCTTTTTCTCTGCGTGTAAGCCTTTCAATGTATGTGAAATCTTCAACTCAATTTAATACCACTATATCAATAGCGATCAGGAGTACTATTGAAGTATTGTTGAATATTACCTGAATGGGTTTTTTTCTGGTCGATTTGCATACAACTTTGTGGGATGGATGCATTGTTAAAGATTTTCTCACAAAAACCGCTAATTTGAAGTTAAATATTAAAAGAAACCATGGATAAAGCATTTTTTTAAAGATTATTTTACTATTATTAATAATATTTGTTTTCTAGTTCAAGTATTTAAGGTGAGGAAACTACTCCACTATCTTTCTTAAATAATGACAGTTCACAGATAAAGAATGACTCAGTCAAGCACCATGATCAGTTTGAAAGGGCACAGTATTAAAAATATGAATAAAAAAATAATTTACCCAAAAAATTATTTACTCAGTAGCATTTAAAAAAAAAAAAAAAAAAAAAAAATACAGTAAATCCTCAATTTTACATCCTCTGATTGAAATAAAGATTGAACTCATTACAATGGTAATAACATGCTAAATAAGTTTGCACAGTAAACATTATTATCAATAAAAATGTTATATTGCATAATAAAAAAAGAAATCTACATCACTTACTTTTATTAGGTGTCTCATAAAAATGACTTCTTTTGAAAGCTGGGTGTTTCATTGTGAAAAGAGATTGCCCATTATTTGTGACAGAACATTGATAATTATACATATTTTGGTGGACTTCTCTGGTTGTCAGTCGTTAAATGCTGCCAAGTTCACATTTAAAATTTTGTAAATGCTTCCAATTGTGTATAAAGATTTTATTATCAGGAAGTTTAATGTTAGAGGACTTGTGAAGCAAAAAATAAAAGGCTGAATTATCGGCTTTGGGCATTGATAGTTATAACATTCAATGTCTCGAGCCAATAACTGATGCATTTTGTCTCCAAGAAGCCAAAAGCAAAAAAGAACTTTATACTATTATTGGGTTTTGAGAGCACAAGCTTTCAAAACAGTAAATACTATAGAAATGGTTTTGCCATCAATACCAACTGGAATAACACCATCCATAGACAATCGTAGTATACAACATTGAAGGATGACATTAAAAGAACTCAATAAAATTCCATCATTCTCTGTAAAAACCTTGAAGAACTTAGAAGACCTGCGGCACTTTTGTAAGTTGACACAGAAGTTTGGAGAGGACTGCTAAGAGATACTTGATGAAGATGAGAAATCTCGCTGATTTACAGTGTGTCTTTGAGTTGTAACAGCATTGTTGATGATGATGCGAGTTTTTTTTTTTTTTTAAGATTTTACGGAAAACTTTGGTTTAAGTCTGTGTTTTGGAGAATTTGACCGCTGAGGTATTATGATTATTTACATTATTCGGACTGTTATCATCATCTTCATTACCATATTCACAATGTTTCAACCGTTCTGCCTTCTTTAGGAGATTGGAATTTCAATCCGAACCTTTTATCTCATTCACCGGAGTAGATTGTTCTAGTTTCATGTGCCAAGTTATTTTTTTATTTATTTATTTATTTTTTTTTTGGGGGGGGGGTACTATTGCTGTAGCCTGGTATTGAACTCAACTCTTTAGGTGTAGTCACTAGATCTAACCAATTGAAAGAGTTGTGAGTTTATTCCCAGGCTACAACAGTGGTGAACCAAAAAAAAAAAAAAAACTTAAGTTAAAGGGAAATAACTGAGTCATCTGGCAGAGGCATGGCCCATAGAACTAGAACAATCTACCCTGGTGGAGAAAATAAAGGGTTCAGTTCAAAATTCCAATCATCTGAAGAAGGCCGAATATGGCAATGAAGATGAGGATAGCAGTTCGAATAATGTAAATAATTATAAAATAGCATGTAGAAAATTTTCTAAAGTAACATTTTTGACATCGGTATCAGGTTAAATTTGGTGGGGGGGGGGATAAATCAAGATTTGGATGAACAACAAGAAAACTCTTTTTGTCCATTTGAAACTAGATAGGTTTTGAGTGACAGCTCCTGTTGGGGAATAAATTAACCCTATATCAGGTGGGTTAATTAGGAATTGTGAAAAGCTTGCTTTTTTTTTTGGGGGGGGGGGGGGCCCACCAACTGAAATGCAAAAGAGCTTCAAATAATGGCTTAAATTGTTTGAAACTTTGCAGTATTATTCTTTTGCCATTTATCTTTTATTTAAAATTTCATTTCACTGTTTTACTGCAAAAAAACAGTAAAAATAAAAAAATAAAAATTGAAAGAAAATGCGAGTTTGAAAAGTAAATAAACCAAATGCTTCAACGCAATCACTTCATTTACGAGGCGAAGAATTCATGCTGAATGTATTTTGAAATATTTGTGTATATTTATAATTACCTTTAGAGTAAATCGACAAAATATTTTCTTAACAGTCCATTTTTTAGTAATATATATATATATAAAATTTTTAGTAATATATATATATAAAATTTTTAGTAATATATATATATATATATATATATATATATATAAAATTTCAAATCAATACCTCAAGTAGAAAATAAACAGTATCATTTTAGAGTTGAGCACAGACAAAAAAGAAAAAAAAAAGAACCACCCACCATTACCTACAATAGGGCTAAAAATATATGATAGGACAGGAAACAAATAGGAAACATTTATAAATTTAACATGTTTCACTTTTATTTAACCTTCATCAGAATGTTTTTGGGAAATTAATTATGGAAGTGAATGTTCCGGTTCTTTTAGTTCTGTGTTGTTTGTTTTTCATTGGTCAGGCAGACCTAATGCGTCAATGTTTTGTAGTGTTAATGTGTGCATATGTGTGTTTGGATTCTAATGGATATTTTTGTGTCAGGCTGGTAGTGTCTATCTGTATATAATTCCTGAAGATGGTGGTGGGTATTTAGCATGCCTGTATATTTGTGTATCATATTTCTAGTTGGTCTTGCAGGATTTGGGTAATAATCTATGTGCATGTGGATATCTAATGGGCATTTTTATTTTTGTCTGGTAGCATTTGTATGTTGATATGGGGATATTTGGTGTGAAAGGTTTTTTTTTTTTTTTTTGTTTGTTTAGTGGCATATAAACTCTCTATGGGTCATTCAATTTTCTTAGAAGTATTAGTAATTCTGTTACAAAAATGTATTGCTGGTAATTTTTTTTTTTAGTATGAAAATGTATTGCTGGTATCTTATTATCAAAATCTATTTTTATACATTCATAGTATTCATTGACACCAGTTTGGGGGGGTTCACTATTCGCCCATAGCTGGGACTCTAACAGGTGCTACCACCCTGGGTTAGGGCAAATCGGGGAACAACAGTAATTAACAAGTGGTTTCATGCTCCACAAAACCTCCTGATCAGAGGCATTGCTGCTAGATGTAGTTTATCATCAGACCCAGGACACTGGTGTGGAAGTGAAAGACTTATAAAAATATATTGGCAACACATTGGATTTTGTGTTGCTTGAAAGACCTAAAACAATAGTCAGCTTAATTTACAAACGTACCAAAGTGTTATATTCCATGCCAATAGGAATATATACTTGAAAAACAAGGTGGATAAAATAAGTAAATGTTTATTGTAAAAACCAGTACAATAAGAATAAAGGTAACAGTTATGCACAAGGTTGTCGCAAGTCAATCCAGTAGTGAGTGCTACTATTGGAAGGTCGGTAATTTTTGCGTACATCTGGGTTGTACTCAACAGATTCCAGCTAGTCTCTGTAGTCTGTTGACTTACAGATACATATAGGTAGTTACTACCTATTGTGTAGTCACATGGGGGTTACAGGTTATTCCATTACATCACAAAGTAAACAAGGCCAAGCAGATTAGAAGTGTACAACATCTTAGTTGTAGTTTTAGGGTTGTTTTGCTTTATGGCATATCAACCTCAATGGGTTATTTAATGACAAGATTTTTATTGTTGGTAATATTTTTTTTTTTAAATGTATAGCTGATAATTTTTTTTTTTTTTTCAAAAATGTATTGCTGGTAATAATTTTTCTTCAAAAATTTATTGCTGGTAATAATTTTTCACAAAGTATTTCTGGTATTAAAACCTATTTTTACACTATCATAGTGTTTTGACCCCAGTTTGGGGGTTAACTATTTATCCACAGCTGGGACCCTAACAGTTGCTACTAACCCACATGAGGGTGGACCTGAGAACATCAGCAATTAAGAGGTGGTTCCATGTTCCTCAAAACCTCCTGATCTGAGGCCTTGCTGTCGGATATAGTTTATCGTCATACCCAGGACAGAACAATACTTCTGAGCCGAAGATTACAGAGGCTTTTTGCACTCTGATGAGTCTTAGACAATTTGTTTTGTTTTTTTTTTGTTTTTATTTTTTTTAAGTACTGTACTTACTTGTTGATTAAGCAATATAGAGAGAATTCTGGTTGTGAAACTCCCATCAACCTTCTGAATAACAAACAATTACTGCATCCTTTCAGGTGTCGGGTAAACAAAAAGATTGCTTGGCAGAAGAGAAGGACCTAATTAGTCTTGTGTCCCCCTTTAGCAATGATTGTTAGACAACCATCTTCAGAAATGCAGAATAACCAATTCACAGGATATTAGAAAAAAAAAAACAACAAAAAAAAAAAAACAACTCTTTCGAAATAATGATAAAACAGTAAAAACACAGTGAAATGAATACCTTGCTTGACACATAACCAAATACTGTATGACACAGGAGAAAAAAAATCTATTTTAAATTCTCATCAAGGGACACCAATTTTCCGCAATCACGGAACCTTCTGAAACAGAATCTCTTATTTTTTCATGCAATCATTTTCCATCATAAATTAATTCTTTCTTTTTTTTTTTTTCAAATATAAAAATAATACTTGAAAAACTGTCTTGGAGTTTCTTCAATATTTGAATAAATAAAACAATGTAATGTTATTTCCTTTAAATTTATTCTTTATAAATATTTAATTTTTTCTAAGACCTAAAAAAGAATTTAAAAATTCTTCACTCGCATAAAAACGTAGATTTTCCTAGAAAATTTTATCTTATTTTTGAATATTTAAAAAAAAAAAAAAAAAAAAAAAAAAAAAAAAAAAAAGTAGCAAAGCAGATAAAAGTCAGTTGGTTACAGCGCCCCCCCCCCAACCCAATGATGAAAGGGGAAATGGGAATTATAGACAATAGTTTGAACCTAAAAAACGAAAGAAGGAAGAGAGGCAAGATCAAAGCAATAAATTTTTTAAATATTTCTTTTGTTTATTTTCATAACTTGTTATTTTTATGAAATGCTCACATTTCTCTCATACAATTTATAAATATAGAAACGTTTTCTTCTTTCAACATCCGACTACACAGTAAAGCTGACAGTTACACTGCAATCCTTCCTGATTATTTTTTCATATTTTGGTTTCTAATACAATTAACAATTTGCCAAAATGGCTGAATTTAGTGAATCACCCTCAATTTCAAAAATTGCACCTGCTTCTCTAGAAAGAAAAAAAAATGACTCCAGTATCTAAAATTTGTGCTAAAGCCAAAGTTGAACAATTTCCTGGTGACTTTTATGCAGAATATGCTATTTTGCAAATTTTGTTTCCATAGTGTTGATATTTTTAGGGTTGACACAATAAAAGAGAAGACCATAGGTACCTCCATTAGGTCACGTAAAAAAGCGGCATATCACGATGAAAAAAGACTCATAAATCAACGAAAACAAAGTTTTGTTTAAATTATGTTTATGTTGTTATGTTGTTATGAAGAGGAAAGACCAAAGTATTTTTTTAAATATTTTTTGAAATTTTTTACTCCTTTCTAGCACGTAGAAAATTTTGGTTAAAAATTGTTTTTTTTTACGACAGCGCGAAAAGACTAAAAAAGGTTTTATTTTGCGCTTTTCCCGAGGAAAACACGTTAATTTAGGAAATTCTTGCAAAAATCAAATAATTGTTGGATTTTAATGAAACTTTCAGGACTTATTCAGAAATGAATGAAATTATTTTTGAAATTTTTTTTTCAGAAAATCTTAGTTAAAAAGAGATTTTTTTTTTTAACATGTTTCCACCCACTTATTTTCATGAAATTTCGAGAAATTTAAATCTTCACGCGCGGGATTTTTTTTATTAGTTATAAACAGGAATCTTTGTAGAAAGTAAATCACCAGTTTTTTTTTGTAAAACATTACATGGCTTATAGAAAATCTGCTTTGAACTGTTAAAAAAAAAAAAAAAAAAAAAAATGTAAAAAAGTAATTATTAAGTCAAAAATTCATTTGAGAAAAGAAAATTTCAAAAGGGTCGTCTCAAGTGAAACAGAAGACAGTTGAGTAACAACATTGTTCAAGACTAAAGAGGTACGAGATGATTTTATTCTTGATTTTTTTAAAAATGTGCACTTTATCTGACATTCCCCTTCACAAAATGAGACCATTCTTAAGGAAGGTGGAGCTATTTCAAGTGTCAATTGTATTAGGGAACTTCATCTTCCAAAATTATTTGCTTGTCACTTTGCTGCTCTGAAAGCCAAGCTTACTAATGAATCTATTAGTACCATAACAGATGAAACAACTGTCGTGACCACAGCATTTTGAATATCATTGCAAGCATTCATGGTGAGCCATTTCTCATTGATGTTGTAACCGTGGCAGAATGTAATTATCAAACTGTAAGCATGCATCCGAGCTGTAACTCATGTGGATATTGAATTTGAAATTTGGCAGACTATTGCAAAAAAGCTCATAGAAAAGCGTTGTCATCTTTAAATATCCAAATTATCCAAATAAAAAATTATCCAAATAAAAAAAGAAAAATATCTTTAACAACAGCTACCATGTATTGTCCTTGGCACATACTTTAAATCTTGTTGGTGAAGTATTTTCAAATTGGCCAGCATTTGATAATGTTACCCAGCTCACTACTTTCATCAAGTCTGCTCTTTTTAGAAAGCCAAGTCGAAAAAAAAAAAAAAAAAAAAAAAAACAATATTTGAAATGACTTGAAAATTATTTGCCCAAAGAACAAGTGAAATTACCCCCTGTACCAGTGGCAACCAGATGGAATTCCTGGTTTAATGCAGCCAGATATCACTCATCCTTTAGACAATTTTATGAAGGATTCTTTAAGCAAGAAAAGAGTCCTTCCTGATCTTATTAGTTCACAACTAAATGTTTATGCTGTTGACAACTATTTACTCCCGTCTTAATAGTAAGTCCGAAAGTAAAATTAACAAAGTAAAATTGGCAGCAACTATCAGTCATTAACTGAGGCAAGAAATGGCTTGTAAATTTTAAAGCCTTTAAAACAAAACTGCTATCCTTAAATAATCACAGAAAACCCATTTTTGCTCTCCATCTGCATGGCTGATGCTAACCTCAAAGAGAGCAACTCTTCTTGGTCTCTCGTTTTCTACTGACATGAAGTGGAATGATTATATTGAATCAACTGCTAGGTTTGCTATTATGAAAGTTGTTTCAAAGTGTTGTGCCAGACAATGTTTCTTGTCTGAATCTATCTTCTACATCATTTCTAAATCTCTCATTCATTCATACATTGAATATTGCTGCCATATCTGTGTAGAAGTCAAGTGACTTAACTACTAACATGGCTGCCTTCTTGTGTCTCCTTGTAAAACAAGCCAGCTATTTTTACCTCATTTTATAGGAGAGTGCCTAATACACCAATTAGGTTGGTCCATTTTGCTAGAATGGACCTGCCCAATACATTTGCATGAGTGGTCTTTATTCACCTATATATTTCTCCATGAAATGACTCAAGTCAGTTAGCATTTGGCTACACTAGCCTACTTGTGTGTCAGACCACTGGCAAGCTAACCAATCTACAATCTGGTCTGGTACTCCAGCTATATATTTTGAGATTCTTGGCAAAATCCAAATAAGAGTCTGTAATGTTATTAGTCCAGACCTGGCATATTGACTTAAGTGATGTGGCTTCCCTCTATCTTTTCTATAAATATTTTCATGGTAGTTGTTCTAATGAGTCTTGGAATTTAAGCGTAATACTAGATTGGCAACTAGGTCTCATCATTTTAATGTTGAACTAGCTAGGTATAATGTACAAGTTCTAATCTTTTCTTGCAATTCTCAACTATTATGATTTCCTGCTTCCTTGCTAACTACAGTTTATGAAAATTAAAATTTTTAATGCCAAGCAACATCTTCTATCTTCCTGAATCATATTCTTTTCTTATCCTATCTCCTAACTAATGCTTTCTCATTTTCTTTCACTATCAGTAAGCCCTCACATCTTAGTGGCATTATCACCTTTCTTGGGATAAAATGATTAAAAAAAAAAAAAAAAAAAAAAAATATTAAAATAAATCTATTAATTCTTTAGAAAGTGCTTTATGTTTTGGATACAAAACTGAGCATACATCGGCTTCCAAGAAAAATCTGAATGTACATTCCTTAAAAGAGGAACTAGAACATTGCTGGACTGTGACGCTCTGTGTGGTTGAGTGGTCTAAAAAACACCAGATCAAATGGTGATTTCTCCTACAAAGGGTGGGACAGGTTCAAATCCTGCCAAAGAGCAGATATATTTTTTTTTTTTTTTTTTTTTTTTTACTTAAGATTTCTTGAGTGTGCAGGCTGATAGATGTAATACACAGATTAAAATAAAAACAAAGAATCTGAGGTATTCACTAAAATAATGTTTGAAGTTTATATATATAAGTAAATATACTGTTTAATAAATAAACAGAGTGTCTTCTCAAATATGGGTAGACTCTAAAAATAATGTTTAAGTAATAAAATCTGTTGGATTAATAAATAAAAAAATCCATCCCTTTTTACTCACACACTCAATGTACAATCTATGGAAAAAGATACCCTATTTAATGTTGGCTTATTCCTTTGTATTACGACTTTCTTTACATAGAGTTCAATATAATATTTTGGTGTTATCTACTAAAATCTTATGTCTTATATATATGTATATATGTATATATAAAACAGTTAATCATTTTATGACCATATTTTTTTTATGACAAATGTAAAAATAATCTCTTTTTAAAAGTTTTATTGTAAGTTTTCATTTATTTCTCTCCATGCCTATTAATAAACAGAATGAAACTCACCATTAGATATTGTCACTCTCAAAATATTTTTATCTTCGTTAACTGGCTGCTTACCTAGTCATGTTCAGGATACAAATAGAATTTTATTTTTGTCTGGTCAATAAAAGATATTTTGCTCGCATGCAGAGACGATTTCAAGTTGTGATTAAAACATGTCTGTTCATATCTCTTGGCATCAGCTAAACACACACATTAAAGTGTCTAAGAAAAAAACAAAAAAACAAAGTTAATTTGGTCATGTCCGTACATTTATACAGACATTGTTTCTGATATTTAAGACTGTCGGAAAGATTTCGAACGTTTTAATTGTTACTTAGAAAAAAGAAATAAAATAAAACCTTGGTATGCAATAATTAAAAAAAAAAAAAAAAATGCTATACCTGTTGCTTTGTGGCAAGGTGATCAAATTTCAAATCTTACTTATTTGTCCATTTATTAACTAATGCATCCAGTTTAAATACAGATGGAACCATAAAAAGGACTTCAAAGAGTGGCATATTTTGGCTTACTCTTTTCCTGCTACTCAGGTGTTTTTGTCAGATAGGGACACTAGCCCATGTGACAGATTTTTATTTCAATTTCATTCAAAGTGAGTGAAAAATTGCCTAGTACAGTGTAACCCGGATATAAGAGAGTTGTCAGGACCGGAGAAGAAGTCTCTTATATCCGGGTTTGGTCTATTGTACAGTGTAACCCGGATATAAGAGAGATTTTCTCTGGTCCCAAATTAGAGCCATACTTACCTAAACAAAATAGACAACTCTCTTATATCCGGGTTACACTGTATATACATTAACACAGGCTTTAATTTCGGACCAGAGAAAATCTCTCTTATATCCGGGTTACACTGTACAATATATTGAATGAATTCAGTAATTTTGTCATTGCCATTCATAAATGCAATAACCAAAACATACCAAGAACACTAGAATTAGAATCAACACAAAAATGTTTAGATTTATATTCATCATCATCATCAACATATTCATTCAACCTCACTATGTTTGGTCGGAACTAGTTCTTTTGGTAGCAGATACAAAATTTGGGACAACAATCCTACATCCAGGTGTTTTTGTTAAGACACCATCTCTTAAAAGACTACCACCCAGGACTGCTTTCAAACCATGAAGTGAATTATTCCATGCATACATTATTATGAAATTAATTATTCTTTCAATTATTATATATATATATATATATATATATATATATATAGCTGGCCACTTGTATTTGAGCATACTTGTCTACTAGGGTAGCTAGCCAATCCCTGTTGCAGACATTTGCTCAGGTACATTTGTATTTATTCAACACCCACAGAGACCAATAGCAGTTTATACTGCAACTATGCTGAGCAGACCTTACTCAGTTTCTGAGAATGAATGTGTTATCTAACGTGATCAACAATTAAAACAGAGCCAGCATGCTCAAGCCCTTGGCCATGATGACTTGTGACTGTGCTAGCACTGTTATCGATGGGTCCAAGACAGTTCTGGCTACCCAATTTCACTCACAAGGCTTGGATCAACCCGTGGTATGGTTTTCAAGTGCTTTCACACGCTGGGATCGACCCCTCCAGTCCAATAACATTCAGGAAGTTACCTTCCTGACAAATTGACCATGGTGAGATTCGAACCCAGGTCACATGGCCAAATGCAAACTTTCTAACCACTCGGCCATGTGCCCATTTCTTTTAAGAATATATTCTTAAAAGTCCTATCAACAACTAAAAGCAAAATTTTACTATAGCATTTAAGTATTGCTTGTGTCAAGTGAACTAATATGTCTCTCAAAAGTTCAAGGAAAGAGTTGTACCAACTCTTGATTTTGATTTAAAACAAAACATTCCAGAATAAAACCATTTATAGTTTCAGGAATTCTAATTATTTCTTTGAAGAATTCTTTGAAGTTTTTATTCAACTCAACAATATATTTTTAGCTTTATGCCAACAGTCCTCTGGGGGTAATATTAGGCCGGTGCAAAAATAATGACGTAATAATGTTGTTTTTTTATGTACTTTTTTAACGTCAAAAAACAACATTGTTACGTCATTATTTTTGCACCGGCCTAATATTTATCATTTCTTTCTTTCTAAGCAATCCTAAACCACATTCCTGGTAGACTATAAAACCATTAATGACTTACTAAAATAACTAAATTCTCATTTCCAGGTTTGCATTAAAGTGAATGAAACTGCTAAAAATAACAAAATATTCTAGAGAGTAAAAATTCTCCTTTAGAATCAATTCAGTAGTTGAGTATTTGGTCAGGAATACCTCATTAATACATGTTTCATTGAACTTATCTGGCTTATTGACTTCCTTGTCCCTTTTCTATAAATATTTTCATGGTAATTTATTCTGATAAACTTTTCTCTATGGTACCTAGACTTTATGAATTTAAACAGTACTAGATTGGCAGCAGGGTCTCATCATTCTATAATTGAAATAGCTACATGTAAGCTTAAGTTCTATGTTAATAGTTTCTTTTCTCTCACTTCTCACTTGTGGAATTTTACTTTTCAGTCAATTTGATCTTCAGAAATTTAAATGCAATGTCAATGATTATCTTCAGTTTTCTAAATTCCTGTTTTTTTTTTTTGTTTTCGTGTTTAATAATTTTTAAGAAATTTTTTTTCATATTCAAAATAACCTCTTGCATAACGGCTTTATTGCCATGCTTGGGTGAAATGATTTAAAAAAAAAAAAAGAATTATTGTTCAGACTGCTGTCCTTATTTTTATTGCTATATTCACAATGTTTCAGATGTTTTACACTTTGACCTTCTTCAGGTGAGATTTCTTAGGATTTCAAACTGAACCCTTTATTTACTCCATAAGCATAGATTGTTCTAATTCAATGTGCCATGCTTTTGGATATCAGTTTCCTTTAATTCCCTTTGATAATTCAAGTCAAGTTTTTCTTCCTTTTGCTGTGGACTGGTATTGAACTCAAAACTCTTTGGGTTAATTCACTTTACTAAATAACGGATTTGATTCGAAATTCCAAGAAATATCACCTGAAGAAAGCTGGAGCATACAACAGCCGAAATGTTGTGAATATGACAAAGATGAGGACAACAGTCCGAACAATGTAAATAGTGTAAATAGTTACAATACCTCATCTCAGAAATAAAGACAGATGTTGAAGGTGAATATAGCAATAAAGATGAGGATAGCAGTCCGAACAATGTAAATAGTGTAAATAGTTACAATACCTCATCTCAGAAATAAAGACAGATGTTGAAGGCGAATATGGCAATGAGGACAATAGTCCAAACAGTGTAAATAGTTACAATACCTCATCTCAGAAATATAGAGAGATATGCGTTTCTTGTATACATACAAGTGTCTTCTTTTGGGGAGTTAATGAATGTATGAATTGCTCAAAAGTTTGTTGGTTCCAAGCACTTTCGGCTAAACTTCTTTTTTTTCCTAATATAATAAAAAGGTTGTACATTGTGGTGTAACGGATATTGGTTCAGAATGAGAAATTGAAGAGCAGTGTTTGAATTCCAATTGGGTTTGTTGCATTCATTTATGCACAAATACCCTTGGGAAACAGTATGTAGCCATCTTTTCTCCATCCAGTCTACCACAGAATAAAATGGCAACCAATGTGGGAAAATCTTCTGCCTAGTTAGTCATGGGTCTAAAGAGACATGATCGTCCAAGCATGTTCATGTATAGCGCTTAACTGACTGACTGAATATAATAACGTGCTCTTGCAGATGGTATAAAAGTTGAGATATTCAAATTTCCAAATATGGTCAATACACTGGGGCCATGTTCATAATTAATGCTACTAAGGGTTGGTTTCTTTTTATATATATATATATATATATATATATAATTGTTACGTGTTGGAAATTGTAACAAAGGAAAAAAAAATGATTTACCAAAACAGAGCTAAATCACAAACAAATATTTAATTTACTAAAACACAAATATATACAAGATACACAATTGTGGCCTACAAAAACAGAAAACACAGAATTTACGGGCAAAGTGTTACGAGGGAGAAGGAAAGGGAGTCAAGTCTTATTACCACTTTAGGGCTAGTTAAGTAATCTAAGTGCTAATAACTGGAAATCCATAAATGTGAGAATATATTGAATAATTGGTAGTTTGGTCAAGGAAAATAGTCAAAACTTATTTACCAGATTTGTTCCATGTGGTTCTCTGTTGGGGCTTTTGTTGGTCGGCAACTTTTCATAGAGATTCTTTCGGCTGGATATAATAATCCTTGAATCAAAAAGCTGGAGTTGATACTGGCAGAAATTTCCATTCACCAACTGACAACCCTTTTCCAAAAACCTATTTTTATAGGGGCAAGCACCTAATCAGCATTTTTCTAGATGTTTCTCGAATCATCTAGATTTTTCTCGAATATACTAGAAAAATCTAGAATCTTCCAAACATTCTATTTCTAATTTCTCTATTTTACAACTACTTCATGAATGAAAACTTTTTTGTATTAACAAGTAGGACTCAGTAGAATCCCTTACTATAGAAATGCATCCTTGTAACACTATATATATATATATATATATATATATATATATATATACACACACACACAGGCTTTTATCACTTTTCTCTGCAGCTGGAGGTACATATCAGATCCATGTTCTTGACAAATATTTTTCTTATTGAGTTTGGTGTGATTCCATAGTAGTTTAAATATGTTTGTAACAGCATCAACTTATTCACTACTATAGTTTTTACTATATATATATATATATATATATATATATATATATATATATATATATATATACACACACACACAGTTTCATTAAAGCAACATTCAATAATATCAATTACAAACAGTCCAACATGTTGACTGTGTTTGGGGAAAAAAAAAAAAAAAAAAAAAAATCACCATCTCTATAGATACACATATATATAAATCTACATATTCCATTAAAAATAAAAAAAGGTCCTTGATAACAGCTAATAAAACAGCCAAAAGCACTTGGACAGGTTTTACATACTATGTCCAGAAAATAAAGCACTTATACAAATACAAAAAAAAAAAAAAACTGGATAAAAAGCTCAACTGCAGTACCTTGTCAGTCATCTTTAATGAAACTTGTATAAAAGAGGGATTGTTGCCCAAATACACAATTATATAAGCACATTTCGTTTGTATTGATTTCACTTAATTTAGAAACAATAATATCAGTATCAGAAATCTCATTTTAATATTAGTGAAATACTTTTGTGTCGGAAATTTACAAAAGAGGTAATTTTTTTTTCTATGTTCAGATTCATTGAACAAGCCTGACAAGGTACTTTAGTTATTTTTATTATTTTCTTTTTGCGTATGTACAAGTGTATTCTTTTCTGAATTTGATGAATCTAAAAATTGTCCAAAGGTTTATTGGTTCCAAACACCTTCAGCTAAACTGTTAACCATCTTTACTCACTAGGCCATCCAACTCATTCTGGTTTTTTTTGTTTTTTGGTTTTTTTTATAAGCAAGTTGGTTTGCTTAAATAATTAGCTCAGACAATATTATTCAGATGTTTTATAAATGCAAGACTGACCATTGAGTAAAGACCCTTTTGTAATCAAATTTTTCCTTCAATTAAACTATAAAAGTCTTACAGGTGATATAAATTGAAATCTTGAAGAGGTTAAGATTGGAATAATTGAGGAAACATCCCTGTGGGGGCTAATTCTACAAAAGAGTAGATAGGTTTTGTATTGTCCAGTTCACACTCCTCACCTATATAGGATGCCAGTGTTATCGACCAGAATCTTCCTATGGTGTTGTTGTAAATAGTGGGTGGCTAAGTTCCTTTTTATGGCACTTTGATCAGAGAAGTGGCATGTGAGGCATCTACTCAAGAAGGTGGTGGTATAGCCAATATAGCTAATTGATTAATCACAAGCAACACAGACTTGTACTGGGCAGTGAAATTGATACACTATATTGGTCATTGCTAGTTTAGATTTGATAGGGTTATTTTGATTAGTGACGATGAGATTTGTGGTAAATGTAGTTGGATAAAAAAATATTGTTTAATTAAAAGACAGAGCTTCTACTCAAATATGAGTATACATTAAAAAAAAAATCATTTAAACAAAATAAATTAAAAATAACAATATGTTAGATTTAATTCATTTCCTGAAAATAATATATAAATGAATATATATATAACATGTTGTATTAAACAGAGTGAACAAGGAATATCTGCTGAGTCTTTTGGTCACATTATCCTGATGAATAAGTTGTCTGATGCCAAAAGGAAACTTAGAAAAGAATTTGTTGAAATTACCTGGCTCCTTTTGGCTACATGTGATCAGCATGGGTCATTTTCAACCAAAGATAGAAAGTTAATAGAGTGTTTAGTGCTGCTGATTGTGCCATGAAAAGGCTGAAGAGATATATTCCCTATCTATTATATTTAATAGAAAATCTACAAACAAAAGATTGCTAACTGAATATACTGTTAAATACAAGAGAGAAAAATATATGTTTTGATATTAAGATTCACCCATACAAGGCTCGAGAGCTACTGAAGGCAGAGGGTAACTGTTAAAATGATTATGATGAATGCTGTGTATCATATGAATGAAAAATATAATCAATTAACCCTTTTGTTGTAGAGGTTAAATTCAGGGAGGCATCCATGCAAGAGTCTGTTCAACAAGATAGGAGCTCTTGTGGGGGGGGAAGCTGTGAGAGAAACTGAAGAAAGATTTATTTATATTTGTAATACAAAGGAAATGAAGGTGATTAAAGCCTGTGAAGTATGAAACAGAACGTCACAGCTTATCCCTGATGTTGACCACTTTTACCCATAAATATAGCATACCGTAAGCTATATATTTTATACGTATATATACATATACAGTACAGTTCAAAAGTTTGAAGACACCCCCAGAATTAGAATGGGATGAACTTGACAGAAAAGAAAAAAAAAAAAAAAAAAAAAAAAAAAATGAAAACTAGCTCTTTGGATCATTGAAAAAAGAATGGAATCAATTATCAAACATATACTTTGAGAAACTTTTGCAATAAATGCCAAAAATTTGTACTGCACTAATGAAGGTTAAAGGAGGATATTTTCATGAGAGCAAAATTTAATCATAAAATGCTAATTTTTTCATTATATATATGTATATATATATATATATATATATATATATATATATATATATATATATATATAGATAGATAGATAGATAGATATATATATATTCTTACATTTATGGATTTATACATGTGCAGTGCTTATTGGAAAGCACTCAATACCAGTGATAGAGCTCACATATTTAGTTGAATGGTTTGTCGGTTTTCATACTTATGTGATCCTCAGCAAAACTGTCTGAGGATTGCTTAAGCGTGAAACTGACAGTCACAAACTCATATCCATTCAATTTATATATATATATATATATATATATATATATATACACACACACACCAAATAATAGGAAGCAACATTTGCTTTTCCACTGGCATTATAAACAAGATGATCACTTTGTTACTTCCCATAAACTGTACGTCACCCTCCCCTATACCTGAATATAGAGATGAAATATGTCAGCAAATCATATCCTTAGATCATAAAATGTTTATTTTTTGTTCTGCTTTATAGAAATGACATTTTGAACAATTAAAAGAAACCATAAAAAGGTTTTTTATTAATAAATAAAAATTGTTTACAGAGTTAATTTTCAAGCTGTCAATCCAAAGTTTAACTCTTAAATTTATTATCTATTCAAAGCAATATTTCACACATGTGGAAAAAAAAAATGTTCAGTGCCTAATTTTTAAATTAATGTTCATGTAAATTCACTTATTTAGAACTGACATTTCTTCATCAGTTCATGTTTCTCTTCGACTCTTAAGAATTAGTGTTTATACTTAATGCCAACATCTACATGTCTTGCTCCAAAAGTCAGTGCAAGTAAAATTAGTTAAAATTTTTTACAATTATCTGAGAACATCAGTGCCTGTACATAAAGAGTTTGGAAGTAATGAAAATTTTACATAAACTTGGAAAATTTAAATGAAGTTCAGATTTGGAAAAAAAAAAAAAAAAAAAAGACAGCAGCTTAATTTTTGGAAGATCAACCTTCTTTTAGTTGTACACAGACTTTTGATTGTTTTTTAGTTGAAGATAAATGTTCAGGGAGACCAATAACCAACAAAACACCAGAAAATATAGAAAAAAAAAATAAATTCATTAACTGATCTGTGAGAAATTAAATTATTTTTTTTTTTTAAATCATTTCATCCAAAGCAAGGTTTAATAAGGCCACTAAGACAAAAGTGATTTTTTTAAGCGTTTCACCCCAAGCAAGGCAGGAAGCCACTAGGACGCAAGGGGTTACAGAAAATTTGGAGCAAGATCAGATAGGAGTGATAGAGGAAAGGATGAGAAGGAGGATAGTGGATAGATCAAGGCGACTGGAGATGTTGATTGACATTACATTTGAATAGCTGGAGATTATAGCTCAGGGAAACTGGAATAGGGAAGGGAGTTCCACAGGTGAGAGGTGCGAGACATGAAGCTATTGAAGTAGAAGAGATGGCTACATTTAGGAGTTTCGACAGTGAAAGGGTGAGAGCAGGATGCCAGCCTCGTAGGGTGCTTGAATTCATGAAGTCTGGGAACCAGCGAATGCAGCTCCTTGGAGCAATTGCCATGAAAGTATTTGAGAGAATATAAGAAAAAGGAAAACATTATTAACAAGAGAACAATAAAAGAACAAGAATTAAGACATAAGATAATGATTGACATTGTATTTAAATTTTTGAAGTCAAAGTTGACTGGAAAGAAGAAAGTCAGAAAAGGGTTCCACAAGTGAAAAGTGTAAGAGAAAAAAACCATTAACATAGAATTTACAGTTACATCTAGCCATTTCAACTGTAAAATGATGAGACCTTGCTGCCAATCTGATACTGCACTTAAATTAAGTTGAGATGCTAAAGAAAGCTCATCAGAATAATTACAATTTATAGAAAAGGCAGAGGGATGCTACATTACAGTGGTGGGAAAGTGATTGAAGCTGAGATGCCAGGTCAGAACCAATGACATTGCAGATTCTTCCTTGAATTTTATCAAGAATATTTAAATGCATCATGGCGTAATGAATAGCAGCTTGGAGTGAGGAATCAGGGAGCAGAGTTCAAATTCCAGTTGAATCCATTAACATTCACTTATGTACTAATAACCTTGGAAAAGATATGAATCCTCTTCACCCAGCTCTGGGTAAATAGCAGGACAGACCGGGTTCTATATCCTTGGATGACAACTGGTCTACTGCAGAAAGAAATGGCAACCTACTGCGAGAAAAAATCTGCCTCATCAGTCATGTATCAAAAGATACATGATCGCCTAAGTGTGTATCACGCATGGCACATAACTGAATCATTTTTTTATTGTTCCCACTTCTTAACAATGTTTCACTTTTTCTAATTCTTTCACACTCAGTAACCCCTTGTGTTTAGTGGATTTAGTGCCTTGCTTGGGGTGAAATGATCATATATATATATATATATATATATATATATATATATATATATACTTTTCACATATAACATCAACTGACCCTAAATTGTAAGAAGTTTTATAGTAGGACTGAAATAAAACTCATAGAAAATTTCTTTTCCATTGCTTTAGCAAAAGTTATGAGCACCAGTCATTCAAAACCCTGTCTGTCTTCAGACTCTTCACTCAATGCAGTTTAATAGAGGGAGCGCGGGGGGTGGGGCTTACTTTTCTCTGTCAAGTTGAAAAGTTGGTTTGTTTTACGTGTTCTCTTCCAATAAAGGCAGAAGACAAGGACAATGAAAACATACCAAACTCAACAATTTCTATCTTGTACAAAGTTCAAACAACTTGAACATATTTAGTTCCCAGAGGGCAACAATGGATAGAAGAAAGTAAAAGAAGAGGGGTGGGAGACAGAAAAAAGTTCACAAGGGAGGGGGGCACAAAGAATAAGTGAGTCTATAGAAAGGAGGGCAGCAAGGGATGTAGGAGAAGAAGACCAAAAGAGTCTACAAAGACGGAGACAGGAGAAGAACAACAAAATAGATGGAGCAGGGCAGGAGAATAAAAATCTAAGTGAAAATAAGTTAAAATAAAAAAAAAGACCAAAAGTAAAAGAAAAAAAATAAAAGAAAAGAAAAAAAAATAAGAGAGAACAGGGGGGGGTAGGAGTTAAATGAGATGTTACAAGTGTGAAATCATTGACATCAAATCTTGTAAACCATTCCCCTCTTCAAAATCAAGAGTTTTACAAGTTTCCAAATATTTGGAAATTCTTTTAAACCACATAAAAAAAAGAAAGTTTTTGAATGGCATAAAATTTAGGCACATATTTTTATAATAATTATATTAAAATTGACTGTTTTTGTTTGCCAGATTAAAGACAAGAAAATCATTTAGCATTCATTCAAGTTTTACATAATGCAAACATGTTTTTCATTTCTTTATTCTGGTTAGGAATAAAATATGAATGAATAAAAATAAAATTTACCCTCACTGTAAAATAACTGAAAAGATTTGAAAACTCAAATATTCGACTCAATAGCAGCTTGAAATCATGACAATTGATAAAAAACTTTCATTATTAAAAAGTTAATGTTTTGTCAATGGGGAGTCATTGATATCCGATTTGATCAGAATTTAAAACAAGTATTTAACATACATACACACATACATACATACATAAAACCAACCTAAATACCTTTTGCAATGACACATCCCAAATCCTTGAAAACAGTTAAATGATTAGCTAAAAGCACTAAGAATGGACAATAATGTGGATAATTTCTACATGTTAAAAAAAAAAAAAAAAAAAAAAAAAAAAAAAGGCAATGTCCTATTCAAACTGAAGAAAAACATTAAAAAATTAACAGAAATCAATCAAAATGAAACAAGTATTAGAGAGTGGTTGCTGCCCAAATACACAATTATTATAGTGTAAAAGTTTTGTGACAAATACAGAAAATGAATATAAACCTTTATTAAGATGTTAAGATTTTTTAGCAGTATGCTTTTATTAGTAGTGTCTGTGGAAAATAAGTTGTTGCATTTTCATTAGTTTTGTGTAACAGAAGATATAATGTTTAACCAGTAAAGCTGAAAAATGGTCATTTGTCCAGTGAAAGATTTAAGATGATAAAGTCATGATAATATGCAAATTTTTAAGTAGGAATTGTTCCATTTTATTAACATGGGTGTAAGGTACTTAGAAAATCATTGTAGTTGGCCAAAAATTCCCCATATAAAACAGGGTCAGGTAGCTGTTTCCTCGAAAAGAGACTCTGCCCTTCGACATAGCCTTGTCTGGTGATCTTCTCTGCCTGGAGGCAAAGAGTTTGACCAGCACTGCTGGAGACGAATATCCAACTAATTCCCAAAGCAAGCCCCCAGGTATATCTTGTGTTCACTATATATATATATATATATATATATATATATATATATATATATATATATAGCTACTGATATAGTCAGTACACATAGGCAATAGGGAGTGTGGGACATTACATTACAACACAGAAGAAACTCTCTGACATGTTAATAAACCATGCAGGCACAGAATTGAAATGTGTTTTGCAAAAGAAGGAGGACATTTTGAACAGCACATATAACAATTAAATAACTAGTCAATAAAATGTTTATGTGTAATTATACTTTCAATAAATTATCCCTATGGTTTGCAACTTTTGCCTCATCCTGAACAGTAATAAAAATTATGTGATGGATAGAAGATTCATTCTCACCATAGACCTTAGCAACCAAAACACAATTATTTTTTTTCTTTCCTTATTAATTCAATAAGTGTTGCCTTCATTTTACAGTTTTTCTCCAATATATTTAAACAGCATCACTATTCTTGTGCTATTATTAAGTAAAACTCGTTTACTTCTGGGAGGGACTGTGGAAAGAGAAACCAAGGATAAGACAGGATCAGTATCTGTCTATATTTCTGAAATGAGGTATTATGTACATTATTTACATTATTCAGACTATTGTCCTCATCTTTGCTGCCATATTTATCACAACATTTCAGCCGTTGTATACTTCAGCCTTCTTACTGAAAGATCGGTATAAACCCGACACACCAAAAATATCTAACTACCTGAAGAAGGCTAGAGCGAACAACAGCCGAAACATTGTGATAAATATATCAACAAAGATAAGGATAATAGCCCAAATAATGTAAATAGTGAAGACAGGATCAATGTTCTATTTTATCTTCCTACAAGCCTGCAGTCTTTTTCAGTTCAGGTGATAATGCCACTAAGATGCAAAGGGCTACTGGGAGTAAAAGAGTATGAGAAGACTTTAGAAGGAACCGGAAACCTAATTCTATACGGGGGTGAAAAAAGAGAAAATTCTACTGCTGTTCAAAAGACTGCGGAGAAGTCTGAATCTGACAATAGACAAATCTATCTACTCCTATTACAGAAATAGTCTTTTACAAAGATGGATTGTCTCAAAAGATATCTATCAGAGAAATACAGGCACAAATATGAGAGAAATTACTGTTTATGTAAGTACCAGAAATGTTAAAGAATTTAAACTGGTCCAAATCGCCAACTATTTATATCATTAATAAAGACTTTTACTAAATATAAATACAATCTCTGTCCCATAATAGTAGTTATGTTTTCTATATTTCTATACACTAAATAGAACAATTATTTGGGGACAGAAACAGTATCAAATAAGTAGAAAATCCAATTTACAAGAAATATCATCATTAGATTATTCTTCCAGATCAATTATTGACAATTTGTTATCAAGAGAAACTTTTCAAGATCTTTTGTTTTTCATTAACATATTTTTTTTTATTAAACAAAGCAAGAAATTTTGTATCACATCCAAAAACTAAAAGACTTCAATATTCAATATTACAAATGTAATATTTTACTAATTTTGTCTATTTCTAACAATAAAATAACTACTACTCTGCTCAAATGGTAAACAGGTTTGTATTTTTCAAACAGAAACTGTTTATCTCTTTTTAAGCCACCAGAAATATCCATGTCCAAAGTTTAAACAGCTTAAAAAATATAATCTTAACAAGATGATATATTTTACAGAAAGAAAACCAATCATTTTAAAATCTTCCATACAGAAGAAAGTGTGAATCACATTATACCCAAAAATAAAATACATTCAAATTTTCAAGATCCAAAAAAATAAGGGGGATCCTATTCTACACAAAAAGTATTTTTTGCTTATTTTGAAATTTTAATCTAAAATCAAAACAATGTATGTAAAGCTTTGAACTGTTGCAGAGAAGAAATCTTGAATTATAAGAGGCAATAGCCAATTACTCTACATCTGTTGCTTTTAAAATATATCATTTACTTTTGAAGCTTTTTGCTTTTTAACATAAGAAAAAATACACTTGAATGGAATACAAGAAAAAAATACATTAACCACATAATTGGCATCCTTGGAACTTTTTTCAGGATAATGAAAGACTAAAAGCATGAAAAACAAAGTATCCTATTTTCACTTGTTGATTACAATTGATTTGCAACCATCATAGCAATCACTAAATTTCAAACAAAGTTGGTTACTTCTTTAACACTTTCAAATCTGTACAGTTCAATATTTATCTTGTGTTGGAAAATCTTGACATGAAACTATAAATTATCCAGTTGTGCATTGTTTAAGAAAATAAAACATCTGCAATAATAATAATACAACTTTTGTCTTTCTGAATCAGGCTCTCAAATCCATTTCAGATTTGTTCACGAATTCACTTTTTATCCACCAAAATTCAAAATCTGAATCTTAATTTTGTATCAGATTTATTTGGTATTTACTTGTTGCTTTGATTTTAAATCTTAACTACAAAAGAAGTAGAAAAAAAATCATATTTCATATATATATATATATATATATACACACACACACACACACACACACACACACAGGTCAGTGCCATTAAGCCACACACCCCAATAAACTACGATGTCACTTGAGCTGCGCATGTGCGATGGACCCCAAAAGTTTTTGTTATTTTCATATTAGAATCATAATCATCAGTGGATCCCAATTTGAAATAAATTCAAACTTGATTCTGACACTTTTTAAGGTCTGATTTTTTTTCTGTATAATCTTTTATTTTAAGAAATTCATTAAATTGAGTTTTAATACCTTCAGTATATCTGTATTTTCCCAGGCATTTACTATTGTTTAGGGTTTGCAATTTCACACTCATGATTGTGTAGTGGTTTGGATTAGCACTTTGCAGACATTTTGAGTGTGAAAAATGCAGCTTATTATATTATTTTCATTAATACATTACAGTACAACATATTGTAATGTTTTTATTCAAAATCTTAAAACTATAAAAAAATTAATTTTATTTTTTCTTGTTAAAATGTTAAAATCTTGTGCATATGAGATTTCCACCATCTTCTGCTGTCATTGATGATGGATCTACTGACATGGTGCTTTATAACTGGAATCATTTTAAACTGTCGTCTTTCAAATTTATTCACATAGGTGCATATTTTTATGTGAAATTAAAGGATAGTTTTAATAAATGTTTTTCAAAACCACCAATATTCAACTCTTAGTATTGGATACGCATTTTGCATGCTTAGCCACTGTGTTACCCATTTTTGCAGATAACTCCATGACAAGCTTTGTTTTGGTGTCTAAGCTGGTAACCCTGACATTGAGGCTCATTTTGATCTAAACCACAGACCCCCAACTACTGCAGTTTATTGGTGCCAACCTGTCTGAGTGTGTGTGTGTGTGTGTGTGTGTGAGGTCTGATAAAAAAGACTGTTATGGTAAAGGATCTAAAATATGCAGATTGACTTTGAACTTTGTCATGCATGCACACTAAGTTCTTGCTCATTTCTGTTGTTTATAGCAGTGCTTGGAAAGAAAGTGTAGTCATTTCACCACATAGCAGAGGTTCTATCAGTGACTATGGCTTGTGCAGCAGTTTCTGGCCAAGGACAACATTTCCCAGGTCCAACAACCACCATATTCCCCAGGTCTGAACCATTGCAACATTTTTCTTCTTTCCAAAAATCAAGATCAAGATTTCGAGATGTCAAAGAAATTCAAGAAAATGTGATGAGACAGCTGCTTGCTATCCCAAAAAAGGAGTTCCAGGAATGCTTCCATCAATGGAAACAACACTGGTCAAAGCGTGTGGCTTCAGAAGGGAACTATTTCAAAGGAGATTTGTAATTTGCATTTTGAGCACATCTTTTTGCTAACAACCATGCATTTTGTCTTTATAATACCATAGAGGAAAGTATTTATAGAAGAGGTGTAGGGAAGTGGTGGTGCATTTTGATCTAGATGGGTGACAGCTTATACACAAAATGGGAAAATGTAATAAAAAATTTAACAGACAGTCCTTGTTGATTGATTTTAAGAAAACATTTTCTGAATGAATTCCTAGCTACCAAAGTAAACAAACAAGTTTCATAAAATCAGTTCTCTATTTTTAATACATCAAATGTCAATGGTATTTGTGAAGACACATTTCAAAAGAAAAAAGCAAAAGACAATGAACTTCAATAATAAAAGAAACATAATATATACTGATTATTAATTCTATACAGCAAGAACAAAGATTGCATTATTTAAAGTTTATTATTTGATAAATAAAGCAGACTCAAGTGAAAATGAATTATATCTGGTTATTATATTTTCCTATATTTACAGGGTGCTATGGATAAATTGTCATCTAAATTACACAAAAATGAAAATAACTCTGACATCTCATTCTAACAGATATATTTACCAAAATTACAAAAAATACTAAAGACTAAATTTATTCAATAAAAATTGCTATTGGCTTCAACCATGGCCTCAGGACGACTTTGGAATCTACTGCAACTTTTCTGAACAGTCTCCTTGTTTAAGTTGGTGAATACTGCTATAATCCTTGCCTTCAGTTTATCTTTGGTGCTACAAGGAGTTTTGTTGGTCTCTTGCTCAACTGCAACCTACACATAATAATCAAGGGGTTTGCAGATTTGTTAGGTGGTCAGATGTAAGTGTTGATGTGGTTACAGAAATTGTCTAGCAGATATGATTGGGTTCTCCTGCTTGTGTGGCATGGTGCAGTCCTGTTTCTAGACATAGAGTTTTGCAGCAGCCACCTTCTTGACCCAGGGCAGCACTACCTCTTCAATGCACTTGATCTAGGCCCCTGTGTTGAGTCTAGGGCCCTCACCAACAAATTCAGGATTTTTTTTTTTTTTTTAGAATAATCAGAGTGAGTTTTCTCAGCTGCTGTATATTCGTAATCACCATTAGACTCATCCAACTCTTTCTGAATGCTCTTCACTATCCTCACATTGACACCCAAACATTCTGAAATATTTGTATTGGAGCTTCTGGTGCTAATGCCAAGCAGTACTGCATGCTGTTTCAAAATTTCTGGCAGAATGAATTGTGTCATAGGGCTCTTTTTCTCACAAATGCTGCCAACTGACCCTACTATATGCTGCAGTCAACGAAATCAAAAACAATGTGTATGCGTGAAATTAAAAATATAAAATGGCAACAATTTACCCATTTCATTTGGATGTCAGTTGAATTTTATCTGATTAGCTATCAAAAAAACAAAGATCAAAAATATTAATTTTCCATTTTCCACATCCCCACAAAAAAAAAAAAAAAAGCCTGACAATAACATTTTTCCATTTCAATAATGTTTTTGTTAATCATTTCACTCCAATCAAGGTGATAATACCACTAAGATGTAAGGGGTTACTTAGAGTGAAAGAAGTGAGACTTTAAAAGAAACCAGAACCCCAATCCTAAACAGGGAACAAGGGGTAAACCTCTGGTCCTGTTCAATAAATGGGGAAAGAATGTAGTGAGATGTAGAGGTTTGGTGATGCCCGGTGCCAATTCCTTTTTTGTATGCCCCTAATACTCAAGTAAGTGGGCCTACAGGGTCTAGTACTGAGAAATGTGAGAAATGAAGATATTTTAATTATGTAAAAACAGATTAAACATGAAATAAACACTTTATTCAAATTAAATATAAACTAAATTTTTATTTCACTTTTCAATTGGATACCCTCTCAATATGAGCCGTCACACCCTCTGCCCACCTTTCAGCATTCTACTGAAGGAGTGTGAACCACACGATAGGTATGATATAACAAGGAATATAACTATGAAAAATAATTAATGAGCAAGTTTCTTTGATCAGACATGAACAGAAATCATTTCACACCAAGCAAGGCAATAAAGCCACTAAGATGAAAGGAGCTACTGGAAGTGAAAGAGAATTAAAAAAAAAAAAATTTTAGAATGAACTGGAAACCCAATCCTAAACAAGAAACAAAGTATAAACTTCTACCCCTGTTCATTAGACTGGGAAGAAGTGTGAACCGGACAATACGTGAACCTATCTTCTGTGTCTAAAATCTCAGAAAAGGTTTACAGGAATATTTCTCAAAAAAGCTATTCACATAAACACATATGTTCAAGTTCTTGTTTTTAATCATTTCAACCCAAGCAAGGTAATAATGCCACTAAGACACAAAGGATTAATGGGTGTATAAGAGAATAAGAATTTAGTAAAAGGAACCAGAAACCCAATCCTAAACAATGGATAAACATCAACTTCTGTTCACAAGACATGGACTATTCTTACTGTTGTAATGGAATGTCCCACACTCCCTATCACATATGTGGACTGACTATATTCAGTAGATGTATATAGTAAGCACAGGATATACCTGGCGGACTTGCTTCGGGAATTACTAGCTTGCTAACCAATTTCCTGTCTTTCAGTAATGTATTCTCTTTTACAATAAACCTTTCTTTCATCTATGCCTGTTTTGCTGTTCCTTTCACTTGAGTACCACCTTTGTCTGTTTGTAACCTCTTTAAGGATACAACACTTACTAACATAACCCTTATTGTTTCAAGTTCCACAATTCAGCTTTCTATGTCAAATGCATAAAAATTTCCCAGACAAAATGAGATAAGAGAAAAAGAAAAAAAAGAAAGCATTTGAAAATTAACAATTCAATACAAACATAAGAGCTCATGGCAGAAAACAGTGATCAAAACAACAATGGTAAGGATGCTGGTTCAAATAGCTGATTGACTTTCAGAGAAAGAACAGCTCATTTAGAGAAAGTGATTAAACATATCTGTTCAAGACCAAAATGAAAACAATTGTGACATGCTAAGGATTCCCAGTAAGATCTTCTTCGAAGCACAGCAATTATTTGCAGAACAAAAGATTAAATGAATATGTTGGAAAAATTCTCTCATTTCAACTGATTTGAAAATGGATTTGACAAAGTAAAATTACTCAAAGGATTATTTTGAAATTTAATTTATATCTAGTCACATCTGTATGGCTGATGTAATGGATATCAAAGTAGAAAATAGAATCAGTGAGTGGGGTTCAAATCCTGGCCTCGTCTGTTGCATTCACTTTTGCACTAAAGCTTCTTCCCCAGCATAAACTCTCATACGTCTCTCTAGGCTTGTGTAGCAACAAAGGCAACAGGAAACCATTCTTCTATCTTTCACAAGAAGTCATGGCAAACCACAAATAAAAAAAAAGAAAAATCTGTGGCAAACCATTATAACCTATATGCTAACAGGAGAACACTTTGGTTTCAAACCCTGACAAAGGCAACAGGAGAACGCTCTGGTTTCAAACCCTGACAAAGGCAACAGGAGAACGCTCTGGTTTCAAACCCTGACAAAGGCAACAGGAGAACGCTCTGGTTTCAAACCCTGACAAAGGCAACAGGAGAACGCTCTGGTTTCAAACCCTGACAAAGGCAACAGGAAACCACTCTACTATCTTTCACAAGAAGTTATGGAAATTCACAAATAATGAAGAAAAAGATAGCTGTGGAGAGACATAGTTGTCTATAATAAGATAAAAAATCCTCTTGAAAAGAGGGGGTCAAGTTTTTCTATTATATCTTCACAGTTTAACAGCAAACTCTTGAGTAGTAATGTGGCTGAAAATTACTGACCTTTATTCCAGAATTCATTTTCTCAGCCTGACAAATCCATCTTTAACTGGTTCTGTAGACTTCAGCTGACATAGCAGCTACAGAGAGATTCTGAACAGTTTGGTGAAAGCATGTAGAATTACTAGGAAGTATCTGATGACTTAGAGGAAGTCATCAAGTATCATTTGATTTTTTTTCTTCTTTTTCCCCTTTCAAAACACAGGACATTATCAGTCTATAAGAAAATGGTTATGCCATTTCCAATATTGACAGACTTTAATCAGTTGGATAAATTACCGTAATGGCTTGTATCAGAATTTAAAAAATACACGATACAAATGTGAAAGACACTTAACACTTCCACTACTTCAGCCATACTTAGACATCATTAGTGCCTTCTGTCGACATATATGCATTTTCAAGATATGTGTATATCAATCCCTATCATTATGTAATAAACTAACTAGCATTTTGTTCTATTTCTAAACCAGTATAGACATACAGTAACATACAATATGATCTGTTTTGTGACATTTATTTATTATATTGCATGTTGTTTCAGCTTAGTAGAGTATCTCATTGATTGATTTGTTTTCTACGGTTTATCAACCCTTTGCAAGTTATTTAAAGCCAGAAAATATTTTTAGATTGTAAGAATTTTTTTCTTTTTTGGAGATAATGATTTAGTGATACGAGTTTTAATAATTAATCTATAGCTGGGGGAGAAGAAGTGGAGTTATACCTAATCAGAATTAGAGAAACAAAAAATTATTATTATATAAAGTGGGGGACAAATTCTATATTACAATCAATTTATAAACTGATCCCTCACTTTGTGACTTATTTCTTTCTACTTATTTATATTCCAGAGAATGTAAATAAATCTAAAAGAAATGGCTGTCTAGGTAATTGGTATTTGACCGATTGATTTGTTTTGATGTCTTTGCAGGTTATTTGGAGCCAGAAAATATTTTTATATTGTAATAATTTGCTTTGGGGGGGGGCAGAGATAATGATTTAGCAATACAAGTCTTATGAAATAACCCATAGATGGAGGTAGAAAAGATGGATTCATACCATTCCCAAGGGTATTTGCCTGTAAATGAATATATTGAACATTACTGGAAATGGAATGCAGGTCTCCAATTAACATGATAGCAGAAACAAGACAGAGTTACAAGTATATCAAGCAGTAAAGACTCAGTTCTAAGTGGAAACTCAGGCAAAGATACTTCAGATGAGTCAAGAGTTGAACTGGAAAAAAATTTAAAAGCAAAACATTAAAAAAATTCACTATTTCCCTTAGGGTTAGGTAAATGAAATAACTAGATATTGCAACCATGTGCTGGCATGCATGGTAAGCAAATGAATAATTACCAAATTTAGCCAGGGGGTGTAGACATAATAGTGCTCAATGTGATTAGACAGAGCTAAGAAATATATATTAATCAATAAATACACATATACCTATGTTTGGTGTGCAACTTAAGTTTCAGTGGTTACCCAACTCGTCAGGCACAAGATATAGCTTATTGTTTATTTAAATATGTACACAGATGCTCATGAGATGGACTCTGATTCATAGTCAAAATTGAAATAGTACAAAAATAGTACTAGGGTTTAAGTGCAAGAAATGAGGTGTAGGTATGAGTCAAACAAAAAAAAAAAAAGAGAGACAGAAAAGGGAATTGAAGTACACTTAAAATTTAAACGATGGACAGTTCGTAAAAATTGTTTGACTTATTAAAGGGAGGTAATCAGTGTATGGGCTAAAATAAGAGCAGGCGGAAAATTAAAATTTGAAATTAAATTTAGACAAAAAGTGGGTTATCCAGCATTAAAATATTTTAAGAGAAACATTTTCCTGAGCGTACAAGGAGACATAAACTCATTCCGTTTATTCCATAGATTTGAATTATTAATATTTTTTAGGATGAATCACACATACACACACAAGCTTAAAAGCTGCCCTATAAGGCAGCATTTAAGCTAGTTCCTGCAGAGGACACTTGATTGTGCCTTTGGCTTGTTCAGGAATTTGTGAGTCTCTAAGTCATTGCATATTATCAGCATTGGAAGCTCTCCTGGCTGTTGTTTGATCTGGGTCATCATTTGCATGGGACTTTCTTTTCCTTGCTGCAGGCTTGGCTTTTTGGATTGTAATCTGGTGCTCTGTTGGTGGAGATTTCTTTTTGCAAGACATACTGCTGCCGTATGCAATAGAAACTACAGAAGAACTCAAAACTGATCACTGCATTTAAATATTGCATTAATATTTAGCCATATCTTTTTAAAAGTTCAACAATAATTCTTCTGCTAACACTTAATTTGAAGACAATTTGATGTACATAGGTCCTTACTTTCTGTACAATTATTTTTATTTCATGGGTGACTTCGAAAAGATAGATGAGCTATTGAGAGTTGTGTCTCTTTAATTGAAAAAGTGTGAGACAATGACACAATCATTTATTATATAGATAATTATATACTTAAATTTATTAAATATATAATTATATATTTAATAAATTTAAAAACCCTACATCTACCTAAGTATACTTATCGTAGTAAAGAATATGGATTAAATATATCAATTCCAAAATAATTCTGTCCTTAAATCTACATAATAATAAAATTCCTTTTCTAGATATATTGATAAACATATATATATATATATAGATAGACCACTAATATTATCTATATCTATGTATCTATCTATGATTAGATATATATATATATATATATAAAAGACACTGAGCAAGATCATGACTGTTTCAATTCTCATCTTCAGTTAGGTGTGGTCAACTTTGTAACATTTGTACAGCTGTTACTATGACAAGTAACACAGTCATGAGATTGTCAATTGAGAAATGGACAACCTATCTTTGGTATTCACACTAAATATCAATGAACTTTTTAGTAGTTATCCTTTTTTTCATACATCAGTATATCAGTAAAGTCTTTTGAACCAAATAGGGTACAACCTTAAAAAAAAATAAAAATAAAAAAAATAAAAAAAAAATAATCAATATTTAAGTCCAATGCTTTCTTTTGACACACTAAAACTTTTGATTATTTTAATGTCAGGAAACATACAGAAAAAGTGTGTGGTGTACTCAAATCAGACCAATTAATATAAAATTATATATTTAGTTTTTTAAAGAATAATTAGCAAACTCTTTGAGTCTATTATCAACAATGTTCATCACCTCATCAGAAAAAAAAAAAAAAAAAAAATCTCCAGAGTGACAAATAAATGGTGTTTCACTAAGACGGATCAAAGTCAACAGTAAATAAATCAGTGTTATTGGTAAAAGTTTATTTATTTGTCTATTGGATCATGTTATTGAAGTCATGCAAATTATGTGTGGAAAATAATATCGCCCAAATATCAGCCAAGGCTTCAGCGGCACACCTTCATTTGATAGTCAAAATTTTTGATGACGTATCTGCATAGTTACTCCTCGATCTCACCAATATGCCTTATTAACTCATCCATTAGCTGTTGAATTGTTTTTGGCTTGTTGGCATAGACCTTACTTTTGAGATGACCCTAAAGGAAGAAATCTAAAGGCCTCAAGTCGCACGAGTGTGGTGGCCAATTGACTTTGCTGTTTCGAGAGATGATGCGACCTGGGAACTTCTCATTCAAATTTTGTTTGAATGTCCATTTTCATAATAGGCTTCGATAACTTTAACATGTTATTTGATTGTTAATCTTTCTATGATTGAAATTAACAAAGACTTAAGTTAAATGTGAAAGAAAAAGAAAAATCATAAGACACTTAAACTTAATTGCCATTTAAAATCGGTCCAAGTTATTAGAACCCACCCTTTAGTATAGATTTTAGGTCTTGAATTCCACTGCTGATGCTTTGCCATCATTGACAGAATCAGAGGAAGTGGGTTACTGTTAAAATGATTAATGGGGACATGGTGGAAAGTTAAGATTATAATAAGGAGGACAGATAACAATTGGCCATTAATTTGAAAAGGACCAGATTCTAGTCTACATAAACTTTAGCCCTGATACGAAGTACTTTAACGCGTAAATATAGCATATCTTAAAACTATATTTTTATTTTATATATATAATATAATATATATATATAATATAATATATATATAATATAATATAATATATATATAATATAATATAATATATATATATATATATACACACACACACACACACACATTATGAAATGGACTAAGTCTAACAATTATTTTAATATATTTTCTGTTTATATGTTATTTTTATAGATACAAATATTTTAAGTAAATACTCTGTTTAAACAGTATAAAATCTATCTATATAAAATGGCTGGATACTTATTATTAAGTACACCTATCTTGCCTGATTACTAGCTAATCTCTGGTTGGAGATATCTGCTCAGACACATTTGTGTTTCTTCAACACCTTCAGAGTCAACCTGTGGTTTATACTTCAAATATGCTGAGCAGCCCTGTTACAAATTTTAGAAAAAAAAACAAAAAAAAAAAAACAGCCTAACCTGGCATGATGAGTAGTTGAACAATGTCCATATGCTCAAACCCTTGGTTATGATTACTTACGACTTCATGCAAACAACTATTGATGGCTTCCAAACAGTTTTACCTACTCAATTTCATTAACAAGGTTATGGTCAACCTGTGGAAAGATTTTCAGATACCACCTAACAGTGATACCTACTGGGATTCATTCCCCCAAGTTCATCTCAACTTCAGTAATTTTTCCACTGCTGTGACATGGCTTCCCTGTTTTTTCTATGAATATTTTTGTGGCAATTGTACTCACAAGCTCTCCTCTTTGGTACATCAATTGCACGACTTTAAGCATACTACTAGATTGGCAACTAGGTCTCATCATTTTACTGTTGAACTAGTTATATATGCTATTCTAGTTTCTTTTCTCGCACTTCTCACTTGTGGAACTTTCTTCTGATTTCTTGCTTCCCTGCCACCTACAATCTTCAAAAATTTAAATTCTATGTCAATTGCCATCTTCTGTCTTCCTGAACCCTGTTCTCTTTTCCTTCCTCCTTGCTAGAGTTTTCTCATTCTCTTTCCCTCCTAGTAATCTCTTGTGTCTTAGTGGCATTATCACCTTATAAAAAAAAAAAAAAAATACAAGACTTTAAATAAAAGATATGAACACAATAGGTAGATTTTAGAAAACTTTTTTTAAAATAATACAGTCAATGAAACAATTGTTCTGTTCATTATCTATCGTTTTATTGTTGAATTAGCTAGATATAATCCTAAGTTCTATTCTAATGATTTCTTTTCTCACCTGTGCAACTCTTCTGATTTCTTGCTTTCCTGCTACCTACTATCTTTTATTGTCTTTTCTCCTTACAAATATCTTCTCATTCTCTTTCACTCTCAGTAATCACTTGTCGCATTACCCCCTTACTTGAAGTGAAACGATTTATAAAAAAATAAAAAATTATGAAGTCAATTTATGAACTATGGCAAGATTTGAAACCTGGGTCTACTGATTGAAAATGAAACATTCTAATCAGTCAGCCATTCACCCATATCTATAAATGCAGGGTGCGATAGATAAATTGTCGCCATTTTATATTTTTAATTTTGTATATGCATTTGTTGTTTTTGATTTTGTCAACTGCACAGTATAGTAAGAGTCATTTGGACACCATCTGTGAGAAAAAGAGCATCATGACACAATTCACTCCACCAGAAATTTGTAAATGGCATGCTGTTCTGCTTAGCATTCATGCTGGAAGCTCGAATATGAACATTTCAGAGTGTTTGGATGTCAATCTGAGGATAGTGCAGAACATTCAGAAAGAGTTGGTTGAGTCTAATGGTGATTACAAAAGGTGGAGTGATCACTAGTGATGGCGAAGTTATACCGCTATTCATCTTCCCACAGGACCTCAAACTCAATACGGAGGCCTAGTGCCTTGAGGTGGTAGTGCTGTCCTGGGTCAAGAGGGTGGCCACTGGAAAACCCTGTCTGGAAACAGGATTCTGCACCATGTCACACAAGCAGGAGAACCCATGACTGTCAGACAATTCCTGTGACCACATCATCCCTTACATCTGGCCACCAGACTGCAACACCCTTGATTATTATATGCAGGGCACAGTTGAGCAAAAGACCAACTCTTTGTAACTCCAAAGGTGAACTGAAGGCAAAGATTATGGCAGCATTCACCAACTTAAACAATGCGACCATCCAGAAGATTCTGAAGTTGTCCAGAGGCCATGGTTGAAGCCAATGACAATCTTATTGAATAAATTTACTCTTTAGTATTCAAGATATTGTGTAATTTTGGTAAATATATCTGTTAAAATCTGATGTCAGTTATTTTAATTTTTGCCTAATTTAGATGACAATTTATCCATCGCACCCTGAATATGGTTATATTTCAAAACTTGCTGATGTTCAGGTTGTACAAATCTTTTAATCCCAAATTTTAATGTCATTTGCTGCATGATAAAATCTTTCATGCAGCTGCTGCATATTAGATTTGACATTTAAATGTTTTAATAGCAAATATTTCAATCTCCCTCATAACACAATCAGTTATGATAATCATTTAGTGTCAGTGCTTTAAAAAAAAAAAAAAAAATTCTCAAAATAAAAAAAGTACTGAAAAAATTAGAAGAGAGAAATATACTATTTACATTCAAACTGTTCTCATCTTTATTGTTATGATTACAATGTTTCAACCTTTTTACACTCCAGCTTTCTTCATGTGTCTACCAATCAGGGTAATCTTCAAGGAACTTCAAACTGAACCCTTTATTTTTATCTACAGACAATGATTCTCTCTCTAATATCAATGTCTAGGGAATATCTCGTCTTGTACTTATTTAGTACTGCTATGTTATTGGTTGTCCAGTTTCCAATAAATATGAGTTTGTACTACCCAGCCCAAGGATTGAACCCACAATTACTATGACACCAAATTCACAAAGCTATTGTTCCATGGCAAATGTATTTACATGTGAAAATAGTTTACTGCATATGATCAAAATATTATTCATTTGACTAGCAGAACTGAAAGAAATTTCATGGTGGTTTTATTAAATGACAAATGCATTTATTTCCATGTAATACAGACAAAACATTTGTACAGTTATTTAACATTTACATATTATTAAAAACTTTGTGTTCAATTTAAATCTAATTCCGGCTTTATTCATTCATCAACACTGCTTTAACACTTTGAACTTGAGTGGTCAATATACCAGCCATTGTGTGAAAGTGCATATACCTGGACAGTATACTAACCAGTCTCATGGAAAGCAGGGACCAGAGTTCAAAGAATTAAAGGAAAAAGTGTCACACAGTCACTACTAGCTTAGAAGCCACCCTTTGGAAGAAATTTAGGCTAGTGCCTGTGGAGAGCTTTTGATTCATTGGCTTTTTATTTTCAGCATCCTATGTACATAAAAGTTATAAGAATTTAGAAATAATAAAATCATTTTATCTTTATTTGACATCTTAATTTGGCATAATCTTTCTTCGTATACGCAACCAATCTATAGTTTGTTTAGATTTATTTTGCGCACAATTTGTCTTTTAAAAATCACCATTCTTTATGATCCCTTCACATAAAGTCACTCTTAAAAGACATTAGGGGACCCGAACTATATAACATTTTCAATACCTCACAGAACATGTGCTAGAAAAAGAAAAACAAACATAAGCAATGTTACGTGCCCTGTTTAAGTTTTAATTATGGTTAAATTAGACAATATCAATTGCAACTGTGACAAAAAGCGAAATTAAAATTAAACTTTTAATAAAGAATTGTTTTTAAACTTTTCACTCTGTTCAATATTAATTTTAACTTTAAATGAGTTATTTAATTTTTAATTGTGTGTAACTACCTGTTACTTTGCAAAGATCAAAATATTGATGAACAGACACACATAAACTGCCCTTTATTTAAATAGATGTAACAAAAAAAAAAAAAAAAACACACTAATATACCTATTTTTAATATGCACTTAAATGATACTATTTCAATAAGTAAACATACACACAGATGCCATGATGCAAACACAGGACACCTACAAAAAAATTAATACACATAAACTAATACCATGACATTTACTTAACTAATGAAAACAAAACAGAATATAAAAACTGAAACAATTCCACATCATCCCATTACCAAAATCTTCCGATTAAGCTAAATAAATAGCAAAACATGTAAAATATGTTTTCCTATTAGTTTCTTATTTTATCATTACAAATTCTGTTTTTTTTTTCCTAAGTTTTTCTATAATATTTCACTTATGTTAATGTTGTAAAAATGATTGCTAAGCATTTTCATTATCAAGCTAGACTCACCCAAACTTTTAACTGAATTATTATTTTATTTTATTTTTTGATTAAGTAACTTCAGATAATATAGGAGTCAGAGGGGAGTAATGATTAGTGACTCAGATTGCAAAATCAGAGAGCTGAGTTCAAATTCCAATAGAGTTCATTACATTCACTTATGTGCTAATATCCTTGGGAAAGGTATATGAATCTATCTCTTCTCTCCCCCAGCTATTAGTAAAATAGGACAGACTGGATCCTATATCTTTAGGTGGCAACCAGTCTGGGAGAAGCAAACTGAATTCAAACCAACTTGGTTTTTTTTAGGTCCTGCCTCTTTAGGCAAAGTCTAAAAGAAGGTAACATCGAAAACAAATTCACCTTACAAATCATCTCTAAGAAAGGAACTGACTCCACTAATTCAAGCCTTGGCAGGAAATAATGGACTCTTCAAGCTTAATACAATGGTTTGAACAAACACCAGACTGAAACACAGAACAGTGCTGTGGACCTCCCTAATTTCAAAACATTCACCCATGGGTGTGTGCATCACCCATGGCACTTTAGACAACAATGAAGAAAATTACTACTTAGCAGAACCAATTCAAAAGGTGATGTTTCTTAAATAGGCTAGTCCACTCCTAAAAAATAAGTGACAATTTTTGTAGATTAGCATTCATTAGACCAGTAGTTTTCAAACTTTCTTCTCTGGGCCACATTTTCAGAATGAAAATTTTCTCAAGCCTCACTAAATTTTATGTGATAAAAAGTAAATTTAAAAATAAAAAAAAAAACAGATCAGGTTAAAGGCAGATAACTGGATTCAGAACATTATCATTGATAACACTCTCCTCCAATTTGCAGACCCTAGTTACTATATTCTTAACACTTGATACAATGCAAAATTATCACAATGATAAAAATCAGTGAATGATTATTTAAAACTATTTATACTGGAACCCATGCATGCAATTACAAGTAATCCATAATAACATTGAGAATTTTAGAATCATATTTATTTTTGGTATATGAATTCTTTTAAACTGTTTCTATATCTTTGATTATCTTTCAAACATACCACCTCACTTGCTATCCTCTTCCACTGCACCTATAAGGTACATCATACCATTTGGGAATTACTGTATTAAGCCTTTCTCAAGGTGCAACATTTTTCAGAATAAAAAAAAATATCGATTTTTTTTTTTTTTTTATTAAACTAAGAATTTAGACTAGATAAAGAATAAATATGTCAGTGGTAGTTTTAATTTTTACCCAATTTTGGATCCATACATGCCCACTGTCCCATTTTTTGTGATGGTGGGCATTTATGGGTTATAAGTAGAAACTTAAAATTAATACCAGATTTTTAATGCAAGACAAAGTAGCAACTAATTGGAGACAGTAAAAGAAAGAATAAATAATAACAGAATGACTACCTGTCAGCAATTATTAAAGGTGTACAAAGCAATGTTTATTACAAGTGAAACAATATTGATTTGCATATACTAATAAAAAGTTAATTTTCTGCCAATGTGTATAGCAGTAAAAATTATAGATCTACAAGGTCATATATTTTTAATTTTACATGTAGGCTTTAAATATGAAAACACGCACAAATGTTTCTTATAGTTGAAGTTTATCCAATTTTATTGAAAATACAAAATGCAACGATTCTTCTTCTGCAAAAAACAAATTCCCTTTAACAAACACATCATGGTGTTAACGGCTAGCAAGTATGTATTGAAGGTAGTGAGTTCAGTCCTCACTGAGTATCCCATACTTGTGGTCAAAATCATGTGCCAAAAAAACTAAGCTGTGCTTAATAAATAATTGTGAGGACATAGCAAGATTCAAATAAAAAGCCGGCAAAATAATAAAATAAGATTAAAAATGAGCAGACGTATAGAAAAAAATAATATGTAGAGAATATTCAACCAATTACTATTGATTTGAGTAAATTCAAAAAGTCTTCACGTTTGTATCCACCAAAAAACAAATGAGACTTTGCAATAAGTCATGGTCAGTCAACTCAAAAAAGGCAGTTCACGGCTAATCTATGCTCAGCGATTCTACATAGTCAGAGATAAAGGAGACGGTTAGAGACACCGACAACTGAAACTACAGGTCAGCATCACTAAGCCAATACACTTTGCACTTCTTTTTTTTCTTCTGTAAACTGAGAGTTCTGTTAAAAAACTAAAAAAATGTATGAACATTCTCTACCAGACAAATGTCCACTTTTAGGAACATTTCAAATGACAAGTACTCTGAAAAGACATGTTCACACACGCATACTAAAAAAATCAGTTCGTTCCCTAAACACCTTTTTAATTTTTTTTTAATTATATACAGTGACACACAAAAAGAAGATAGACTTGATTACTAAAAAAAAAGAGATTGCAAAGAAAGTTCAATAGAACGAAGATAAAAAAAAAAAGTCGAACAATGAAAAAAGGGCTTTTTACATTTACAAGGACCTTTTAAACTTCGACGAATACACGAGTTAATAACGTAACATTATTTTAATTAACTCATGTATTCGTCGGAGTTTATTAAAGTTAAAAGTAAAAAAAGGAAATTAATATTTACCACCAAAAGAAAGAGGAAGTTAGCAAAACTTTTTTTAAAACTCACAATTAGCAACAAGATGATTTGCTAGTGCAAAAATAAATAAATTAAAAAATTAGTTCAATTCTTACTACGTCACGGGCATGGCCTTGTGTCAGACTAAGAAGTTAATGATTGTGTAAAAATTATTTCGGGCACCTCGCTGTAACTAGTGAGTAAATAAGTCTCACTTAAAAAAAGCCAATGTGGTTGAATGTGATAACTATTTTGGGACTTTTTGTCAAACTGCGTTAAAAAAAAAAAATTATTAGTAAATTAAATTATAGTCAAAAAAAAAAAAAAAAAAAAAACAAAAAAAAAAAACCTCTCTGGCAATCTTCCGGTGTTTTCTTTTTCTTTAAAAATCGTATCATAATGTTAACAATGAAGACTAAAAATAAGTGTACAACACACTGGACACTACACCTACAAAAACAAAAGACAAGTTATTAGGTTGGTGCAAAAATAATATCGTTTTTTGACGTATTTTTTAACGTCAAAAAACGATATTATTTTTGCACCAACCTAATTCAAAATTAAATGATTTATTTTAAAAAGAACTAATTCACACTTTACTTCGTCAATACTGCTACATTGTCAATTAAATGGCATTTTTAACAATGATTTTATTTATACTCACTCGTTTTTTTTTAAAGAATCTAGCAAAAATCAACACTACAGGCCTGCCCTTGCTTACCAATGAAATAAAAAAAAAAAAAAAACAACACTCTAGTTCTAGTAACAGTTTATAATAATTTATTTAGGATACAAGGATAGGCACAAACGTACACGGTCAACAAAATAAGTTGATGCTTCTTTTCTAAACTAAAGCTTTAAAATAAAACTAAGAAATATTTAAAATTTTATTTTTAATATCTTTTTCACGGAATCCAAAGCCAAACAAAACACGATTCCGAAAAAAGGCGATTTAAAAGCCGCAAAAAGTTAATTTCCCTATAAATAAATAAAAAAATCATGGAATTTTCGTTTTGTTTCTAATTCTAAAAATGCGCAACTTATCCCCTTTTGTTTTTGACATTTAGAAATTAAAAAAAAAAAAAAAAAATTCAATTGGTAAATAAATCAAACAAAACTTGTAATTTTAAATTGAATTGTCAAATTTTATTTAACGTTTTTTTTGTTGTTTTTGGAGAGTTGAAAATAAATGTAAAAAAAAAAAAAAATCATGCAAAATTCACAGTACTTTTTAAAAACCATTTAAATTTCTTAAAAACTTTTATATAGAAATTTCAAACTTTTATATGGTAACAAAATCGAGAATTAAAGAACCCCAATGCTGCTTCAGAATTGTTAATTTTAAAAATTAAAGGACTGAACATTCAACAGTTCGCGTGGAATGCCATATTTCATACACAAAAGTTTGTTTCTTTGCTCGTCTTTTTTAAACAATTATTGAATTAAGATTCAACACGAGAAAAATAAATAATTTGGAAAAGACCAAGTTAAATAACTAAAAACAAACATTTTAACTTCTGGAATGATCAAAGTGTAGTTTATGAACAATAGTTTATAAAATGAACGGTTTTCAACACGAGAAAAAATTCGAATTTATTTTGTGGGGTAAAATGGGTCTTCTTAAGAAAGATGAGCAGATCTTCGCATTGTTTTAAAATTTAAAAATTAATTAAATGTTTTCGAACTTTCATCATTATGACCGAGAATTAATTTAACAAATTTGAAGGATTTTTGTTCTAGAGACAGAATTGTTGTGGTATAAATTTTTAACTAAACTAATATAAAAACTAAAAAGTATACGTCGTAAACTAAAGACTAATAATAATAAAAACTAGTCTAAGTGTATTGTAGTAGTCGTACTATAAATGAAAAAAAGAATCTCGATTATTTGCTGATAACTTAATGCTAAATCTTTTTAAGAGATTTATTTACAGAAACTAAATTAAAATTGAGCCCGAGTACCTAAAAAAAGTTTGGTGATTTTCAAAATATATTAAAAAATAATTTATTCTTTTTACGTACAAAACTAGAAAACTAATAAAAAAAACAACCCCCTTTTTGAGAGTGTGATTTGTTAGATAAAAAAAAGGGTGTGGATTATCTTTTTAACTGAATAAATTTTTGTTTTATTTTTGGATGAGACAATATAAGCAAATAAATGATGAAAATGAACTACAGACAGAACTCAAAAAATGTTTCTCATATTTTATTGACAAAGGAATACGGAATAACTTAGTGTGAAACACAACAAGGCAAACCCTTTTCAAACATATTTGACAAAATAAGAAATAACCGGTTTATTTCACAATCCAATCCCTTTAACGGAATTTTCAAGTTTAAATTATTATGTTGACAAAATTAATCAGGAAAAAAAGGAGTCAAGTTTATTGTCTTTATTTCTTTTCTACAATAATGGCAGTTTAGTTTCGTTAGGTCAATAAAAAAAAAACTGACCCGTAAGTTATGTTATAACTGAATTTCGTTTTTATTCTTCTGATAAATAAGAAAATCAGGTTCTGCCTAGCACAACCAATCTTTCAGGCACAATCCAGACAACTGCTACATAGTTATCTGTCTTTTAGGTCCCCCCTTTTGTTTAGTTTGAAAGATGAGGTGGGTTGGGAACTACGACCAAAGTCACGCAGTCTCCAGCTTTCGCACAAATCAGAGACACGTCGTGTTTGACCATTTACCACATCTATTTCTTTTTTTTTTTATCCGTTTTTAACTGATTAAACCACGAAATCGGTGCTTACCGTTACTTCCTGGACTTTCTTCTCTTTACCATTGGACTCCTGGCTTTGTGTTATAGCCAAACTTTTCATCTGGACCATGAAAACGTCAAAACATTGCGCACCATGCTGAAAAATAGAGAACTAAGTTCGAGTGGAACAATCTCGCTGAGTGACTGACACCGACAGCAGGTGAGTTCCATTGAAGGGAGATAACTATTCAACAAGGACAGTAGTGTCTCTCTGGTAGATGAATTCAAAACCATCATAACAGGGTTTGTTTTTTTTAAGTAACTGATTTATTTTTACTTTTTAATCCTAATTTGATTCCAATAATGCAACAAACAAATTTGTCTATCAGCTACAGAATGAATGTAACGTACAATAGATATATGTGTATGCGAGTATATCAATAACCCTTTTTTTTTAGTAATATAAAAAAAAGCATTTACTTACCAACATAATTTCCTCCTTTGTAAAATTCACTTTAATCAATTGTGAATAATAATATAGCTCCAATTATACAGTGAAAATTTTAAATATTCTAGCTAAAAACTGTGTAAGAGGGCATATGGGGTATTGATCCAACTCACAAACACACACACACACACTATATATATATATATATATATATATATATATATATATATATATATATGAGGTAGTTGATTGATTGATTTATCTTTTATGGCTTATCAACCCTTTATGGATTATGTAAAGCTGAAACACATGTTGCATTGTATGAGTAATTTGTTTATTTTTTTAAGTGAATATTGCATTAATAATTTTTAAAATGACAATGATGTTTTCAGATACAAGTCCTAGTATTTAACCCATAGCTAGGGAAAGAGATAGATTCATACCTTTTCCAAAGGTATTTAACTGCTATCCATTAGACCACCTGCACATGTGAGGTAAACTAAATATATACTCTCTCTCTCTCTCGCTATATATATGTGGGTGTGTGTGTGCATTTATATATATATATATATATAAATGCACACACATAAATATATACTTAAAAATTTGAAGGGTGTGTATATATATATATATATATATATATATTAGTAGCAGTAGTAGTAATCTTATAAGTATAAGAAACTAAACTTGTTCGGAAATCCTTCGGTGTCTTGATTTGCAAATAATCAAACCAATGCCAAAGGGAAAAAACAGGTATAAAAAAAGAAAGAACCAAGAACATGTACATTAACCGAAAATAATCGTCTAGCATGCAAGTCCAAAGCCCAAAGAAAAAAAAACGATACGAGTATGCAAAAAAAAAAAATTAAAAAGATATTCCAAATATAGAGCAGGTCATAAATTTTGTAAACTATGTATAGAGGAAAAATTAGCTATAGCTTTATATAAGGAACCTGATGATTTATTAAATTCTAAAACTGAAATTCTAAGCAAATGTAGACATAGAAAATGTTGGATGTTAGACTAGGTCTCCTCTCTCTGGTATATATATATATTTTTTCTCGATTGAATAAATGGTTATTACCCCCTATTGTCCGTGTTTCTCTCTAAATCCCTACCCCCTCCCTCTTTCGTCATTTTTTCGAATAAATGGTTTTCCCCAACCCTCCCTGTTGTTTGTTTTTATTTGGTCACGTGGTTATAGTTTTTTGTTTATTGACTATAAGTATTCCGTCCTTTTTTTACCTTTTAGCCAGCCTTCCCTGACGATCCACTAAGGTGAAACCATGGTAGGTTGTCTGGCTCTCTAGGTTTAACTATATATATATATATATATATATATATATATATATATATATATATATATATATATATATATATATATATATATATCATATGCCAGCTGGCATATAAAAAAGGAATAAAAAATACTCAACAATTTTGAAGTGTATATGTGTGCATTTGTGTGTATATATATATATAGATATATATATATATAGATATATATATATATTTCCTCTTCAAAATTTAACATTATAGTGTTATCATGTACCTGCAGAAAATGGGCTTAGTCTCCAAGGATATTCATGCTGACATGGTTCATACATTAGGGGATGACACCCCAGCTTTATCAACAGTATAAAATTGGGCAGCTGAATTTAGGAGGGGAAGAGAAAGTCTTGAAGATGACTGAAGGTCTGAATATCCTGCAACTGCTACTGCAAAACATTGATCATGTTCACCATATAGTGATGAAAAACAGGCAATTGACTATAAATCAAATAACCAATGTTGTTAGCATATCCTGTGAGAGAGTTGAGAATATTCTACACAATGAACTTGACATGACAAAGGTTTCTGTTCAGTGGGTGTCACGTCTTCTGACATGTGATCAAAAGCTCACCAGACTGATCACATCATAGGAAAATCTAACATTGTTTGAGGCAGATCAAACTGATTTCCTTGAATGTTTCTTAACCTTGAATGAGTGTTGGATTCATCACTTTGAGCCAGAGACAATCCATGCAGTGTTAACACCCCTCCTCACCTGCTCCAAAGAAGGCCAAGGTCATTTCATCTGCAAGGAAGGAGATGGAGTCAGTTTCTTGGGATGCAAAAGGCATTGTGCTTATTGGCTATCTTCAAAAGCATTACGCCATCAATGGTGAGTACAATGCCAACTTGCTGAGGCAGTTACAAATATCTATCAAGACCAAACACCCAGGAAAATTGCCTAAAGGAGTCTTGTTTCATCAGATCAATGCTTCAGCACACAAGTCCTTTATTTCAATGACTTCTGTGTGTGACTGTGGCTTTGAACTGGTTGATCACCCTCCCTATTCTCCTGATTTGACTCCCATCTGATCATCTGTTTCCCAACATGAATAAACACTTGGCTGGTAACCAATATTACAGTGATGATGATGTCATATCCGCTGTTGATGACTTTTTTGACCAACAAGATGAAAGCTTATTCACCAATGGGATCCAAGCACTGTAACACCAATGGAAGAAGTGTGTGGACTGCAAGGGGAACTATGTTGAAAAATAAACCTCATTTGATTACATTCCATGAGAGTCAGCTGATGAACTTTTCAGGAAAAGGTGCTTTTGTTGTAACATTAATATTATCAAAACATGACAGATCTTGTGTATTCCTTTTATTAATTTTTTTTTTAATCAATTTCATTGAATTTCCTGTCTTTGAGACAAGACATTCAGTTACGCTGATTCCTAAAGAACAAATATTGCTGACATAACAAATTAAGACACTTAAGGTTGTGTAATGGTTAGCAAGCTTGTCTCACCAGGACACTTACAAATAAGTAGTGAGTTTGATCCTCACGGGGTGCCTCATAATTTCGGCTTTGTGCCACATCTGAGCTGAGATTGGAAAATCACTAAGGGAGCCCCGAGGCAGTGTAATGTTTAGCAAACTTGTCTCGCTAGCACAATTATAAATGAGTAATGAGTTCAATCCTCACTGGGTGGCCCATACTTTCGGCCTTGTGCCACATCTGAGCTACGCTTGGAAAATCACTGCTGACATACCAAATACCTTTTGTAAATACCTGCCCACTTTGTGTTTTTTTGTCTATTGTGCTGAGTGCATTTCTGAAAATATGTACTTGTATAATATGCCCCCCACACTTTTTCATTCAAAATTTATCATATTAAGCACAAAAAAATATGGTATGTATGTATGTATGTATCTATATATATATATATATATATATATATATATATATATATATATATATAATCGAGTTCATTCCAAGTAAGGCAGTAAAGCCACTAAAACAACACAAAGGGTGACTGGGTGTGAAAGAATTAAAAACAGAAACATTAATAATGAGCAAAAACAAAAAGAGTAATTAGGAGGATAGTAGATAGTGATTGACATTGCATTTAAATTTTTGACAATTATAGTTGGCTGGAAAGCATGAAGCCAGAAGAGAGTTCAACAAGCAAGTAGCGCCAGGAAAGAAACTGCTAGCATAGCATTTATGGTTCCATCTAGCCAACACAACTGTAAGTTGATGAGATCTCGATGCTAGTCTAGTACTGCACTTAAATTCAAAAGGTCTAGGTACCATAGCGAAGAGGTCATCCGAACAATTATACCATTAGGCAAACTCTATTAATGAAAAGCTCTTTTCAGTCTCTCTTGTATTGCATAATATCCGACTTAATTAACCATCTACCCACTTTTTCACAATATCTAACTGAATGAACTGACTGACCATGTGATATTATAGCCACAGACTGTACATATTTTACAATCCAGAAATCATTGATTTTTTTCACTGACTGCTGAACTTTGAATTTTTTCTGGAGGTGATGATGGATGTTTCCAGGTCATGGAATAAACCTTGACTTGTTTTAAATGACAAACTGCAGGGCAAACTCAGTGGACACTATTGATAAGAAATCTGTCCAGTGTCATTGGACATGTTGGATGATTGAACAATAAGTTATGTTTATACAATAAATTAAACTTATGATATCACACAAAAAAATAACCATGACATTAGCATATTACCAATATTGGATAGAAAAATTGGAAATGAACATGGGTGCATCAATCATTAATCTAAATCAATGGCTGGACAGAAGTCAACCAAAAGTATGTCTAAAGTGGAGACTGAAGTCAACACTGAGCAACGACGTTCCGTTTCATGCTTAAATGCTATATATGTCCTGAAGATTACGTTGACATCAGTGTCCACTTTTATATTTACATATGCTCTATTTTTGATATTGAGCCTTTTAAACATAAATATCAGTTAATAACCATCCATGATACACACGGTGATCATATCTCTTTCAACTCATGACTGGGCAGAGATTTTCCTGCAGTAGGTTGTCATTTCTTTTTGCAGTAGACTGGTTGCCCGCCAAGTCTGTCCTGCTATTCAACCATGGAAAGAGGACAGATGGATTCATACCTTTCCCAAAGGTATTTGTATGGAAGTGAATGCAATGAACCAGACTAGAATTTGATTTTGCTCTCTGATTTTTCATTCCAAGCCGATATCTGTTACATAACACACATCAAAAATGTAAATATAGTGTAGCTTAAAACTATACACACACACACACACACACACACACATGGACAATGTATGTATAAAGCTAAAAATTTTGACTGAGCCGCGTTTAACACTAAAATGGCAGGCATCATTAATTGATGTTTCACTGGAGGTCAACATATATCCTCAATTGATGATTTTAAGATTCATTCATTTTCTGGAGTATTTTCCTGCAAATAAAGCTGAAAGAAAAAGCCAAAGATAGTATTATGTTGTCATGGATACTTCTTGAAAAAGAAATTGATGAAAAATGATGACAACTTGGTGCAAAGAATGTACAATTCTATTGTGTATGGAATTCTTCAAGGAGTCTCATACTGTTGAAAGATATTTAGGATTGCTTCTAGGAGTATCATAAAATATATTTATGATTGCTTCAAGGAGTATCATACTGTTAAAAGATATGTAAGATCGCTTCAAGGAATATCATAAAAGATATTTAGGATTGTTTCAAGAAGTATCATACTACTAAAAGGATATTATTGCTTTAAGGAGTATCATACTGTTAAAAGATATTTAGGAATGCTTCAAGGAGTATCATACTGCTAAAAGATATTTCGTATTGCTTCCAGGAGTATCATAGTGTTAAAAGATATGTAGGATTGCTTCAAAGAGTATCATACTATTAAAAAATATTTAGAAATGCTTCAAGGAGTATCAAGCTATTGAAGGATATTTAGGATTGCTTCAAGGAGTATCATAAAAGATATTTAGGATTGCTTCAAAGAGTATCATACTGCTAAAAGATCTTTAGGAATGCTTCAAGGAGTATCATACTATTAAAAGATATTTATTATTGCTTCAAGGAGTATCATATTGTTAAAAAATATGTTGGCTGAAAATCCCTGAAAAATCAAGGTTCATAAAGTCAATAGGAAGGGTTCAGTTCTGTAATTCTACCATTAATGGGCCTTATAATTGTTTGGCCCCCATAGTTTTTCATTATTTGAAAGAACCATCATTCTTGCGAGTGTATATATTCTAAATGACCTGTGTGGATTTTAAAACTCAATGTAGTCATTGGGATCGGGGACAAAGTGAAAGCAACCAAACAACTTGTGGGTGGAGTTACACTGAAAAAGTGATTTTTTTAGTTAGTCTTCTTAACAAAAAACTGAAGAGTCATGATGTGTTCATCTCTCCTAGCCATTGTAATATTCTGTGTAGAGGATAAGGTTGCAGATAAAAAAAAGGTGTAGTTGTGAAAACTTAATTTTATATGGACAAGAGCTCTTGACTTCTTTTCTAACATGTACAGTGAATATAGGTGGTGGCTGTTTTGTTGTCAATTTGAATCAGTCCACAACAAAGAAAAAGGAAAGAAACCATTTTAAATATAAAAATGTAAAATACTTTTATTTTCATGTTTTTACAGCTAAATTTTTCTCAGCATGTATGAGTTAAAAAGTTCTTGTATTAAAGTTCTTGTTTGTAGTTGTTTGTTAAGATGAAAAGAAATGTGATTTCATTACATGTATGTGAAAAAGAGAGAGTGAAAGTGAAGAGGAAAGTAGTGTAAGTGTTATGTAGCTTGGTGAGGAAGACAGGTGAATGAGTAAGAGAATCTTCTTATGCCAGCTGTCATGTACTGTTGCCATCTGTTGTCATTCCTTACTAGCTTGTCTGGTTTAGAAGCTTTGCTTACCTTTCAAAGGGATCACAAAGAATGTTCTTCAATGTCGGTAGGAACACAACCTGTTGGATAAAAAATGTTAAATAATAATTTTCAAAGGATTAATTTATTATCCAGAAGGATGTAGGAAACTCAGAAACCATTATTTTGTCAACTATGTAGGAAACTCAGAAACCATTATTTTGTCATTTGATGTTTGAATGATTGGTGTTTATTTCCATCTTCGCTCCACAGTTCCTTACTGAAGTGAGTTGCTCCAATCTGGGAAATGTTTTAAAAGTTTTTTTTTGTTTTGAGAGATGAAATTGGATTGTTCTGGCAAATGAAAAAGATATTCCTGAACAAAATGATTCCAGTTTTACATCTGACCTTATATTTCTCACTGATCTGACAGATCAATTGAACATGCAAAACTTGAAACTCCAAAAGCAGTCTTTCAAGTTTAAACTTTTTTTTTAATAAGGAAATCATCTTAAAGACAAACTTAGCTCAGTTCACAGTTTCATTCTCAATAGGCAGATTCAAACCACATTGACTGAAAAACTATACAAAGATCATTTTTAATCAGCATACAAAGTTTTATCAGCATTTTTAAAGCTTTTTGATCTGAGAAAAAACAATTTCTAATTTTTAATACTTCATTGACTATGGATATTGAGATGGAGTTGAAAGAATTTCAGTGTGATCACATATTGAAGTTGAAATATTCAGAGGTAAGTGTTTTAGATTTTTAGCAGTTCCTTCCCCCTGGGAAAAAATTATGACACTTTTTTCTTCTTCAGTTTCACACCATCAGTGTTAATATATTTCACTATTGAGGTTGGATGTAGCTAAGTCAATCTCTAAAGATCTGAAGCACCTTACAATAAATAACTCAGACAAAACACATTACAAATCTCTAGAACTGGGAAGAGATTGCATTGTGGTAAGTGTATCTTAAATCACATGCCTGGACTTTCAAGCAGATAAAGTTTGGTGGTATTAGAAGATACTGTTGGGATTGCTATGAGTTTGAATTTGTTATCAGAAGGTTTTTATATAAAGATGGTTAGTTTACGGCCATGTTCACTATATTAATCCACAACAATATAGAATATAGACATTCAGAAACGAATCAATCACAAGGCAATTGAGTAAGAAACACCGATTATGAGATTTCAATAAAACAACGTGCATTTAAGTACAATTAATATACAATTTGAAAACGTGTAGTTTGATAATGCAAGGAATTGACCATTGGTAAATTGGGTTTCTTATTGATTTTACAGTTCAAAATTATTCAAGTGTTTAAGAACTGGTCAAACAGAGTAAAATGGAAAATATTATTTATACAGAAATTTGTGTAGTTTGTATGCGGGAATAAAGTAGGAGTTTGTATGCGTGAATAAAGTAGGGTTCAATTGTCTAAATTCTCCAGAGTTGTTTACCTTGGATTGTTTAGATATTTGATTGAATATTTACGAATACTTGTCAGTAGTGAGTTATTATCACTTTTTAGTATTGTAAGAAATTGTTCCTGGTAAAGCGAAATGCTGCATGTGTTGAGTCAGAGAAATTTACGTGGCAAAAATGTAGCTGGTTATGATTTTTACTGGCGTGGATTTGTTTGACACTTCTCCAGGATGAAATTCTGACTGCCTTCAATCAATCTGAAAGCTTCCTTTTATTTAGTTCTGGAAGTAGGAATCGGCTCAAAACGGCTAGGCACGAAAAGATATTTTCACGTGAATTTGCTACAGTTTGAGCCAATGAAAAGTCTAGTTCACTGGAACTAGGGTGTTGATTGGTTAATAGGTAATTTTGTGGTAGAGTGTATTATTCCGGAGGGGTAAAAAGGTATGTATGGACTATTCCATCAATACCGCTGGGCTACTTTGGATTAATAGTAATGATGGCTGTTCACTGGTCTGAAAAGCCGCAAATGATTTCATATTCAACCCTAGAACTCAACTGTATCAAACACATAATAATGAAATAAAGGCATTAATTAATTACAGAGTTGCATAAACTTAAATGCAAATCAGGCCTGTGAATAGCTTTTTTGTCTTTTATGCAAATTGAACCTGTGAATAGCTTTTTTGGCTTTCATGCAAATTGGATCTTTGTCTAACCTTTTGGAATTTCATGCCAACTAGACCTGTGTCTACATTTTTTGATTCTCATCAGACCCGTGAATACCTTTTATTGATTCTTGTGCAAATTGGACTTGTGTATACCTTTTCTTCACTACCGTGCAAATTTGACCTGTGTATACCTTTTTTGACTCTTATTCAAATTGAACATGTGAATAGTTTTCAATGCAGAATTGAATGGTGATGGATGAGTTCTTGTGGTAATTGGATAAATTGTACTGGATGAATGAGTTGTGATTAACTAGGACTAGGATAGATAGCAAAGACCAGCCTCTCCCCACTTCCCCTTCGGTCATGTGCCACAATTATTGTATTTTTTACAATAATAAATATATTAACTTTGACTTGCCTTGTGACTTCCTGTCAGTTGATTTCACAAGAAGTAAGTGTTGGATTTTGTTAGCATTCATTGGTATTATTGGATTTTGTGACATATTTTATTTGCTGTTTGTGACAATTTGTTCATCATTTCTGTTTTGTTTTTGACTGATGTTGTGGGTACGCCAAAGTTATGGCGCAGTCCCAGCCTGTTGACTCAGCAACTACTGTTGAAAGTCTGTCAGTTTGGGAGAGAGATCGACACCCCCACTGCTAAAAGGTCCCAATTCTTATGCAGGCCTGAAAGAGCAGTTTGAAAAGTTCATATCAGGAAATGAACTCTTAGCGGTTCTGTTGCTTTTGGAAACAGTGAATATCAAGACAATATCCCTGTTGACAACCGACATTAAGACGCGTAAGCTGATAGGTGTTAACAGAGAAATCATGGAAGAAGCATTGAAAAACCTAAATATTGAAGCCAAAGTTTAAGCTTGTAATGCGATGTGGGACATCGTGCTTCCAACAGAAAAGGCAGCAAAATCTCTGGCTGGTAACCTTCTTATTACAAAATCAGTGAAACTTCAAACTGAATATATGGAACAAAGAAAAACAAACGTCAGTCTAGATAGAGTACCATTAATCATTTCAGAAGACTATTTGGGATTCTTTTTCTTCTAGTTTGGAGAAGTAGTGGATGTCTCAGTGGTAAAGGGCAAGATTGGCATTACCACTGGCAACATAGAAATTTTAGTTACAGTGGATAGGAAATATGTTATAAACACTCCAAATGTGTTAATCTGTGGTGGCCGTCCTATCTATGTAGTAATAGAAGGGCAGTGACCTCTCTGCTGGGCCTGTGGGGCAGCTTGCCATCTTTATCCAGGGAAGAGGACAAGGACTCAACACCAAACCAAAGAAAAGATAAACATGGCCACGAGGCCAAAGCAGGTTGACAGCCCCAAAAAGTGAACAGAGGTGGTAAAGAGGATGGGGAAAGATACAACCACTCCCCACCATCAAGAGGAACCAAAGGCAGTCAAGAAACTGACCTCAAAACCAGAGCAGAAAAAGAGCAGCAACAGTAACAATGAATAAACAAGCAGAAGCCCTAACTGGAGTGTCAGGTAATGGCAGTGATGCCTCCACCTTGGTCCTCATCTTTAAAATGAGGGAGAGAGGATTAAGAAAAAAAAGAATAAAAAAAATTAAAAAAGAGAAATGAACTAGTAGGGTGGAGAAGGCCCTGGACAAAAGTCACAATCCATCCCTGCTTCCCCAGCTAGACATTTTCCAAAGCCTCCCTTCAGTGTAGATGTGGTTTCAACTCAGGAAACACACTTTGTTTGCAAGGTTGATGCTCATGTACTGTCTAATGATTATATTGTCTATTCAGCAGACCAGCTGGTCAGAGGTGTTTCCTTGCTGGTTAAATGTACCCTGTGTGCGAGGGTAGACTTTGTCCAAATCAATACAGGGAGGCCGGTTGATATTGCCGTGAACAATAGTTCATTTTAAGTCATTATGGTTTATGCGCCCACTAACCAGACAGAGCATGTCTTGTTTTTCTGTCAGTCTTGGCCGTTCCTTGTGGATTCATCATGCTGAGTCATGGTGGGGGACTGAAATGTCATCCTGGACCCTAGCATAGACAGGGGGTGGGGATCTAGTGGGTAGCCATTGGGTGAGCGTAACCTTGTTGAACTGATTTGTAAGTTTGGTCTCATTGATAGACACCAGGTCAATCATCCTGGGTGGAAAATGTGGGCGTGGTCACATAAGCTACCTGGATAGAATGTTAGTGACAAGGTCTGATATAGACTGACTAGATTGTCTCACTGGTTAGGATATTCAGACAATAGACTTGTCTGTGCCTGGATAGCATTAGGTGCTAGGCCTAGAATGGCTGGATACTAGAAGTTCAATCTGTCTTTACTGGACAGGCAGGACTTCAGGCAATAGCTAAATAGACTAGTATGAGTGGTTATTGAGAATAGGTGGTGGGAGAGGCTTAAGGCTAGCATTAGATCTCTCACCACTGAATATAGCCAACAGCTAGCACTAGATAAAGCTAAAAAGATAAAGGCTCTGAAGGATAGTCTGTCTAGTAGTTAGGCATAGATTAAACAAGATGTGAACATGGGCACAGAATTGCACAAGGAAGAGATCCATCAAGGTTCCAAATGATATATTCATTGGTCAAAACCCCAGAGGGGCATACTCTGAGGTTGACTAATGATATGTGTGAGGCATTTTGGCAGCAATTCGAGAACCAGTTTACCAAGGAGCCTGGTCTCTGTGACAATGAGATTTGCAGCTATTCAGCTGACTTTCCTCAGCTTTTACCAACTGTGAGGGTGATATCATGGAGGGTGAAGTCTACATGACATTGAAGAGGGTCAGCAGTGGCAAATCTCCGGGACTTAATGGTTTGCCCTAAGAATTGTACCTGAGGCTGTCACACATCTTTGTGCCAATTTTGACTGTCGTGTTCAACAACTGGTTGCAGTAGGAGTTTGTCCCCAGTTGGATCATCAGGGGTGTGATCACACTGTTAAAAAAGGTCAAAGATTGAGGGCTGGAATTAGATGATTACATCTGCTAAACAGAGAGTTAAAGATTTTGGCCATGATCTTGACAGAGTGTTAGCAGTCAGTTGCCAAGATTTTTTTAGACCTGAGCAGATTTGTGCCGTGAAGGGATGAACAATTCAGAGCAACTTTCATCTGATTCAAATGATCCTAAAGGGTGTAAAAGATGATGAGCAAGCCGCACTGATCAATTGGAATCAGTGCAAGGCATTTGATAGAGTCAAACATCAGTACCTGGCTGCTATCCCACAGGGCGCCAGATTCAAACCCAACTTCTGCAAGTGGTTTAGCCTCCTGTATATTGCTGTGGTACAGGTGAAGAGAATGCAGTCATATGTTTTTGCACTGTCTCAATCAGTTTGTCTGAGTTGCCCACTGTCATCCCTACTTTACACTTGGGCACTGGTGCTTCTTCTTTGCTGGCTGAAGGACTGGGTTAGCAGTCCGGCCCTACGTGGAATCACTGTCCCTGGTGGGGCTTAAGCCAGAATTTCCATGTGCCTCGATGACATATCCATTTTCATGTCATGTCACAGCGACATTGAGGTGGTACAGAAGGCCCATGAACAATACAAAAAGTCACGGGGGTCAAGATTAATCACAACAAGTGTTCCAGTTTGCGTGTGATTCAGGCCCAGTCTCCAGCTGGAGAAAAATTGGTCCAAAGTACAAAGGTTGGAGCAGTGGTCCAGACTTGGCTTCAATGGCAGTTGTCCGTAAAGGGTAAGGCTGAGGTATGTGCCACTTAAATCTTTCCTCTCATCCTTTATCAACTGTTGGTACTTCCTCTCTGCAAGGACTGAAGGAAGGTGCTCAATGATTTGTTCTTCACTCTCTTATGGAATGACCACAAGCATCAGGTCTGCAGAGAGATTATTGCCCAACATTTGTTACATGGAGGGGGAAGTGGGAATGCCATACTTGTTGTGCCTTGGCATGCCTCAAGGTTAGCCTTACCATCACTCCTCCCATTTCCAGGGTTGAGTGCCGTTGTAGACCCTGGAAGCAATCAAGTTTCCTCCAGAAGTGTTGGGTGGCCTTGAAGGTCATTCCTTGGTCTAGTGAATTAGTGGAGGGGATCTCAAAGGATCCTTTATGTGGCTGGCTCGGCTTGTCAGCTTCATAGTTGCACTCATTCTGGTCTTGGGCACCAGTGGCTAATTGTCTCAGCAACTCTGAGTTTTCACTTAACTGGCGATTGATTCAAAACTAGCTGTCTCTCAATGGCATAGCGTTCAGATGATGTGATGCGAAGCAAGGTAGGGAAGATTTGCTCAACCGTCATTGGTGTGACCTTGGTTTAGAGAAAATGGCTTCTACTATTGTCCTCAAGTGTGCCTGTTCTGGGACTATGTCAGCAAGTTGATGGCTCATATCGATCCCAAGAAGCTAGTGTCCATTGATCTCACATTCATGTGCTATGTGTGCCCCCTTCCCATTCTCTGGGGGGGATGGTGCTTTTCACATTGCTAGTCATGGTTGGGATGGTGGTGTGGATATCAGTTCTGGTCAGATTCTTTGGGTATCAGCTTGGGATGAAGATCGGAACTGATAGAAGGTGTTTGTTGTCGACAGGTTTCAGCGAAAAGTGGCAAGCCAGTTTCATGTGAGCAGTGCTGGCTTTGATTTTCTTTTTTGGGGTCACCTTTGGTATGGTGCAATTAAATTGGACGCTGTTCCCAGCACTCTTTTGCTATGATCCATGTTGAGATTCCCAAAATCCCCAGTTTGTTTTTGTCCCCTTTTTATCTCACCTGGGTCAGTCTTTGGTTTCCCACCCCGTCATTTATTTTTCCTTCCCACTCCATTAGTGAGTGTGATTCTTGATTCTGTCAAATAGTAGAATACAGCAGCCACTCTTATTATTTTTGAGGGGTGGTAAGGTCCTACTAATATCTGTTATATTTTTAGTTTGATTTTGTTATATTTTTAGTTTGTTTTGGGGTTCACACCCTCCCCACTCATTTTATGATTCATGAAATTTTTTGTAGAAAAAAATCATTGATCATTTGTACATAGAGAAATTTTCCCATGTTATTTTGTAGGTTCCCTGTGAATATGTGGTATTGTGGTACGTGTAGGATTGAAAGATGAGAGCGAGTTTTGTGGGGAATGAGTAATTTGTAATGTATGAATGTGTCGTGAGTCTGATTAACTAGGTCTAAGATAGTTAGTGATGAACGGCCTTAGGCCCACTTCCCCTTTGGCCTTGTGCCACAATTGTTCATTAATTAATTAATAATAAATATACTTTAACTTTGACTTGCCTAGAGGATATTCTAAAATTTTAAACCAGACTTGTACTCTTATCACTAAATATTAGCCATTGTCTTATATACAGCCTCCTTGTGAACATTCTATTTTACAGTTTGATGACCAACCTTTCTCACCAATTAAAATTTTAACATCAAAAGTAAGAGAAGAAAGAGTTTAAAATTGCATCAATTTAAAATGACCACAACACTGCAGAGAATCATTTATTGGCAACAACTGTTAATAAATTTCAATTGTTGACTTTATATTTTATGAAAACTTCTTTCAGTTAAGAATAATCCAAGGTTTATCAGAAAATTTATATGAGGTGATAAAAGGATATACTAGTTTGCTAAATATTTAATCAAAAATATAGTTCATTTTGAAGGGTCTGATGATCAGTAATTACCAACTAGCTTCCTTGATTATCAGCTCATGCTAACCAAAATAAATACTTAAGTCGAGAAGATATTTGTTAGATTAGGTTAGTTTTGGTACAAGGCCATTTTTATAGAGCACTATGAAGAATAAATTTCCCATCAGTTGTTTAAAAACATATTTATTAGACAAAGCAGACTTTGGTATGAAAACATTTTTAGAACGCTCCGAAAGCGGTTTACTCTGAATAGCTTGTGAGAACAACATAATAATTACTGGGGTCGACATACCTGTGGCCTTGTAATAGTCTAAGCTTGAGAAATAAAAATGTATGTATTGAATCAAATGCAAGGTCAGCTGCTAGGAAAGTTGGTTCACTTTATTCTGCTAGACAATTTTTCTCACCAGAATCTGTTTTACACATTTACAAGTCTACCATTCAGCCAGGCATTTAATATCACTTTTATATTTGGTCTGGTACTTCTGCTGTGTATTTCGAGATTCTTGATAAAATTCAAAGCAGAACCTGCAATGTCATTGGTTCTGACCTGGCATCTCAACTTCGGTCACTTTCCCACAGCTGTAACATAGCTTATCTTTGCCTTTTCTATAAATACTTTCACACTAATTGTTCTGATGAATTTTCCTCTATGGTACCTTGACTTTATGAATTTAAGCATAGTACTATATTGGTGACAAGTTCTCATCATTTTACAGTTGCAATTGCTAGATGCAGCTGTAAGTTCCATGCTAACAGTTTCTTCTCTTGCACTTCTCACTTGTTGAACTCTCTTCCAGCTTCTTGCTTTCCAGTCAACTTTGATTTTTAAAGGTTTAAATGGAATGTCAATCGTTATCTTCTCTTAATTCATGTTCTTTTATTATTCTCTCTCCATAATAATATTCTTTTTACTCATATTCTCTCACACTCAGTAACCTCTTTGCATCTTGATGCCTTTAGTGCCTTCTTGGGATGAAATGATTAAAAAAAATCTGCCTGATAAAAACAGCTCAGCAAAAGATGTTGACAAATTTTCAAAATATAAGAAACTGAAAAAAGAAATTGCAAGAACATGATATTTAAACAGCCACTGTTCCAGTAATAAGAGGAGTACTGGAATTGATTAAAAAGGAAGCTGATATATACATTAAGAAAATCCTAGGAAACCCATTACTATTTGAGATACAAAAGATTACTTTTATGTTCATAGATAATATATGGTCTGGTGCCCCTGTTATTTACCTGGAGTTTCTTGATAAGATCCAAAGAAAAATCAACAATATTATTGATTCTGATCTAGCGGCTTGGCTTCAGTCACTTGCATATCACTACAAGGTTGCCTCTCTGTGCCTTTTTTATAAATACTTTCATGGTAAATGTTTGGATGGGCTAATCACTATGGTACCTATACTGTATTAATTTAAGTGCAATACTAAACTAGTGGTGAGATTTCATCAATTTACTGTTGTGCTAGCTAGATGTAGCCATAACTTCTATGCTAACAGTTTCTTTTCTCACACTTCTTGCTTGTGGAACTCTGTTCTGGCTCTATGCTTCCCAGCCAATTTTAATCTGCAAAAATTTAAATGCAATGTCAATTGCTGTCTATTGTCCTCCTGATTACACTTTTCTTTTCTCTACTAATGTTTCTGTTCTTAATTCTTCCACACTCTGTAATGGCTGTACTGCCTTGTTTAAGGTGATACCAATTAAAAAAAAAAAAAAAAAAATTCTTTCTCAATGTAATATGGTCAATAATCTTCCTTTTCCTCAGGTCTTGGATAAAATATTACATCAAACAATAGATCGGGAAAAGTGGAAATAATAATAATAATAATAAAACAACTGACAGACAGAATAACCAAAGCTAATCATCCAAACACAGTGATCAAAGATCACCAAAAACAGAATGTGCCTTCTTATTCATAAAGTAGTTCTAGCAGACGGAATTGTCATATTGAAGGTGTTGAATTGGAAAGATAGAAAATGTGGCACATGGAGACATTAATAATTCCAGTTGTAACCGGAATCCTGAGATTGATTGGAAAAGGTTCTAATAGACTCATTGAAGGGACACCTAGCAACCGATATCTTAAAGAAATAAAAAATAAAAAAATTGTACTCCCGTACTGAGGAAAGAATTGTGTCTCTAAGTTGTGAGTAAGAGCTGTTGAAGCATCTAAGAGTCAGAAAGGATTTCAAATGTTGTAGTGGTAGTAGTAGTAGTATTAGTAGTAGTAGTATTAGTAGTAGTAATAATAAAAATAAAAAAAAAGAATAAGAACAAGAATCCTGATACAGATGCAAAGAAAATCCCGAGAAGTCCATTATTATCTGAGATAGAAACAAATGTTCATTCACTGTAACATCCTGAATAAACTTTTAAGAAAAACATTCCTTTACCTTGGGTCTCAGGTAAAAAACTTGATAAAGAAGTGCATCAAACAGCAAATCAAGAAAATTGGGGATAATAATCGCAATTCTCTGAAAGAATTTATATCTTGTAAAATGAGGTTTTTAATATGTGATAAAAAGACAAATTGTTTTTTTAGAAGTTCTTATGGGAGTATGCTGATTGTGTTTTAGGTCAGAAACATGCATCTCCTGGTATAATATACCCACCACAAAGATGGTGGACTCAGAATGTGAGTCCAGGTAATAAAATGAAAAAAAACAAA
>OZ010606.1:36120747-36180747 GCA_963932145.1 Acanthosepion lycidas
GTTACATTTAACTATTTCAACAGTAAATGGGTGGGACCTTGATGCCAATCTAGTAACATGCTTAAATTCATGTAGTTGGGGCATCAGGGAAGATAGCTCATCAGAACAGTTACCATGAAGATATTTGCAGAAAAGAGAGGGAAGCAACATCACATCTGTGAGAAAGTGACTGAAGAACTTCTATATAATTGTTATCCATGGGAACAATTTTTAGGTCTCATTCCAGAAAATGTCAGACAAACTAGATGACTGATTAACAAGGCATATTTTTATATCAGATATAAAAATTGTTAAACCAGAACATGAAAAGAATAATATCAAGAACTTAATTGACATAACCAATGAGTTATGAACCTGTACCCCAGTTCATGACAAACAAAATCCATGTTAAGTACCCTGTATATTCTTTTAATATAACCAGTAACATCCACAATATCACATCAATGGATTTCCATACAAGGAAAAACAGTAGGCCATACATTTTTTTTTATCATTCATCCCAAGCAAGGCAATAAAGCCACTAAGACACAAAGGATTACTGAGAAAAAAAAGAAAAAGAAAAGAGAAACATTATTAAGGAGTAAGAACAATAAAAGAAAAGGAACCAAAAAGACAATAATGATTGACATTGCATTTATATTTTTAAAGATCATAGTTGGCTGGAAAGCAAAAAGCCAGAAGAGAGTTCCACAAGTGAGAAGTGTGAGAAAAGAAACTGTTAGCAAAGAACTTATGGTTACATTTAGCCAATTCAACTGTACAATGATGAGACCTAGCAGCCAATCTAGCATTGTGCTTAAATTCATAAAGTCTAGGTAACATAGATGAAAGTATTTATAAAAAAAAGCACAAGCAAGATACATTATGGTGGTGGGAAAATGACTGAAGCTGAGATGCCAGGTCAGAACCAATAACATTACAGATTTTTTTTTATTATTACATTATTAATACAATCTTGTCAATATTACAAAATTAGAAAAACTGTTTTAGACTTCATATCTTCTTTTAATGTTGAGATATCATTTACAATATGCATCAGTTAAACAAATAAATTCATAAAATCTAAAATCATAATGAAAATCTACTATATTTTCTTGAGCATAATACGATCATGTTACTAAAGCTTGTGGGTTACCCCACTCTGCTTCTCCAAATACGTCCATTAGGCGGTGTTATTTAAGTCTATAAAAAAGGCAAACATTCCCTTCTCTCACTTTTCCGTCTTGCTTCCAGATGTAGTTGCACATAGGTAAGGTGCCTCCTGCCCCACTGAGGCATGTTTGTTTTCTTAGACCACTGAGCATTGAACTCTTACTCACACGCACATACGCACACATGTATATCACACATGCCTGTATTACGCACACACAAAAAGAGAGCATTCTTATATCTAGTATTTTTTGTTTTTTCCTTTCATTTTATTTCTGTACACATGTAATTTCTTTTGTTAATGACATGTATTAATCATTGTTTATTTTAAATTCCAGGTTTCACAGGAGTCCACCAAATATTGTTTGCAGGACAAATGTTTCATGAGCCATAAATATTTACAGAAAAAAAAACATTCACACCTGACAACAAAAGTGGTGATTCCTGCAGCAAACTAAAAATAGAGAATAAATTACATCCTTGTGTATAATATGACCACATAGTACAGCCATCTCTATCAAAATCTATCTATATTTCTGAGATGAGATATTGTAACTATTTACACTATTTACATTGTTCGGACTGTTGTCCTCATCTTTGTTGCCATATTCACCTTCAACATCTGTCCATATTTCTGAGATGAGGTATTATAACTATTTACACTATTTACATTGTTTGGACTGTTGTCCTCATCTTTATTCACAATGTTTTGGCTGATGTACACTCCAGCCTTCTTCAGATGACATGTGTTGAAACAATTCAGTGATTTGCCGCAAAGAGTTTAATACCTGGCCACAGCAGAGATGAGCAACAACTTTGAGAGTTGAGTTACTAAAGGGAATTAACTGAAAATGAAATATCCAGATAAGGCATGGCATGTGGAACTAGAACAATTTAACCCAGTTGACAAAATAAAGGTTTTGGCTAAAAATTCCAATGTACAGGGTGTGAGTGCTATTTGAGGACATATTGTTTTAAGTTCACTACACACTCAATTCATTTAGAATATTATTTTTTTTTATTTCAGATAACCCAGTCAGAGGAAGATGTTAACCCAAGAAATGAAAAGACATGCAGTCATTGATGCTTCAGCTGCAAAACAGTGATTTAAAAAAAAAAAGTCTTGTTTGCTAAGATATAAGTTTATTACCAACATACCTTTTGTAAAGAATTGTTATCAATACCTGTCTACTTTGTTTTTTTATTATCTGTTGTGCTGAGTGTATTTATAATCTTGCTGTTATATTCTATGAAAATAAAAAAAATTGTCATCCATTAAGAAGGAAGAGAGAAACAATATTAACAACGTACCTTTTGTAAACAATTGTTATCAATACCTGTCTACTTTGCTTTTTTATTATCTGTTGTACTGAGTGTATTTATAATCTTGCTGTTATAATCTATGAAAATAAAAAAAAATGACTTCCATTAAGAAGGAAGAGAGAAACAATATTAACAACGTACCTTTTGTAAACAATTGTTATCAATACCTGTCTACTTTGTTTTATTATTATCTGTTGTGCTGAGTGTATTTATAATCTTGTTGTTTTAAATAAGAGTTTTTTTTAAGGTGAGTAAAAATAGCTGAAAATGTGTACTTGTGTATCATACAAAAGCCTTTTGTTGCCTTTAATTTTCATTCAAAATTTCTCATATTAAAATACAAGAAAATATGAACTTAAAAAAGTTTATGTTAAGCCTAATATTTTGAAAGATACATTTTAAACAAACTTTAAAAGCAAATTCTATCTGAATTTTCCGAAAGAACAGTTGTAGCTATAATAATAAAAAAGATTTTTTTTAAATTGTCTTGTTTCTTTTTATTTGATAGCAAGTTTTAACAGTAATTTTTGAGAGTAGTTGTAGTAGTAGTAATAATAATAATAATAATAAAAATGATTGTTATTTTCAAATTAGCATTCCTATTTTATTTTTATTTTGTAAAGAAGTTTTAAATTTCTATTTTAATTTTTCATATTTTATGCAATGATTTTTTGAGACAAACTTTAATTTTTGTGTTATATACAATGGTGGAAATAAGTATAAGACACCCCATGAAATTGTTAATAATTTTTTTATTACTGCACAAATTCCTCCTAACCACTATATATTTACTCAAATAGGGGTATCCATTAAATATAAGATTTGAAGTAATGTAAATATAGGATTAATAATAAATCCATTAATTCTTTAGAAATACATAGAGTCTCTGTATATTTTTAACACATTTGTAGTTTTTTTGTTTTTATCAATGTTTTTCACTTGTCTATTTTCTATCAGTCAGGAAGAGAGAATTCAGAAAAAAAATAGTTGCAAATAAAACTTTAATTTGCATCCTATATACTGGATGTTTGCTACAGTGTTTTCAACATTAAGCTTGGTTTAGTATGACACAAGGCCAAACGGGGAGAGGTCAGTAAGAGGAAAGGAAGATCAGGCTATACCAAATTTTAATTGGGAAAAACACTGCTTGCCTTAAAAAAAAAAATGTAACACTGAAAATACTGATGTCTTGGCTCACATATTGACTTCTGATCTCTGTGTAGAAATACATAACTATTTGGGTTATGAGGCCAGCAGCATTGTTCTGGGGTTTTTCAATTGACCTGAACAGATTGAATGAATCATCTGATAGAATAAAGATTATTAGATTATTGTGTCTTTTGGGATTTAATTTTCTTTGTAGTTGTACAGAGAAAAATATACCAGCATGTTTCGTATTATATTCACATTGTATAAGTTTTAAGCAGATTGAGTTACTTAAAAATATCTACATGCTATACATGAATGGCATATTTTAGGCATTAAATATGCTGTATTAACACATTAATAAAATTTTAAAGACGATTTCCAGAAATTAAAATATTCTGATAACAATGAATAAACTTGTAGCGGACCGTGGGGTGAAGATGTGAAGAACACATGGAGGTTAAAATTTCCTGCTAGCCGGTCCAACTACATGAGAATGTTGGACTTTAATTAACTCCAAAGAAGACAAAGAAAACAAACAAGACTGATAATTATATATAAACAAATGTATGTACTAATAACAAGTTACAAAACAAATGGACAGTTACACAGAGTTTGTGTGGTGAATATTATGTGTGTGTGTGTTGTCGTGAGTGTTCATACGTACGTGTATTGTTCTTAGCCTGTTCCCAGAATTTGGGAAATGCAGTATCTGTGAGATTTACCTCACCTCCACGCGAGGTGGTGGCCCAATGCCCGAGGGGAAAAAAGAGATCAAGGGAAAAGGGTCAGCCAGTATTTATAGCCAGGGAAGAGAGACCCCTGGTGAAGGATTAAGGAACTAAGGAGGAGCTAACTCAGACAAACTTTACCCCAATAGTTGAATTGTTCTATTCAAGTTATTTCTTTTATTAGGGATACAAATGATATATATTTCTGTTTCTGCCATTTAAAAGGTATTTTGCTTTACTAATTTATTTTTTTAATGAATTTTAGGTTAAAAATGCAGGTGTGCATTATATGGTGTGAAATGCAATAAATAAAGCTAATCAATACAATGAGGTATTAGATACACTAAAGCAAGGCTGCACAGTTTTCACTTTAAAATCATTTCAGTAAAAAAACAAAAAACACTATTTTATCAATGGGTGATAGATAAGACAAAAAGATCATCGCTTTTTGGCCTTTTGGCTAGGATCAAAGTGTAGTATCTATCCTTGGGCAGTTAAATTACATTTCATCTTTCAGTTGTCTTTGAACAGAGCACGACTGAAAATATTATTGAGAGATGTCCCGTCTCAGGAAGCAGATGCCTGTGGAAGTAACCTCTCTTATTGCACTAAAGAGAGGGGAACGATGGCTATGGGGGCTGGGTTATTTTATGATCTGGCCCAGGTGCACATCCTTGGGCTCGTCAAATTAAACTAAGCTTGTGTCACATCCTGCTAGTTCGGAGTGGCAAGAAAATATAATCGCTTCTTGGCCAAGATCAAAGTGTAGTATCTGTTCTCTTCTCATTTGTTATGAGAGAAGGTGCCAGTCCTGGAGAGTCCAAACCTGTGGCAGCACCTTCCTCACTCTACTAAGAGAGTTTGGGTCAGTGTAATATTGACACAAGCATCACAGTGGTCAAAAGGGACTGGGCAAATTTCGTACTTAGCCTATATGCTTATTTATACAAGTATGAGTGCCCCACATAAAAAACATTGTGTCATATCCTTTCTTAGTTGAAAGGACAGGTAAATGTTAAGATCATCCTTAGACATCTATGGATAACAGATGAAAGTAAGGGAGATAATTAGAACTTACTGAGGATTGATTTGACGAATACAAGACCTCTGAAAAAACATGAAGGAAAGAAAGCTTCGTTCAGTGTCTGAACCAGGTAATCCAGTGTTTCACAACCTTTTTTTTGCCTTCAGGGCCCATTTGAAGAATACTTAAAATTCGGAGGGCACACTTTAAATTTTAATACAAAGAAAATAATCATGAAATGTGAAAATATGAAATTTTGGTTAACCATTTCCAAAGAAGAGCATCAGTAGAGTTTTTATTTAAATAGAATTTATGAAGAATCTTATTTTTTTTTTTTTTTGACAGATCAATAATGATTGATTAAAATGCCTTGTGGAAAGCAAAAGAGAAAAGATTATCCACTCCTCTTTAAAGATTAAGGAATTTAGGATCCACTTTAAAATATCAAATGACAACGACTTGATTTAAACATGGAAAATACAGTGTCTCTAGATTCTTAAAAATAAAGATTGCTTAAATATAAAAATAATTAGTAAATTTCTATATACATATGTATATATATATATATATGTATGTAAATATATATGTATGTCTATATACATCTATATACATATATGTATATATGTATGTCTATATACATATGTATACATACATGTGTGTGTATATTTATAGATATATATATATATATATATATATATATATATATATAAATATGTATATCTATATACATATGTATACATACATGTGTGTATGTATATTTATAGATATATATATATATATATATAAATATGTATATCTATATACATATGTATACATACAAGTGTGTATGTATATTTATAGATATATATATATATATATATATATATATATATATATATAAATATGTATATCTATATACATATGTATACATACATGTGTGTATGTATATTTATAGATATATATATATATATATATATATAAATATGTATATCTATATACATATGTATACATACATGTGTGTATGTATATTTATAGATATATATATATATATATATATATATAAATATGTATATCTATATACATATGTATACATACATGTGTGTATGTATATATATATATATATATATATATATATAAATATGTATATCTATATACATATGTATACATACATGTGTGTATGTATATATATATATATATATATATATATATATATATAATATGTATATCTATATACATATGTATACATACATGTGTGTATGTATATTTATAGATATATATATATATATGTATATATACATATGTATACATACATGTGTGTATATATATATATATATATATATATGTATACATACATGTATATGTATATATATATACATACATGTATATGTATATATATATATACATACATATGTATACATACATGTATATGTGTATATATATATATATATATCTATATACATATGTATACATACATGTATGTATATATATATACATACATACATGTATATGTATATATATATATATATATATATATATCTATATATGTATGTCTATATACATATGTATACATACATATCTATATAGGTCTATATACATATATATACATACATGTGTGTGTATATATATATATATATATGTATGTATATATATATATATATATATGTATATACATATGTATGCATACATGTGTGTGTATATATATATATATATATGTATATATATATATATATATATATATATATATATACACATATATATATACACATATATATATATATGTGTATATATATATATATATACATACATACATATATATATATGTATGTATGTATATATGTATATTTTAATTTGTGCTGGTCTGGTGGAAGCCCAACAAACAGTTGTTTGTGATTTCTTGTTTTTACTCAATTTTTATGCAGGTTAGAAAATGTTTTCTAAGTGCTTTAACTTTCATAACAGAATTTGTATGAAAGAGATATTTTCTTTTATAAGACTGGCTATGTAAACATTCTGTTTTTTTGAAATATCACATTAGTCATGTGTCAGTTTGCAATGTTCTGCCACTTTTTTTTTTATTCTTTCTTTTTATTTGTTATTAAACCTCTTTCAGATATTTGTTTCTTAACAACAAGAAATTCTATTGAAGTTTTATTTGTATTTCATAATTAAGGCTTATATCATCCACCGGTATTAAACAATTTTGTGTTAAAATTTTCTCTGGAAATGAGAAAAATAGTTAAAACCCCCCCAAAAATTAAATAAAAGAAACTTTTGTTTGCCTTTAACAGAACCCATGAAAGTGCAGCCGAAATATGCCATTACTTAGATGAAGATACCATTGGGATTAATATCTTATCATTATGTTGGAGTTATCTTTGCCACATACTTTGGAGTGCTGAAAGATTTTCATTTCGATATACTTCCAGAAAGCTGATGAGAAAAGCAATGATGTATCAGATTTTTTTGATGGGTTGCTTGTTTGGTTTGAAAACTTTTCCCTACCATAGATATAGATATATATTATATATTATATATACACACACACAGACAGACAGACAGACAGAAGTGTACATGTGTGTGTATGTACACACATTGTAAATTCATCTTTTGGTGATTTCTGTAAATAAATTCAATTTTACTATTAATCTCTCTAATAAGCGGATATCATATTTGAAACTCCAAGTTTGGAAGGTAAGCAGAACATTGTTGTCAATGCTCTATATCGATATTGAGCACATTAATTAAAAAGTCTTATGATTCAGAAGTGCACAGATCAACCTTTGTCTTTGTGAATCTTTATGAGATTCTGTTTTATATATATATAACAATATCATGAAGAGAGTATCTTATTTTTTAAGTTTCATTCAAGACGAAGAAAAAATTTTGTAACCAAAGATTTCTTTCTTACAGTAAAACAAGTTATTGTAAGCTTTTTTTGTTGCTGTAAATTTGAGAAATATAAAAAAAAGTTTCAAGAAATCATAAAGAAATATTTCCCATTGAATAGCAAGGACTTTATAAGCACTTAATAAGACTCTCCACCCCCCATGATTATGACAGAGATGAAAGACTTAGCTTGCAAAGGAATCTTGACTAGGTAAGTGTATTTTTATTAACTTTGGCTGGTTAGAAAAAAAAACAAAATGAATGTCTCACCAAAAGTATTTCAAAAGAAATATACTGCTCATATAAGAATTTTGAAAACTACTATTTTGACATGTTTTGCCAGTTTATCAACATAAGAGAAGGGTTTTTATTTAAATTCTTTTGATGATGCCAATTCATCGGTGAAACATGTCAAAACAGGAATTTTCCAAATTCTCTGATATATTTACCATTTTGTTCGATGCATTGCACACACACACACACACACTTACACATATCATATTGATGTGCATAAATATATGATACAGGATATGTGTGTGTGTGTGCGTATGATATAGATATAATGAATGTGTGTGTTTGTCTGATATAGATATGTTTGTATATGTATATAACATATGTATATAACTTGTAATGTGATGGTCAAATGTCAAGCATGCAGGTAAGAAAGAAGAAATAATTGTATCCAGCAACCCATCAATATACATGTGATGAATATGGCAGAGTATATCTCTTCAATGCAGACCTTGTTAGACAATAGAAGAGTCATATTGATAGACCTTTGACAAGTTATGAACAATACTATGCTGGGAAAACTTAACAGCGGGGCCATTAGAAAACATGAAGGAACTGCTTTGGCTTCACTTGTCACAAAAAAACCCCATGAGGAAGCTAAACAGAATTTACAAATCAGGCCAGGCCTTATACAGCATAATTTAGTTGGCCACATCTGCAATAAGCATTGCAAGTCCCTTGCTGGCTTCAAGAACCATTATCAAAAACTAAAAATATTGACCAAATTTATCAGTTATGGTAATACTCTAAGTATTTGACAGCCATCATATATATATATTACCTTACTAATAGCTCTTTTCAACCTTATGGGAAGGTTAATTCTAACCCCGTATATGTATATCCTAATTCCAACCACCCCCACTTCTGTTAAGCACATACCCTTCTCCATTGAATTTAGTATGTACTAACTCTTCTAGAAAAAAGGTTTTTAATAAACATAGTGAATTTTACAATTCTGACCTTAGAAATAGTGGCTACAAGGGTACCATTATTCAATATAGAAATCCTGTTAATAATGACCACAATAAGAAAAGATCCAGGAAGATCATTTGGTTTAATCCCCCTTTCAATCTAATGGTTAAAACCAAACTAGGACATAAATTTTTAAACCATTTCAAAAAACATTTCTCTGGCCCTGAAACTAATTCACTCAGCAAAATATTAAATTATAATAGCCTTAATTTAATCTACAGTTGTGCTGATAACCTGGAAAAAATAATTAAGAAACATAATAACACAGTCGTCAACAAGTATAAGAACTCAAAAAGCTTGACTACTCGCCAAGTTGCAACAAGTAAAACTAAATATAATGGCACTAATAATAACTTGTGCAATTGTAGGAATCCTAATAATTGCCAATTACAGAATCATTGTTTGACTAGTTCTCTGGTTTATCTGAGTACAATTTCTACACTAGAAAACCCTAATATTAAAAGATTTTACATTGGAAGTACTATGAATACATTCAAAGAACATTGGTGTGAATATATTTTAACAGTAGTAATCATAAATACAAGACTTGATTGTCCAAGCATTTTTGGAGTTTAAAGGAGAAAAACAAGAATGTTAAATGGAAATTAAGAGAGCTCAGACATGTAATTCTCTATATGCCCCTTGTTATTTATGCCTTAATAAAAAATTTGAAATCTTTAAAGACAAGACCCATCTATTAAATCAAAGGAATGAACTTACTGTTAACTGTAAACATAACACAAAATTTAACTTACTATAGGGGTAGTAATACTTTTGATGATAACGTAATGTTACTCTAAGTTTAGTATGTTATTTCTTATATTATCTGCTAATCCTCCTATCTATGTACATATATGTAGGTATATGTTTACTATGTTGTTTGTGTGTGCACATGTGTGCGTATTTTTATAGATAGAGGTATATATGCCTATGTGAATTTTTATATATATATATGTATTTGCATGTATGTGTGTATATGTATACACATATATGTGTGTGTGTGTGGATGTGAGTGTGTTTGCAGGTATGTATGTATATATGAATATATTTGTACTTATATGTTTGTGTGTATATATGTTTGTATTTATGGTTGTTATAGATGTACTTGTTTATATATTTATGCGCTTGTGTATGTATCGGTGTGTATGTGTACGTATATGTGTATATCTTAATGTTTTTGAATGAATTATCTATGCTAATTATAATCTACTTTTATTTTGATAGTGATTTTAAAATTGCTTGTGGACATAATTATCAACAGTTGTGTTTTGTTATATTTTAATCTTGTATGAAATCTGAATCCTTTATAGTCATTTGGATAATATTGTTAGTATATATATATATATATATATATATATATATATATATATATATATATATATGTATGTATATTTTATGTCTTTGTTATTGTGTAGGTTGATATATTTATATTTATTTCTATGTGCGTGTATATACGCATATGCATGTATGTATGTATGTATATATGTGTGTATGTATATTTATGTATCTATCTATTTGTAGTGATGTATGTGTGTATACATACATATTTATTTTTATGTATATTGTTATATCTTGGTACTCGGGTATGTCTACTCGTGTATATATGACATATTTATATCTATTTGTGTGTTTGTGTTTTATTTTTATATATTAGCTGGTTTTATTTTAAGTGTTGCATTTTGCATGGACATTTGAATTTGGTGTTTTTTTATGTGTGCGTATATATATATATTTATTTTTTTCTATCCATTTCTATATATTTTTATTGTCTTTTTTCTTTGCTTTGTTCATTGCCGAATATTTGTTTTCCTATTCCCCCCCTCTTACATTTTATCTGTTGAACCCTCTCTTTATCTATATATCATTGCCCATGTAAGTAATATTTTAATAGTCTGTTTGAATTCATTTACTAACACTTTCAAATTTGAATATCTGTAGGTGTGTATATGTGTGTGTCTTTATTAATGTATGTGTGTATGATCACTTATATATACCTTTCATTGTATGTATATGTTGTTTGTTTTTTTAGGGTCGTGGACATCTATTTCCCGTTTTGTTCGTGTTTTTGCATGTTCATGTATTTAAATATGTCTACACATTTGTGTATCATAATCTGATTGTGTGTGTATTGTCTTTTGTAAGATTTCATCCTCCCCTGCCCATAACACCACTTCAAAGGTGTAACAAAGCTTTACATCCTCATTAGATTAATGTTTATTCTGAGTTTTTGGCCTTTCAATTAAAACAAAATAAATAATAAAATATATGTATTTTTTTTCTCAGTTTCTTTAAATAATTTTATAATATTTTAAACTTAATACAGATTAAATTTAAAATTGGTAATTTTTAATTTTACAGTAAAATTTAATATTAATTAGTTAGAGTTAGACTAAAATATAAATCATTCTAACATTAGGGCACTAATAATTATACCCAAGGTTCGTTGTCAAGTTTTTTGAATTCTCATATACTTGTATTCTGATTAGTCATTGCAACTTATGTAACAGTGTTTCCCCTATCAAGGGGTGCTTGATCGATTTGAACCTTTTAAAACTTTATTCTACAACACTATTACTTGATAAGACACCAGTAGTGTTGAAACAAAATGGCTACTTTTTAGTGATTTTATAACACATTTATGTTATAATTTTCAAATAAATTATATACATATATATATAATATTATTTGGTAATTTCTATGTATCTCTCTAGACAGACAGATCTATCTCTTTTTCTCCCCCTTTCTCTTTCCCATCCCCCATTTTGAATCTCTATTTTATGTGTTTCATTTTAATTTTGTTTCGTGCCTGGTAAAATTTTAAATCCATTTATTGTTGAAACCATTTGGTCTGATGAGATGAAACTGAAGTATCGGTTTTGCAAAATAAAATATTACCATGGATTTCTACAGTCTCTGCTTTCATAATTATATATATATATATATATATATATATATATATATGTCTATATATGTCATTTGCTAAAATCTCCTGATGAGTGGACTGAATTACAAAAAAGGTTTGTCTATGAATCTCTGGAGTTGAGAAGCTGAATATAATCATCAATCAGCTAAGTTACAAATTTTACATTTGTATTAATTATATATATATATATATATATATATATATATATATATATATATATATATATATATATATAAGATAAAGAACAAATAGGAAATGTATATCAATCTAACATGTTTCACTTTTATTAAAACTTTGTCAGACATTGACAGAAAACAGACAGAAAGAATATTTTGTTTGGGTAAATTTTCATTGGTCAGTCATGTATTATGTGCATTAAAATTGCCATCTTTCTTTGGATCCATTCTTAAAGAATTTAACTTGTATCTAACAAAGAGTGTGCATAAAAAACAGTCCTAGATTAAAGTGGAGTACCACCCCACTGTGCTGGCTGACTTTACAGAGCTGAAGACATCAGAACACTTCCTAATAGACAGTCACACATACACAATTACACTTTACCATCTAATGCCTGCTGAGACATACTAGAATTTTTACAAACTTGCATACATATAGAATTATCTAGTTTTAATGTACATGATATGTGACTGACCAATGAGAATTGACCCAAACAAAACTGAAAATTGCAATGTACTGATTTTTTTTGTCTGTATTTTTTTTTTTTTTTTTTTTTTTTTAAAATCGCTGATGAAGCTTTAATAAATTTGAAACATGTTTCCTATTTGTTCTTTATCTTATCTTGTTGGATGCTGATCTATATATATATATATATATATATATATATATATAGTTTTAAGGCATGCTATATTTATGGGTTAAAGTGCTCAATATCAGGGATAGCGTATATGTAAATTTAAAAGTGGACATTGAAAACACCCAGATGTGACAGACTATTTCATGCTATAAGTAATCGTCAGGCCTGACAATTGCATTTAGAATGAAACAGATGGTTGCCTCTGGATGTTGAGCTCTATGTCCACTTTATATATATGTGCGCGCACGCACACACAACCAAAAAATAAAATGAGTAACTGAATTTTGAAAAAGTGGAAAAAAAAAAAAATTAAATTAAAAAGTCAAATTAGAGATCAGAAAATCTTTCCAACCAAAATTAGCAAAAATTAAGCAAATCACAAATTAGAAATTATTTTTTGCTAACAAGCATCAAACATTTTTTTCAAGAGGAAAGGGATCAATCAATGTACAGAAAATCAGCTCAAATTTCATCAATCATATTTTTTTTTTTTTTTTTTTTAATTTCAGACTGTATACATGTTTTGGGGGCTTTTAGCCAACATTTATATCGGTATAAAGAAAAGTCGGGTTTTTTTGTTTGTTACTACTTCTTTTTAAAAGAATTTATCAGAATCAGGTCATGAAAAAAAAGAAAAAGACAAAAACATGTTTTATTATGTAAGACTGATGGAAAAAAAACAAACAAACCATTGTACACCATATATTAGGGTTGAATAAATAAAAGTGGAATTATTTTTGAAATGCACATTTTTTTTTTCATATTTGTACTTTAGTTAGTCTTCCTTTCTTTTTTCTTGAAAATAATAAGAATAGAGAGAATGATACAACAGAAAATGCTTTTAATGTATAAACTTGAGCCTTAACTGTACGACAAATGCCAGACAACCATAAAACAGCTGAGCAGTTAACTGAAGTTGATAGCAATTTTATTAGGACCATCATCAGGGGGTGGAGGACAATAAAGTCATCTCATCATACTTCAGGGTCCTAATATACATGACTGGACCTGAAATTGGTAAATGATGAAACTCCTCCTCCTAAAAATCAAGTTGTAATAAAAGAAAAATAAAGAATCAAATGGTAAAAAAAAATAAAATAAAAAATAAAATATCATGTTCTTATTGAAGCAAAATTTGCCAGTCTTGTTAAGAAATTTTGAATTTGATAAAAGAGAACATTTAAACTTGAAATAAAATGAAAGTCTTGCACAATTGATAATTCATTTTTGCCAGCTGTAAAACAAATAAGCTTCATAAATCCAATTCAATATTAAGTAAAACTCCAATTCTTTTTTTTTTTTTTTTAATACAATATCAGGCAGATAATTCTATTTCGATCTTCAGTTCATTAAATTTTGATAAAATCTTTTGGAAGAAAAATGATAGGGCCCTTTTGAAATTTAAATTTTTGTTGTTTATCAGAACACAATGTGAATTCTTTGTTCAGCTCTGATCTGTGATTAAATTTATCAAACAGGCGAAAAAAAAACCACATAAAAAAATTAGCTAATATTTTAAGAAACAGAGTCAAAATGAAAACATTTTTTTCACTGAGAAATTCTGTAGAGAACCAAATTCATAAAGAATGTTACAGAATAATTTATAGCAATATGAAGCAGTCAGATATTTTAATTAGTTTTATTAATAATAATTGACAATAATACATGAAATAAATTTGAATCTTATTAATACTACTAGTAATAAAGCATATTTAAGTAGGGCAGATGAGAAATAAAGAATAAGCCTTCAATAAAAAAAAAAGATGAAAGTAATTCTCATTAAAAATTATTAATGGTTAAATTCTTCAAATACTTCTGGAAATGAGTGAAATTCTGATAGTAAAAGTGATAAATTTATTTTTTTACTTCCTTCCAGGAACCATTGGAATTGATAAGAGCAAAATTTTAAAATGTTTAAAATCAAAGGCAAAAAAAAAAAAAAAAAAAAAAAATGAGTGTATATAAATTTGATGGGTCAATGATTTTCAAAGAGAAAAATTGTTATTTTTTTTTAACTGTAGAATGGTTATGTGCTGTCATGAAGAGGTTTGGCATTGAGAAGATGAACTTAAAAGACACAATTATCAATACTCAAAGGAATTTTAAAGTCAGTAAAAGTTGAAAAATGTTTTAAGTTTGCACTGAGTAACAATTTGTAAATAAAATAATTACCAAAAGCTATTGGACGATATGCTGCCAAAACTGGTAATAAGAATAAATTGCAAATTGAAATTCACAGCCATTAGGAAGAAAAGAGCAAGCATTAACAGAAAAGGGGGAAGGGGAGGTAGTGGGGGGGTGAGTGTCAGGATATAGAGCATTTAGGGACAAGGGTTGTTTAATTTGTGTTTTTTTTGTTTTTTTTTTAACCCAAAGCAACCATAAAATACTGACCTTTCCACTGCAATGCATGATCGAAGAAGTGATTTTAAAATCAAGCAATGTCCTTATACCAGCTGGATATTTTTACAAGTACAAAAATTGAACAAACTATAGCCGGTGCAGATGAGGAAGACCTCTGACCATGCTCTAAATGCCTGCTTAGAGGTCTGAACCTGAACCATGTCATCAACATGACTAATTGAAAAAGAATTGATTTCATTACTAAATGACACCCACCTAAGAAATTTAGCAATCCAGACTGTCAGACATTTCCTTCCATTATGAACAAAGTTAAAATAAATAAAATCAATCATTTTTTTTAAAACAATTTTGTAGTTTTGCATAACAGATAAAAATTTTGAAAATCCATGTTAGTGACTTATAGGCTTTATTGAACCTTAAAGTGTCACTATGTCTGTAAACTAGTATTAACTGGTACACTCTAGGTTTGGTAATTTTCTTTTATATATTATTTAACATTAAGAGAAAAATCATATTTTTTTAAAGAATTGAGCAAGTTATCATTTCTTTAACTGTTGGTAAATTTAATTAAATAGGATGTCCCAAATTCAAGCATGTACTAAAAGAATTTCTAAATATTACTAATTTCATCAATTCAGTAAGTTACTTAACAAATTGATCCTTTCTTTCAATGAATTTGAATTAGGAGTATATTAAAACTGGTGATCGATCTATAGAGTTTTTATCATTTTCTTCAGAGCTATTTCAAAACATTAACAAAATATTTTATTTTTTCAGTATCTTTAGTTTTAACTAATGGGACTTGTGCCCAAATGAAGGTTAGCTCTCTTCATATCATTTTGGAAACCAGATAAACCTTAAATAAGTTGGGAAACTGAAGACAGTCAATAGCAGATATGGTCAACACAAAGGCCGATGACAGTAATGCAACTGCTCAAAAATCATCTATCACTTTTTTGCCAAAACCTGACCTAAATATTGAAATATCAAAGCTAGAAAAAAAGGTCAATGTCCATATCAAAGATATTCATTTAAACTATTTCAAAATCAATGAGCAGCCATGATGAAAATCTAATGCACAATATTTTCATCTGGTGAATAAATTCAAAGAGAGGATCAAATTTTCCTGTTTGTAAAATCCAAACAATCAAGGCAATGATTTAAACTGAACCAAAATCAGTCATTTTACTTTATCTAGTCACTGAAATCTATATCAGGTTTAAATATGGAATTAAATGGTTCATATATGTATGTTTAACACACATGGGACCAATGATGATGGCATTAACCAAAACAACTTATAACCAATGCTTGTCTTAATCCATAGATCAAATCTAGTTGAGACTGCAACACATGAAGAGTAATGATAAGGTTTGAACTAATACAGAATCAGTGATCATCTTTTTTTTTCTTTTTTCAAAACTTGATATGGCTATCAAAAATTGTTTCTGGTTTTGAAAGGTTCAAATTCAGTATTAAGATCTGGGATCAACAAAATATTAGATGTAGGAATAAGGTCCCAGCATACTCTTTTTCTGAAAACTAAAGACTGAATATGTAGTTGAAAACCATATTTTTTTTTTTAAATTATGTGATATATATATATATATATATATATATATATATATATATATATATATATTAATAATAACAATAATAATTATAATACAACTGAAAAAATACGTGAAAATTACAAGCATTTAACGCGTTTTTTCAGGCTAGCAGAACTTCTGCTATAAAGTGCTCAATAGATAACAAGAGCTATAATATTCAATAAATGAAGGAAAGTTCAAGTGAGTCAACTCAAGAGATTTGCTTCAAAAGGCTCATCAGGGTCAGATGTTTTATAAGTATATTGAACTTATTAACTGATCTCATATTTCATAAGCAAACATGAGATCTATTAATAAATTCAACAGGTTTATCAAATATCTGGACCTAATAGGTGTTGATGCAAAACTCTTGAATCAGCCAACCAGATAAGTCATTTGAATTTTTCTTGATTTATTGAATATAATATATATATAGATAGATAGAGAGAGAGGTAGAGAGAGAGAGAGAGGTAGAGAGAGAGGTAGAGAGAGAGAGAGAGGTAGAGAGAGAGAGAGAGAGTTAGAGAGAGAGAGAGAGGTAGAGAGAGAGAGAGAGGTAGAGAGGTAGAGAGAGAGGTAGAGAGAGAGAGGTAGAGAGAGATAGAGGTAGAGGTAGAGAGAGAGAGAGAGGTAGAGAGAGAGAGGTTCAAATTCAGAATTAGGGTGTATCATTAAATTCTGGAATCAAGCAAAATAGTTTTGATTGAAGTAAAAGGATTTAACTTTTTGAACTTAACTTAAGTAAAGGAATTGTTGGTAGGGGGATTCCAAATAGGTAAATTCCAAATATAGATGGGGATCCAAAAGAGTAAAAGGCATTGAAATTAGTGCAATTAGTAGCAATATTTGAGTATTCAAGTATTACGTTGGTGCAAAAGTAATGACGTAATAATGTCGTTTTTTGACGTATTTTGTAACGTCAAAAAACGACATTATTACGTCATTATTTTTGCACCAACCTAATAAAACATTTTTTTTAATTTTTTTTTTTTTTGGGGGGGGGGTCATCTTTCAAGACAGAATCCCCCCCACTGCAATTTTTTACTCTTTCCCCCGCAACCATGTTCCAATCAAACTTCAATTCTTTACATGTTTTAAACTTTTTCCTTTCTCTGCTAATTTTTTTAAAAATTTTTTCTTTCATCTGGCAAAATTCCAAAAATTATATTTTTACCAAATGTTTCCATCAATTAAAAATTAGCAGAGCTAAAAATACAGTTATAAATTTTTATACCCATCACCCCACTTTTCCAATCAGACAAAAGTAATTTCTTGAAGTTGTATAAAAGAGTTCACATAAGACTTCGGTCTTTCATTTAGACAACTGCATTGTATCATAATAAGCTACACAGCCATGATTCCAGTCCTAGAAAAAAGTAATTTACCTTAATTTTATGACATATAAGACCTCCCCTCTCCTATTAACATTAAATATTATGGGATTAGGCCAGGTTACAAGAATTGGTAGTTTACAATATCTGGGTAGACATTAGCCAGCTAGATACTTCAATTTATGACACAGCAGATACTTTTGAGCCATTAAAAAAGTTGGGGTATCTTATATGCCATTAAATATAAAAAAAAAAAAAAATACAAAAGGAAAAATAATATTATCTAATATTTCTCTCACAATGAAAAAATAGTTTTTATATGTACTAGCATACTACCCATGAAAAATGATGGGCTGAGTTAGGTATAGATTGGCACTTTTGCCCAGAATCAGAGTAACTGTGCACACTGCATAGTACCAAAGTGTCACTTCACAGCACTTCTGCCTAGGGTCAGTGTTGTAACTGTGCGCTCTGATAAAAGTGTTACACACACAATATATATTAGGTTGGTGCAAAAATAATGACTTAATAATGTTGTTTTTTGACATTAAAAAATAAAAAAAACAACATTATTACGTCATTATTTTTGCACCAGCCTAATATTAGGTTGATGCAAAAATAATGTCATTTTCTCGCATAGTAACATGTGAGAAAACGACATTATTTTTGCACCAACTTAATATATGTGTGTGTGTGTGTGTGTATGTATATGTATGTGTGTGTGTGTGTGTGTGTGTATATAAGCAATTAATGATTTTTTTTAATCCATTATTTCTCATTACTATAAACATTATTTTAGTGGGTACATGTGCTTGAGTAGATTCCCCCGCCCATTTTTTTAACAGTGAAAGTAATCTATACAGGCCTAGATCATTGAAAGTCTTATTAACCTTTTTGTTCTTTAATAGCACTTTTGATAATGTAGGCCGAGAGACATTAATTTCACTTAAAAAAAAACAGAGATGTCAACTCAAAACCTGTATACCTACTAAAATAACTGTTATAGTAACACACATACATACACACACACACACACACATATATATATAAAAACACATACATTCACACCCATTAACTGCTGATCTGTTTATTTCCACGTGACTAGAGAATTAGAAAAAGCAAAAGAGCACAGAAAGAGGAGGGGGACAGGTATGAAGGAGGAAAAGTTGAGGGTAAGAAAGAAAACTAGAGAAAAATGACAAGATAAATAAGGAAGGGATGGAGATGAAAGAAAGCAAAGACAGACAGCATTTTGTCTTGAATTTTATAACTCCTTTACCACATTGTCCTTTTAAAATAGGTGAAGCTTTATTCAATATTATTTTTTTTGAGCATGGCACACACCTTAAATAGGCAGTTAGATACTATGGCATTGATATATAAATGTTTAAGATCTTTTTTTTTCCTTTTTACTACAAAATAAAGAAAGTTTTTAGAGTTAACGTTTAAATATTTACAAAGAACATATCACCATACAGACATTAAAGTATATTGTTAGTAATTCAAATATTTTTATATATAATATTCATTTTGAATTGTTGAACATAATCTCATAATGCATTGAAAGTAGTTCTTAGTACATTAGTCTATTAATTGATAATTGAAACAAATTATAATTTATAAATTAAAAATAACAGATCATGTAAATTATGTCATCTATATAAGAAATGCAAATGTTAGTGTGTCACTGTGTCACACTTTTTCAGCTTTACTCCTAGACACTGTAGCCCAATATATCATACCATTTTGGAATCAGGCCGATTCCATGAGCAAATTAAAAACATTCCAGGCCAGATCCGGACCTTTAATCCTGAAATTTTGGAATTCGAAGTTTTCATTACTGTGATTGTTTTTGGATTTTGCTATCATGGCTTCTACTGATAAAAACAATCAATGGAACACAACTCTCTAACTTTCAATAGCTCATGTTTAACTGAAAAAATTACTGTTCTTAAATTACAGTGTTTCAAAATAAAATTGTCCATGTTTTCAACTTTACTCCTAGATGCTGTAGCCCAATATATCATACCATTTTGGAATCAAGCCAACTCTATGAGCAAATTAAAAACTTTTTGGTCCGGATCTGGACCAGCAAACCTGAAATTTTGGATTCCCAAGTTTTCATTACTGTGATTGTTTTTGGTGATTTTTTTTCATGATTTTTTGTGACAAATTTTTTTGTACAATAACAGTTTTTATAATTTTGGAAATTAATTTGGGAATAATCAAAATTTATTGTGAAATCCAGCAAAAGTTATCCATGAAATAAAAAATAATTGTTTGTATGGAAAGTAAGGACCTACATACATCAAACTGTCTTTAAGTGGTGGCAGAAGAATTATTGTTGAACTTTTAAAAGGTAGGATTAAATATTAATGTGATGCTTAAATGCAGTGATCAGTTTTGTGTTGTTCTGTAGTTAATTGTTGCTTATTGCATCTACTCCTCCCTACCTATTGTGATGAAGGCCCAATCAAGAGCCCTTTGCAGGAGCTAGCTTAAATGCCACTCATTAGGGTGGCTTTTAAGCTAAAAGCCAAATGTCTTATTTTTAATTACATTTTCTTTTTTTGTTTTAAATTGATACAGTTAAATGTATTATAAGGTGTTGACTGATTCAGTAAATGAAAGTTAAATTCAAAAGGTTGAAAGGTTACTGAGCTTTCAAAAATAATTATTTTAAAAATAATCTAATTAAAATATTTGTAAAAAATGAAATGAATGCGTAAAGAATTAATACACTTACCTAAAATAAATCAATAAAATTTTAAATAAAAAGACTGAATCTCAATACTTTTTAATCTTTTAGTTCAAGTTGTAAAATTTATTTTTTAATGCAAATAAATTGAGATTATGTAAATTTATTTGCATTAAAATGTGTGAGTGTTAGTGTATGTTTTGGCATGATTTATTTTCAAATTTCCAAAAGTTATTTTGTGAGTTTTTATATCAATCTTTATTTTCCCAACTTGGATTACTGTTGGCAGATTTTTAGTGGAAAAAAAAAAAAAAAAAAAAAAAAAAAAAAACTGCAAACGTCAGTTTTATTTACAGAGAGAAAAAGAAAATAAATATCAAATCAATAGAAAAAGAAAAAAATAATGTTGTGAAGCCCTGAAACAAACAAGTTTACATTTATTAGATTGTAGATTTATTTTTTTAAACTGAATTATTTAACTTAGAAAAGAAGAAATATTACAAAAGAAAAGACATAAAATGTAGAAATTAATTCATGAAATAATTGATATAACTTAATTTAGACATTTTTTTTTTTGTTGAGGGGTTGTCAAGAGAGAAAGTAAAAGAAAGGAGAATGACATGCTAATTGAAATTAATTCAGTTAAGTAAAGATAATGTTTAACAAGGATTTTCATTTAAATGTGCAAAATTAGAACCAGAAAATGTTTTTGATATCATCAGATTATTTTCAAAGCTAATCATTGAAAAAGCATACAAATTAAAACTTTAAATGAGATTTTAGTTTACTTTTGATGGAAGAAAATGTCACTTCCTCATTAAAATTATTGAATTATATATACCTTAAATTTTTCCAGAGACTTTATATAGTGGGTTTAAAGTATACTATTTTGAACATTTAGTGAGGTTTAAAATCTTAAAAAAAAAAAAAAAAAAAAAAAAAAAAATCAATGATTTTCACTAAAGTCCATTGAATTTTCACTAAAAAGAATAAATTCAAAACAGACCTGTATAGTGAAGTGATAAAATATCATAAAATAAATTTTTCTAATACCTTATCAAATACAAAAATACATTGTACCAAGGAGCCATTATGTCTGGAAAACTATACAGTATGTATGACCCAATAATTGGAATATAAAGGTGATATTTTCTTATATAAAGGTGATATTTTCCTTATACATGAATTAGGATTTTGTCAAATGAAGAATAGCTAAAAAATAAAGAATCATACCCCACCACTCTTCTCTGACAAAAAAAAAAAAAAAAAGTTGAAATTTGTGATAGTATTTTCAACTGGGAAGTGACTATAAATAAACAGTTACCATAATGTAACAGTCAAACCAATAGCAATAACATAGGCAAGTTATTGTACGGGGCAATACACTTATACTGAAAGCATATGTAATCACTTACAACAAGGAATGAATAAAGTCTCTCTGATATGTATTTCCAAAATATGGTATATTAAGGGATTCATAGAAGGCTCAAAAACTTTCACCATATTTTGTACTTGTTATTTTTTGCAAAAATAAAATAAACAATTCAGCTCAAAGAAGTCATGCTTCAAATCCCCCCCCAAATTAAAAAACATCTTAAAAATAAGACAGAAGCTAACAAACAATATATATATATATATATATATATATATACATATATATATAGTGTATGTATGTATGTATAAATGTGGATATAAACCAAATTAGATTTTAGCAACTGTGTATACGTGCGTTTAGTGGGCATACACAGATAAGCAAATAACTATTTACTTAATTTAATATTAGGTATAAACAAAAGTGCTCAATGTAGTTAGACAGAGCCAAGAAGTATATATTAATAAATACATATACCTATGTTCGTTTTTTTTAAACCATAATAGGCTTTCATTCACCAGTTCATGCCTGATGAATTAGTAAAACCATGAAACTTTTAAGTTGCACTATGAATGTAGGTATATATAAATTTGAACAGAAAATGCTTATAAGAAAATAAAGAATATTTTTGCCTGATAATATTTGAAAATTAAAATATTTTTAACAATTTTTTTACATAATACAAGACACTAATAAAAAGAAGAGAAGAGAGATAAAGAGAGAGAGGAGAAATATTTTCTTTTGTACAAACAAAATCAATTTGCAAAGATTTTTAAAATTCTCATGTCATGCAAGCTTGTACTTATATAAATTCAACAAAAACACAGCTCAACATGTAACTAACCAAACTCACCACTTCATTAATATTTGTATCCATTAGTCATTCCAAGGATAAACTAATACTTTAAAGGGGACAAGTAAAGCTCAGTATGGAAGGCAGTACTGAACAAAAAAAAAAAAAACAAAACAGAAAAACACCAAAATATCACTAGTATTAATCGGCTAATTGCTATTTCAGTAATCAATTGGGTTGAATTCCTTTATAGAAATTTAGTATGCAAGCAAAAAAAAAAAAAGTAACAGACTGAAATTATAATTTCATTATAATTAGATGGTGTGATTTTTGTTGTTGACTATATTCCAGTTTCTACCAAAATTCATTAAACTTACAATCAACTGGAAAGTAACAGAAATAGTCAGCTTTGCTGATATTAATATGAACCAAAATGCTTTCCCTTTTAATGGATGCATTTAGAAAGAAATTTTGTGAAAGCATAAAACTTGGAACAGTTAAGCAATTAGACTTCACATCAACCAAGATACAACTTTATATATGTGTGTGTGTGTGTGTGTGCTTGAATGAAAATTTATTGAATTTACATCTGTCAGGGGGAGACAACTTCACACTATCCTTAAAACAGAATATGAGAATTTAAGAATGCTATTTATGGAATAATTTCATCTCAAGAGAGAAGCAAAAGAGCAAATAAATAGCAACAAAAAGAACAGATTTTGATTCCTGAAACATGAAATATTGTATAAGACAAACAGAGTAACAATTGCAGCTTTTAAATAAGGGTGATAAAAAGAAAGCAATTAAAATGAAAGTTTAGCCCTACATCATACATATTCAATATAATTATATACACACATGTTATATTTTATTTATTTATATATATTTGTGTGTGTGAGAGAGAAAGTTCTCAGAATAAATCTGTAGAGAAGACAAATTGAATAAAATAGACAATCGGAAAATAGTACTAAGTCCTTGCCAATGTGTTTTGTCATCCGACTTATCAAGGCAAGTGATGATAAACAGAAGCAAAATGTTGTGTAGTTGCATGAAATTGAAAGTTTTAAAAGATGCTCCTGCAAAAGTTTCTTTTTGGATATTAGTAACTTTTTCGGGTTTTTTTTTTTTTTTTTCCCATGTCAACAATGTGTGAAAGTTCTTGGAATATATCTGTAGAGAAGACAAATTTAATAAAATAGACAATCGGAAAATAGTACATAGTTCTTGCCAACATGTTTCGTCATTCAACTTTATCAAGGCAAGTGACCATAAACAAAAGTGAAATGTTGTGCAGTCAAAAAAAAAAAAAAAAAAAAAAAAAAAAAGTTACTAATATCCAAAAACTGGCTTTTGCAGGAGCATCTTTTAAAAGTTTTGAATTTTGTGTAACTACACAACATTTCACTTTTGTTTTCATCACTTGCCTTCATAAAGTCTGATGATGAAAGCTGTTGGCAAGGACTAAGTACTATTTTTTGAATGCTTATATATAATCTTTCTTTTAAGTGGTGTCAAATAAACTGCTATTCCTTAAATGGCATAAAATCAATAAGACTAAGGTATATACATTTATTACATTTAAACATTATTACAATGGGTAATGGGGGACTATACAGCAAATAAATGCTGAAAACATGGGACTGCTCTTGTACCATTGATGCCAAAAATTCTTGAAGATACGTGAACAACACGTTAGAAATCAAATAGAATAAAATCAAAAGGTTGGTGAATAAAATAAAAATTAGTGTATGTAAATTTATCATTTATAAAATTAAAACTTTTAAAGATATAAAATGACAGTTTAATTCACACCATTTAAGTGAAGCAGAAATTTCATAGATACACCACCTATGTGAAGGATTATATATATATATAAATTGGGATAAAATATACATCAAATATGGATCAGAATCTGACATAATGATAAGGAACAAATAGGAAATGTTTTTAAATCTAATCTTTTGCTTTTATTAAAGATTCAACAGAGAATGAAATATGGAGAAGAAAAAAGAAAGTGAAAAATTCTGGTATTTTTTTTTGTTGTTTGTTTTTCATTGGTTAAGCAGACTTCATGTGTATTGTCTTGTCAAGCAGTGTTTGTATGTAAAATACACACATAAATGTTACACACACTGCTTGACAAGATATATGCATGTGAACTCTTCTTAATCAATGAAAAACAAACACAAAAATTAAAAATACAGAATTTTTTCTCTTTCACCATATCTCATTTTCTGATGAAGCTTAAATAAAAGCAAAACATATGAGATTTATAAACATTTCCTATTTGTTCCTTAGCCCATCATATATATACATATATATAAATCAATAAAAATCACTTAGGCAGTAAGAATTCATTCCAAAATATTTTAGGAAATTTGATTAACAAAAGGTTTATCTAAAAATCAAAATTATAATGGTTCTCAAAAATATCAGAATAGAAATTAATCAAAACTTTTCCAAGTTGTAAATGGATAGGATACCAAATCCATTAACCATTTTTAAAAAAAAGACCAACAAGGACTGAAAGTAATAGTACCAAAAATACTAAGAACTTTTGATAGTTCTTTTAAAACCTTGGTCCAAAACTATGCCAACTTATATGCTCTCTGGAAAAATTCACTAAATAACTGAGTAGCCAAACCTTATTAGTCTATATAAATAAAATATATATATATATATATATATATATATATATATAGTAAATGCTGATACTCCCTGAAGAGTGGATGAACATGTCCGCCTATAAAACTTTGAAGTTATAATGCTGACAGTAACATCAATCAATGAGCTAAGTGACAAACTTTTACTTTATATTATATATATATATATATATATAATATTAATGCTCTCTAAATTTACATTGAGTACTATTTTGTAAAAATAAAAATATCTATAAGAACACCGGATTATATATCTTACTGTTCTTTCTTTTTATATTCAAACATGTTTTGTTTAATTCAACCAACAGGGCCTGTTTGTTTAATTTTTTTATTGTATTTTCCCCTGATTATCAAATAAGATGATATACAACAGGATCAAAACTGGCTAATTATATAAAATTGGAAATATACATTAAAAAATTAAAGACCAACTATATCAATTGAATTTTAAAAAAAATGGGTTTGGATAAATTCTTGCTGCCTAAATACACTTTATCTCTGCACTCACAGTGTGTGTGTATGTGTGTGTGCATGAATACACATACATGTATATTTGTATAATGTATAAGTCTACAGTAATTTTTATTCTGCTTTAAGAACTGTTGCTCTGTTAAAAACAATACTAAAAGACAAAAAAACTGAAAACACTTGGAAAGGAAAAATCAACAATAACCAGTCAACTTATCATCATAATTTAACTTATACTCAGGAGGGAATAACATTCACACATCATAGTAATAACAATAATAATAATGAAAATAATAATAATAATAATAATGGCATTGTCTTTTCCTTCTTTAAGAATCAATCAGTCAATAAATCATCATGTTGTAGGGATTTTCTCAAAATTGTTCAACCTAAGTTTATATGTCCCTCAACTGATGAGCTCATTAGGTTTAGCTTTATTTTTTTTTTTTTCAAGTCAAATAGATTGGTTTTAATTATTTATTTATTTTTTAAAATCTCTTCCAGTTGTATCTTCTGACCAGCCTGATAGAAATGTCTCAGCATTAAGATATGCTGTTCTTTTAGTGTTAATAACAAGGGAACTACATCAAAGAGATAATCACTGCTTTTATATCATTACTTGTTCACAAACAGTTGACAAAGCAGGTGACCACTCAATCACTTCAACTCTACATGTAGGTCCATTTATTTTCTTTTTTTTTGTTTTTAGTACAGTATATTGGTTGTAGTCATAATAATAATAATAATAATAATAATAATAATATGAGTACCAAGAGTAATCATCATCATCATCACCATAATAATAATAATAGGAATAGTTGCCAAGAATAATTATCTGACTACAACAAAGCTAAAGTTTTAAGAATCAAATTCACTGGATGCAGACATCGATTTTAAACAGGCATAAGACAGACTAAAAAATAGAGAATGAGAGAAGAAATGTAAAATAAAAATAAAAAAAAGTAATCATTTTTTTTTTTGTTCCCTTTTGTTTTTTTCTTTTGTCATTTTTTTGTTTGTTTCTTTTTTTCCAAACATTTTTTGTAACTTGAAGTGAACAATGAATATATGTTCCTTCTTGTCAAAGCTGAGATGGAAAGGTTCATAATATTTTTTTTTTTTTAATCATCTTTTTTTCTTCATAAGCTATTGAAATTATGAAATCTCAAAACAGCCCATCTTTTGATATGGCACAAAAATTACTGAAGAAAAAAAAAAAATTTTTTAGAAATTGCTAAAAGTCTCAAATATTCTTTAAAAAAAGTCAAATTTTTCAGATTTTTGAAGATAACATTTACACCTCACAAATTAGAGAGGTTTGAGTGGTATGCAAGTCCATAGTTTCTTTCTCGTTTTTTTTTTCCCTTATCCTCCACCAATTTCATTTCAACCTTTCCATTTCTACTATTTGGTTCCTTAATCAAATGTAACAAGTATTTGTTTCTTTCTTGTTAGTAGAATGGAAAACCTGTAACTATAGGAGATTTCTGTGTATTTTTGACACTTACTGCAAACAGAAACACACAACAAAGTTGCTTCTCAGCCAGGGTCATTAGTCTCTGCCAGTTATGTGATCATTTCTGTCATTTTTTTTCTTTCTTTCATTTTCCTTAAATTCTTTTCTTATTTTGTTCAGACTTGAAGAATGAGTGACAGCTGAAAACAAGTTAACCTGACCAGGTCTGGACAATTTGATCTCTGTCTGGAAGTTTCCGGATCTTCATGGATCCATCAACACCACATGATAGCAGGTGGTTGGGTGGAGTTACCATCACTTGGGTAACTCCAGATGATGAACCCACATTTCTAAAAAAGGTATTCTTGCTATGTTCTCCAACAAAGGAAGACAATAGTTGATGAACATCAAGGCTCCAAACCTGAAATGAAAGAAAAAAATTTTTTTAGTATATATAAAAAATATATATTTAATCAATTCACCCCAAGTAAGGCAATAATGCCACTAAAATGCATTGGGGCTACTGGGAGTGAAAGAGAATGAGAAGACTTTAGAAGGAACTGAAAACCCAATCATAAACAGAAAACTAGGGGTAAACCTCTACTTCATGTTCAAAAATCTTGGGAGGTGTTTGATCTGGACAATAGATAAACCTATATATTCCTATTGAAGGAACCCCCCACAAAAAACACACACACACAAATACAATTTTGAAGTTTAGGTGGAGATGTTAAAGGTATAGAGCAGAAGTAGACTTTAGAAGGAACTAGAAACCTAATCCTAAACAGGAAACAAGTGATAAACCTCTACTCCTGTTCAAAAGACCGGGAAGGAGTGTGAACTGAATGATAGGCAAATTTCTACTCCTATTGAGGTAAAAAAAAATTAAATAAATAGATTATGAAATCATTGCAAACTCTTTGATTTTGTTGATGACTACATAGTATGTGCTATGCCAAAGCTACATACAGTTTTGAATTCAGAGTTACTCTTTTCCTAGAGTGGTTGCCAACCATAGCTAGAGCCCAGCCTATCTAGCTATTTAACCTACAGCTAGGGAGAGAAGAGATGGATTTGTACTTTTCTCAAGGATATGCTTGAAAGTGAACTTAACAAAGTTTACAGCCATATCATATTGAAATACAGGTTCTTGTTCCATCACCAAAGTTAAGCAATATGGAACCTGGTCAGTACCTAGATGGATGACTGCTTGGAAATACCAGGTGCTGTAAGCTTGGATGTGTGGGTGGTGTAATATACACTGCGTGCCAAATTATTATCAAAATAACTTTTTTTCTAATATTTCAAAAGCCGTCCAATCAATTCACATAAAATTTTCACACAATGTTGGCAACACTGACCTGCGCAATCACGGAAAATTTCATACTGATCTGCGCAATGTAAACAAACTGGCGCCATATTTGTTATCAGCACGGTGATTTGAGCGTGCCAAATTATTAGAAAGGTTTAGTAAAATTCCCAGAGTTGAGCAAATGAAATGTTTATTAATGTTGCACGTGAATGTTTATGATCAAAAGAAGCTAATAAATAAGATAATCAAACAAATAATAACAGATACAAACAAAGGCAGTTTTAAACAAATTAATAGGGAATGTGATTTCCCTATTTTGAAATTACTTGAAGAAGTCGACGATCCATAGAATTTGTTAATTGTAGGATGTCATCTGCTGTAATGATGCGAGATATGTCAAGTATTGCTTCCCACAACTCAGCGTTGCTCCTGAATTGTCATCCGTTGGTGTACAGTCTTCACTTCATGATGCTCCAAAGGTTTTCGACTGGGTTCAAATCCGGAGAATTTGCTCATTACTTCATTTTTTGAGGTGTATCGAAGCCTAACTGTTTCAAATATTCAGTAGTCTTGTGAGCAGCATGTGAGGGAGCATTATCTTGCATAAAAAACAATGGCCCTTCTGAAGGCAACTCTTTGCCTTTTCATCCTCGTTTCAAGATGCTCCTTCATAAATACTACGTATGCATCAGCAGTCACTTTGACGCCATCTGGTACTCTCCATGGACCCACTAATGTATTTCCAATAATACCACCCCAGATCATTATGCCTCCACCACCTTCTTGGCATCTCAAACGCTGATGGCGATTCTGTCCGTTCATTACTCAGCCTTTGCACCATCTATCTGGCGCATCAAATGTTGCTCCAGTTTCGTCTGTGAACAAAACTTTAGAGAAGTCAATCTTCATATTGTCCTCAGCCCATTTCAATCAATTTTGAATGTGATTTCTTGTCAACGGAGGATTCGATGCAGGTTTGACTGTTGCTATTTCTTACACTTTTTTAATAATTTGGCATGCTCAAATCACCGTGCTGATAACAAATATGACGCCAGTTTGTTTACGTTGTGCAGATCAGTACAAAAATTTCAGTGATTGTGCAGGTCAGTGTGAAAATTTTGTGTGAATTGATTGGATGGTTTTTGAAATATTAGAAAAAAAGTTATCTCGATAATAATTTGGCACGCAGTGTATAATAGCTCAGAATGAGAAATCAGAGAACCAAGTTTGAATTCCAGTCAGTTTCATTACATTCACTCATGCAAATACTCTTGGACATTCCTGAATCTGAAAGACACATGATCACCCATGTGTGTCATATCCACCTCTACCAACATGCATTGAGCCAGTATGACCCACTCCTCCCCATGAATCTGAGGAAGGTATACATTCAACAAAAGATTTTCACAGGCCGAGAAGTAAGAGAATGTAACAAACTCTGCTGGAGCTTGAATTTGGTTTGTAGTAACAGGAAAATAAATGAATAAAAATAAACAAATAAAATAAAAAAGAGACCAAAATTTCACCATCTCAAAAATAGATCTATATTGAGAATTACAAGACTATAATATCCTAGTCTAGTAACCGAATTGGAAATAAGAGTTGTTCCCAACCAGGATATAAGGTCATTAATCATGAGCCAATGAGAAGCAAGGCAACACCTTCAAAGCAGATCTCTAGATATGTAGATAACAAGATGGAAAATCAACCAGAATTGATTAATTAATTTTACACATTCTTCAATGCTGTGGTCATTGTAACATACCCAGAACCAAAATATCTTCTGCTGATCATGTTAGACATCCACACCCCTGCATTGAAATTAAAGCATATACCCTTTCTTTTACCACATTTTTAAGCAGGCAGCTACTACATTTGAATATATACACACATTTACATTCTTTCAGACTCTCTTTCTCTCTCTCTTGTATGCACCAAGACATTTACATTTAAACTCTTGAATACCAAACTTTTACTCTATGTGTGTGTGTGTGTGTGTGTATGTATGTGTGTAAGCATTTATATATATTAATATTGCGTGTATTTTCTTTTAATCTTTACACAAGACCAGTACACAAAACCCACTGTGGGAAGGGACATTGTCATACGATAGCTCTCCCCCATCATCAGCTCAATGTTTCAATCTGTTACTTATTATGCCACTTCATCATAGCTGTTATATTTGTATCATAGATTTCAATTTAATGATGATCAGGAGATAGTATGGGGTAGTATTATCTAAAGACTGACAATTATAGTATAGTGTTGAAAAAGTGTGTTCCATACACAAATTTACTAGTTTGGTGTCTTTGTTTCTTCTTAAGTACTCCATTAATTTGACCTTGCACCAGATGAGGCTTAGTAAAAATGAAAAAAATATAAAATTGTATGTATATATTAGTTTGGCCAGAAAGTCCTGACTTACTTAGGAAGTGGAAAGAAAAACAACAAAATTTTATGAATAACACCAACATTTATTCTTCAAAATAAAGTCCATCATTCTTGACGATCTTCAGCCAGCATCTGAATCTGTCCCAGATACCATTCCACTGGCTTAGAATCAAAAACTGTAAACAAGATTCCTTCACTTCATCAAAAATGTTGAATCGCTGGTTGCAGAGGAAGTGTGCGATTGAGTAGAATAGGCAGTAGTTACTCGGAGTAGCTTTGGGACTGAATGGTAGATGTGGAGGAATCTCAACACCATCCATCTGTTTGAACTTCTCCTTAGTCAACCTGGCAGCATATGGCCTCACATTGTTTTGCTGAAACAAAGCCCAACCCCGAATGACCAAAGCAGGATACTCCTTCTTTAGTTTGTCATCCACGCAGTCTAGCTGCTGGCAATACAGTTTAGTGTTGATAACTCAACCATGTGGAACAAGCTTGAAATGCAGTACTCCTTGGAAATTCCACTAGACAGAGACCAAGGTTTGTTGTTTTCTTTCTGCTTCCAAAGTGAGTCAAAACTTTCTGGTCAATCTAGTATATATCTTGTATTGATTAATGTTGGTATTCTGTATCAAATGTGAAAATTAAAAGGTGGAAAAAATATTTCATTTATAAATTAAAGGAATTATCAAGATCAATCTCCTTGTTTAATTTTTTGGCAGAAATGAGTATTAACTTTCGGTTACAAATAGATGACTGGGGACATTATTTGCTTTATTTGAAAAAAAAAAAAAACAAACTCCTAGAACATTATTCCAATCATCCCTTTTATTCAATATTCAAGAAATTTCCTCCCACTACTGGATTTAGACAGGGAGCATTCTAGGATAAATTGATTCCTTATAGAAAATTAAAAAAAAAAACAAAAAAAAACTAGTATACCCATGCCATCAAAAATGATGGCAATTGTTAGAAAGTTTTAATAGTGAGATGCAATAAAATAAAAGTCTTAGAATAATGTATTGCAATTCAATAAAGCAGAGATAAAGAATTCGCAAATAAAATAGGGGCTAATTAACTATTTAATTAATCTATACCTTTTATATTTTTTAGACATTCAATGGTATCTATGATTCATTGATTAATCATGGTATTATATAAATCACTTTTTGTGCATTATCTTTTCATATTAAAAATTTTGTGTGTTTAATATAAAAGTGAAATAGAAATAAATCTCAGAAGAAAAATATTAGCAACAAAATGATAAAATTGATTACGACAAAACCTATTTCAAGACCAAGTTGAAACAAGCTGATCACAAAATAGACAAAGGTATCTGAGTGCTCGACATGAAAAGCTTGAACAAATAAGACTGCAATCTAAAAAGTGTAGTAGTAAAGTAAAATAGTTAATTTTGCTTGGGAACTAATTTTGTCTAAATGCAGATAAATATTTTATATTATAGATTATTAAAATGACTAAGGGAAGTAATCACTCAAATTTACTAATTTAAGTTGATTTAGCTCCCTTCCCACTGCAAATGGGACAGGAAATATATAAATAAATAGACATTGATAATTATTACATGGTTTGACTCAAAAAATTCTAACTACCCAATAAATTTGAAACTCAAATGTAATTATTTATCACAAATTTATTTTTTGACTGGTATGTCATTTATCCCAACTTCAACTGCTCATCATAACTCACGCACCATCATTTTACAGCCATTAGTAATACAGTGAATAAATCTGCAATTAAAAGCAACTAAAAAATTAACAGTAAATAGTAGACAAAATTAATAATAGTCATGGTCAGTAATGTTTCATCTAAGAAAAAAATTAAAAAAAACAAAGATAGTACTGCTGCTATTAATTTCTCTTGTTAATTTTAAATGACATCAATGATTTTTTTTTTTAATTTTGTGAAACAGAAATATGAAAAAATAATTCTTGTGATATTTTACAAAGACTAATTTATAAATTATTTTCTTTTTTTGAAATGCTATGTTCCTTCAGGGCATAAGTGATTACAGCTTTCAACAGATTCCTTTTCTTTATTATCTGTGAATTGACATAACTTCTTGGGAAATATAGTGGAGTGGTTTCCTGTTGCCTTCTTCATGGTTTTGAATTCAGAGCTTTCTTTCTTCCATCAGGATATAGGAGCTCATGGCCTTCCACAGATTCCTTTATTCCTTTTCTTTATTAGCTGTGAATTGACAGGATTTCTTGGGAAAGTGAGTGGAGTGGTTTCCCATTGCCTTCTTCATAGTTTTGAATTCAGTGTTGTCTTTAAGCCTTTTTAAGACATAACTGAAAATATGCCTTTTTAAGACATAACTGAAAACAGGTCTAGAGACAAACTCTAGAAAGCTAATAAGAGAGATAGAGAGAAAAAATAAACAAAACAACAGTTTAAATAATTTATAAAACCTTCCTAAACATTCTTCCCAAAACTCCATTAACACAGAAGGATTGTTCAACAAGTATTTTTTGTACATTATTTGGACTATTGTTTGTCGCCATATTTATCACAACATTTCGGCCATTGTACGCTCTGGCCTTCTTCAGGTGGTTGGAATGCCGAACCGAACCCTTTATTTCGCTCACTGGGGTAAACTGTTCTAGTTCCACATGCCATGTTTAATGGATGTCAGTTATCAGTTATCTCTTGTTAATTTTCCCTCTGAAAGTTCTCCACTGCCTTAGCTGGGTATTGAACTCACGCTCTTTGGGTTATGTCACTGGATCTAACCAACGCCTTTATCCACTGTGCCATGTGCCGGAGCGTACAATGGCCAAAACGTTGTGATAAATATGGCGACAAAGATGAGGACAATAGTCCGAATAATGTAAATAATGTACATAATACCTCATCTCAGAAATATAGACAGATACGGAAAGGCCGAAATGTTGTAATAAATATGGCGATAAAGATGAGGACAATAGTCCAAATAATGTAAATAATGTACATAATACCTAATTTCAGAAATATAGACAGATACGGAAAGGCCGAAACGTTGTAATAAATATGGCGATAAAGATGAGGACAATAGTCCAAATAATGTAAATAATGTACATAATACCTCATTTCAGAAATATAGACAGATATTGTAGTATTTTTTGTCCTTACCTTAATGTCTCCTTCAGCTGACCCAGTTACAAAGAATCTTTCTTCATGGTCAAGAGCCAGACTCTTGATGGGGGCCTCATGAGCTTGGAAGGTGTGCCGCATGAGTCGCTGGCGCATATCAAAGAGACCTGAAAGGCTTTGTTAAGGAATAAATCAAACATAAAACACATTTTATCATTAATTTTACCCAGGAGACAGACATTAATTATGAACAGAAAGTTATTTTAAATCTTTATTTAATGATATACTTCACCTTTAAAACAAGTTTTATTTTAATGCTAATAAGACATTAATCAATTAATGTTCATTAAAATCTTGTATTAATTAAAGGCTTCAATGTATAAGCCATTAATGAGACAGTGGACAAACCACTTGCCTTGTTCTTATAGGAGCAAAGGAAATCACTTACCTTGTAACCTGCTCTTAAAGGAGAAAAGTAAACCACTTACCTAGCACCTTGCACTTATAAGAGAAAAGCAAACCAGTTACCTGGTACCTTGCTCTTACGAGAGTATGAGACACTAGAATTGTTTTGTTAAAGCATTTTTTTTATCAAAAGATACAGATTTCTCCTTTTCTTCCTCCACTAATGAGAAGTTGATGCTGAGGGGCATATACAATTGCTGGGCTGCCATGTTCATGGCAAGTAAATGCTGAAAAAGAAAAAAGGGTAAAATTAATATTTCACACAAAGATAAAAATATTAATAGTAACAAAACTAAAATTCACATTATTATTGGCAAATATATTTTCACTATAATAATTGCAGATCAGTGCTTAAGATTAAGCTTTACATGATCTTACTTTTAGTCTGGTGGATTTAGAGTGAATATAAGGTATACCCAGACGTTTTATATTATTGGAAGCAGAATTTTATATCCTGCAAGAAAATAAAAACTCCTCTCTCATCCACCTTGGGAAATTTTTTTATGAGCACCACTTTCTTTGCAAAAAACAAGTGCTATAAGATAAAACATGGTTCTTAGTCACTTGAGTAGTTTACACATGTAAGTGGTTTTATGCACAATTCATTTTGAATGTGTCTTGTGAGTTATTTGAACATTATGATATGTCAGTTTCTAATGCTTAGTAGTTGAGATCATGTTTCTTGATTATGCAAATTAATCTGTAACGGCTTTATTCTTATAGATCAGATAGTATCAGCTAATAGATAGCATTCAAGAGACAGAGACTTATTTGAACATGGACTTTATTTGGACTGTTCTGGGTCAGTGAAGTGAGAAACCAACCAAGAGTGAATGGTAAATGATATGTCCCGGAAAGGGATATATTTCTCCCCCCCACCAAAAAAAAGACTAATTATACTAGCCCATCTATTTGAAATTCAAAAGTATAATAAAAAACACAACGCAACATTATATATTTATCAGTAAATCGCATTTCATCCCATTTCAGATAATATGAACTTATGAATATTATCATAAAACCAGATTGCTTTTCAATTCTGTATCTAAAACTAATATTTTGTCCTTGTGATATCAGTTATTATTATTGTTATTTCTGGTCAATACCAGATCCAAGGAGTGAATACATGGCCACTAGATGACAGTAACGCATGTATAACCAACTCTTCTATCCACTATGTCACCATCCAAACAAAATATCACAATAATTAGCAGATATCCCATACCAGCCAATCAATGGACTCCTGATGATGACCAGAGTTTATTTGGTTGAAGTGTATTTATAATAACATCTATATCAACAATAATTCAAAATAATACAAGAATATTGGAAATTACTCATCTCAGAAATGAAATGCTGAATTATAAAATTTAGTTTTCAAAAGAGCAAGCATTTACAATTATTTCACACATTTAATAGCTAAAATACAACATAGGTATTTCTATAGTCTCATAGATAACATGAGAAGTATACTTACCATGAACAAGGGCATTTCGTTGGGGTAACAATGTATCCCAGAGGCAGACATTTTTACTTTCAGAAGAATGACCAGCTGTAGCAATCAAACTGCATGACCCTACAAATGCAAAGTCACTCGTCGTCTTGTTATGACATTGTAGGCTCTGTAAAATAAGCATGAAATTACTTTCAGAGGTAAACATGTAATATATGCAATGGCAATATTGTGGCTGGAAGAAAAGTCACAATCTTGGCTAGGAAAAAGTCACAATTATTTTTGACTAAAAATTAGTAACAAATAAAAATAAATCACACTGTCTTCAACAATACTGACATATTATAAAGAACAAGGTTATATACTGTATGTAGACAAGTCATTTCAACGTGACCTCACACCAAACACCTGCTCAAAAAATTATACTCGATTAGACCACCTGTGGTCACAGTGACCTCAGCTGACTTACCTTAATCCTTTCAGCTTGATGTTGCCCCAATTATACAAAGATTTTATGTTTTTGTTATATTTTACAATTCTTAAGCAAAACTCATTAATTTATTATCAGTTTTGCATATTCTTTTACTGAGAACAATTGACATATTAACCTTAAAAAAAAAAAAAGTAGAATTCAATAGTTAACCTTTCTATTAAAAAATGCTAACATTGTCCAGTTTCTTTTTTCCAGTGACATTTTTATCTGGATTCAATAATATTAGCTATTTATTTATAAGGAAACATTCGGTATTCATTGATTAAGTAGCCAGTGCTGCTCTTGGTTGAAATTTATAAAATCTTTCTATTAAAACAATTTTTCAGGAGAATAGATTTCTCAAGCTCAGTAGCTGTTATTGCTCTTTCCAGTATTGATGGGGGCTTACTTTCTAACCTTTTGTTTGGAGTAGTGTGGAATGAACGTTTTGATTATTATTTTCTCTTTGAGTTACATGTGATATCCATAAGGCATTATTATCAAAACTAGTAGGACCCATGTAAATTACACAGATTTACTAAAATTTTTTTAATACTGTATTCTGTACTTTTCAACCCATGAATGTTCCCAGATATAAGAAAAATGACAAGCTCTCTTAAAAATACTGAAATGTTCTCAAAAGATTCTATGGTCACAAAACATGATTTAATCTCTCACTAGAAACCAATGCCTTTACCTAGGATGACATCCCCCTTCCAATCTCTCTCTGTATTGCACACTGTTTTGTCACTCTATGTCCCTCTCTCTTTCTTTGTTTTACTCTCTATGTCCTCCTCTCTTTTTATGTTTCCCTCTTGGATGCTCAACATGTTCTGGGTCCATCAGTCCATAAAAATATTTTAACAAATCATGAGGTCACAAAATATGATTTAACCTCTCACTACACATAACTACCTTTATCTAAGATGAACTCCCACTCCATTCTCTGTGGTACACTGTCTTTAAATCCCTCTCTTTTTGTTGTACTATGTTCCTTTATCTATCTGTTTGCAACATAGAATAAAACACAAACCTTTTAATATTAACTTGGTGTCAAGAAAACGGACAAGTAAAGACTAATAAACAAGGATAAGCAGAAAATATAAGTTGTAAATGGTAATTGTATGATTAGTCATTTTAATACAGGAAACATTTGGCATTCAATGACTAAACAGTGTTACTGCTGATTGAAATTTATAAAAATCTTTTTTGTAAAACAGTTTTTCCCAAAAACAGGTTTCTCAAATCCATTAACGGTTATTGCCCAATCTAATATTGATGGTAGTTTTTTTTCTTAACCTTTTGTTTATACTAGTGTAGAAATTAATTAAAAATATCCTGATTAAAATAAATTTGTCTGAAATGTAATTTTCTGTTAACAGATTTGTGTAGATTAGTCCTTTTTATATATTGTACTTCATCATTTTTTGCACATGTTATTAAATCATCAAAGGCAAGTAATATTGGTTCTGGTCAATACTGAATGAATAACAATTAGAATAGAGTCAGATATTTAAACTCTAAACATTAAACTTATCCCATTGTAACAAGTTATCTTTGTAATCAGCTCAGTAATTTTATAGAATCAGTCAGGATAGGAAAAAAATATAAGCAGAACCAATGTCTTTTTACTCTTATTTCATTGACTGGTTGAGATAATGTGCATTTTACCATAGCTTTACTATATTCGCAATATAGTAAAAACTATGTAAATTGGAGGAATAAAAACAAAGATGTGTGTACAACATTTCAGAGAAAACATTTTAGCTACATATTTACTGGAACTAGAATTAAGCAATAGTTTTTTTCAAGCAGCAAACTGAATACATGTTAGGAGATATAGAAAAGTGAAATGAGGTTTTACTAGTGAGTTGACTTGGCTTAAATTGTGTCAGCAATGTGATTTCAGTCATAAAGAGCAAAAAAAAAAAAATGAATATTCAGAAGAGATGTGCAGTTGTTTTGAGAAATTGGTACCAAATGGGCAGGTAAATTACATTTTACGCTCCTCACCAGACTGTCATGTGACACATTTTATATATTAATATGCTTGGTTGAGAATCAAATAGAAAGCGAGAGGGATGTAGAGAATAAACAGGAGAGGAACATAGAGAGAGAGAGAGAGAGAGAGAGAGAGAGAGAGACAAGAAACAGTGTAACACAGAGAGAGATAGGAGGGGATTCATTTTAGATAAATTATTTGTAAGGCATTTCTTTAGATAAATCATTTTGTAAGGCATTTATTTAGATGAATTATTTGTAAGGCATTTATTTAGATGAATTATTTGTAAGGTATTTAGAAGGCAATTATTTGTAGTGACTGGTTAAATCATATTTTGTGACCTAGCAATCTGTTGAGGATATTTCAGTATTTTTAACAGAGATTATGTCATTTTTCTTATAACTAAAACCTTTTGTATAAGTTTTAGCTAAGTCAAAGGCAGATAATTAAATACACCTTCATTTAACTTAATGATCTCCTCTCATTCTTGGTTGAGGAAGTCATTAGTTGGATGGGTTGATGTTTAAGAATACCCAATCTAAATGGTATTGAAGGAATGAGTTAAAAATTCTCATGCTCTAAATGTCATTCATTCTTAAGTGTTTAATTAGAACCAGTTGTGTTCTTCCAACATTTTGAAAAAATAAAATGAACTTGACTAATATAACAATGTTTAGTGGATTTCATATAAGTAGAACAAACTAAGAATTGTTAAATAAAAAAAAATAGTTTTGAAACTTACCATGATTGCTTTACTGAAGTTACTCCCAATTCCAACTTGCCAAAGACAAACAGATCCTTCTGCGTCACTTACGCAACACTACAAGGGAAAATATCCAAAGACTTGAAGAAAGAACAATTATTAACCAATAAAGCATTTTATAAATCCAATAAGGTTTCATGACAGAACAGTTTGTAGGCAGACTATCTATTTAAAAAGGAATTTTAATCTTTATATAAAAAAGTAAAGGAAACATCTCAAGTAAAATAATCTTAAGAGTAGACAATGCGTATGATTGCAACTAATAGTGGTCTTTTTGATACAAAATATCATCAACAGTCCATGATCAGTTGTGGTCATCGGGCTGTCTTTCAGCTGTGTACCAGCCTTGTTCTCTCCACATATCTGGATTGAATGCTGAAGAGGTATTCATTCATGCAGAGTCTATCCTGGTGGAGCCTATCTCTTTCCAAGTCAAACCACAGCTCAGCTGAGCACCTGACTAGTTCTCTCCACATAGCAAAGAGTTTTATTTTACTTTGAAATAAATTACATTCTGGGTATAAATTTTAATAAAAATATAGGTATAAAATTTAAAAAAAATTAATTAAAGATACAGCTCAGCTAAGATTACCACTTTATGATTTTGTAGCACCAGTCTATGAGATCCAATGAAGAACAGTCCTCTTCAAGACCCAAAGGGTTCATTTGCTTGAAGCCATTTTTCATCATTGATTGTGTATAGCTGATAGTTTAGACATTTCTGAATGCATTGGATGCCATGCATGACATCCACATGAGAGTCTAGATCTGATGAGGATATTTAAGAACATGACTCGAGTTCTTAGGTTAATGTTTTATAGAACTGGTTAATAAAATGCATCTTTAAGAATAAGAGATATTGAACTAAGGGCTGGAACCAAGGTATTTAGAATCCAAGGCCAGCCCTTCTTTCACAAGTTTTGATAAAGTAATTGTAAAAAATTACAATAGATTATTCAGATGAATGCAAAATACTTGTTGATAAGCACTAAGTTGCTTTTTTGTAAAGATTTTAGAACTCTAGGCAATTACCAGGTGTAGACACCAATCCTGAGTGCACGACTTACCTTGTTGCCTTGAGCATTGAACAACGCCTTTGTGACTTTTGAAAAACATCCTGGTTGACGCAGTAAAGATAGAGGCTGATGGTGTCCCCACTCCCACATTCGAACACTGCCATCAGCACTACCAGTCAAATCTGGAAGCAAAAAACAAAAAGTAAAATATACATGAATAAAAAATAAAGGATAACTTTAAATAATCTTTAAAATCAGTATAAAATGAATAATAAAAAAATGTCTTTCTCAATGTTTTATAGTTCTTATCATCAGTATTTTTAAAGATACAATTTCTTCTTTATTCAGCTGTATGATTTATCAAAGCATTAAACATTAAAACTTCTTTGCTGCCTACACAGCTTTACAATTTCCAATTCTGAGCCATTATTAATTACACAACCCACATATCTAAGCATACAGCACCTGGTATTCCAAAGTAGTCACCATCTCAGTACTGAATAGACTCGAAGTTGCTTAACTTTGGTGATTGTACAGGAACTGGTGTTTCAATGTTATGTAGCCTTAGCTCTCAGGCAAGTTGGAATAACTGTCAACTTTATAGAATGTTGTAATGAGCAAGAATTCTTGGACAGTAAGTATGTAAGTGTGAAAGTAAGTGAAAAATAGCATGACTTGTAAATCCCATCGGAACAAAGGAAGACACATGCTTCTATGCGCCACGTTTCTTCAGTTAACGGTTTTTTAGTTTGCTTGAAATAAAGAATAATAATAAAATGTTGACAACATACAGTAAGAGATTGTAGTGAAAGAGATAATCAGGTACCCCGAAAAAAAAGTTTGTGTTTTGTGTGCGATCTGCCGAAGAAAAATTACCAAAAAGTAGTCAGCAAAAATCTACATCAATGACTAGAAGCTATGCTAATGTTCTTCCCTCCCCTGAATGGCGTGACCAATCAGAAAATTCTCTCGGTGAACAGAAGTCGTTATTTTTCGCTTATAAAAGGAGATGATTTTTTTGAGCTGTGGGACGAACACGTGTTGTTGTTGGCGAGAAGTGAAGGTTGGATTTGTGACCCCATTTTGTCGTTTCTACGTTGTGTGTTGGACTGTTACGTCGGACTATCGTGTGAACTGCGATTTGGCTACAAGTGTTGCGACCGAGAAACAAGAAATCTATTGCTGTTGCTACGATCAGTTGACAGTCTTTTCTTTACTCTTTTCTGTTAGTACAGAATTGTACTTACAATGTGTGAAAGTCGGTAAAAAAAACCAGCATGACTTGAAATTCCCATCAGAACAATGGAAGAATCTAGTTAACGCTATTTTAGTTTGCTTGAAGAATAATGATAATAAAATTTTGAGTGTAAATTATGTTGTCTTAGAAAATATTTCCAATATTTGACATTTGCTAGAATATATAAATGCAGAATCTCAGTTGGCAAAGACCAAAAGTAAAATCTAGAATTGGGATGAAAGCAGTAATGGCACTGATCCTGAATCAATCAAAAATACTGGATGTGGAATTAGTAAATACGAAACACTTCAGATATGCCAATGTATGAATCACCTATAACAAATTAAGTATAGAAGAAAAAGAAATTGAATATAGAATAATCTGTGCTAGATGTAGTTTTACCCAATACTGCAAATTGCTACGAAACCAAAAAAATTAACCTGAAACTGCAAGTTATGTTTTTAAATAGCCTGGTCAGATTGAAACTTTCATACGGATGCCATGCATCGCACCAAACCCGCTCAGAAATATCTAAACTGTTAGCTGTAAACAACAACTTCCTAAGATCAATGGTGAAAGCTTTGAGCTAGTAAAACATGAGGGTCTTGGCAAAGATCATACTTCTTTGAACATTGTGGACTGGTATGACAGAATCATAAACAAAGAACTGTACCAAATAACAGAGAACACATCACTTGATGACTACCAACAGCAGCAACAACTAAAATGGATATCACATGTAACTTGAAGAGAAAATAATGTCATAATGTAGATGTTGACATTTCACACCATGTCAAACAAAAGGTTAGGAAAGAAACTCCCATCAATACTGGAAAGTACGATAAAAGCTACTGGACTTGAGAAACCTGTTTTATGAGAAAGATTTTATAAATTTCAACTGAAAAAAGTATTGGCAGCTTGGTCAATGAATGTTAAATATTTCTTTATAGGGAAATGGTTAATATCACCATTACCATAAAGTAATGTTATTCTTCTTGTTTAAACACATTTCTTTTTTTTTAATAATGTATGTTTGATGACAAATCCTGCCAAACTTGATAATACAGGTAACATCTTTTTACAGTTATTACAACCTGCTTGTTATTGTCCACTTCATGATTAAGTACCTTGACATGGTGAAGTGAATTGGGTTCTCTGAGGACTGAGACATCTATGCTTTTGGGAGTTTATACCCTTGTAGGTTAAACCTAGCCAGGCAAGTCAATGGTTAGTTGCCAGACAAAAACTTACTCACCTAGAGAAGTAAATCCCAATGGCAAAAAAACTGGAGTGTGCAGCAGCTCTCCAGTTGTATAGATAGGCAAGCATCAACAGATCGATACATTGGCTTAATATGCAGTGATGAATAGTTGAGTTAACTACAATGGCATGGATCAACACCAATTCTAGTTAGCTGAATACTGTGGTTGCAAGTATTAGGTTGGTGCAACCTAATAGAAGTTGTAACTATTAGTACTGAATTGTACTTGCAGTGTAAATATTAGAGCAACTGAAAAACAGCATGACTAGTAAATCTCATTGAAAGAAACGAATTTGCTCGAAATAAAGAAGAATATTCTTATGTATATTATTATGTCTTAGAAAATATTTTCAATGCGAAGAAAAGATGATCCAAAAATATATGCACCTTTTTACTCAACTAGATTTAAATTACTGACAAAATCAAATATCATGACAGTACTGAACTGTTATATTTAATATCAGTCCTTCTATATGACAGTGAATGCAGGACAATCTCTTCTCAGATGAAGAAGAAACTTGAAGCAAAAGAAATGTGATTCTATAGAAGTGTTATAGATAAGCGTATGGTTGCAAGAAAGAAATACGACAACAGCAGAAATAGATTTACGTGGTTTATTTCGACAGGAACGTGAGGGTTTGGGACAGCTCCCTTGTGGTAAAGTTCATAAGCCAGCTTCGGAGCTAGGTCGATCTCTCATAGTAGTTCACACATGTTGATGCTGGCACTCCCCTGCTGTGATCTCTTCGGTGCCCACCTGTTGACTGCCCCTTGAACTTCCCTGTGACCCCTTTTATAGTGTTTTTTATGGCTTAACAGGCTCGAAAAACGAAGTGAGTATAATTAGGAGGGAAGCATTTTTATTGGACGAAAAATAGAGCACTTTAAATATTATTTTATTTTTTGACCGGAACTCGAGTGTCGGGAACATTTGTAAACGAAGATAATGTTCATTTTGTGATGGGGCTTTGTCCCGTTCACATCCTGTTCTTGCTCTTGAGTATTTGCCTGTAAATCAGCCGAGATATGACTTATTTTATTTTATAACAGAAGGATGCTGAGAATACTATGGAACAAACATGTTAGCAACAACAAAGTTTTTAGAGAAAATGGAAACAAAAAGGACACTTATACTTAACATCAGGAAGAGAGGGTTGAAGTCTCTAAGACACATAATGAGGAAAGAGGGCTTGGAAAATTAGATACTCACTAGACAGATTGAAGTCAAGTGGGATAGAAGAAAAGAATGCATAACCTACCTAGCAAGCTTCAGTAAATGGATGTTAGGGCAAGGGTTAAGAGAGATAAGTAAAAGACAAACATTTATTAAGTGCTACAAAGGACTGGAAATTGTGGGAAGCCATGATTGCTTACGTGCTGAAGAGTCATAGCACAGAGAAGAACTATATCAGTTCAGCTCAAATGGTTGGCTACATTTTTGCATGCATGCGACTACTGTTTGTTAAAAAAAAAAAAAAAATAATTTTTAAGTTTGCTTTAGGTTTCTTTTTTAATTAAAAAAAATTTAATTAAAAATTTTTTTTTAATTTAAAAATACAACAACAAAAGTTAAGATATATATATATTTGTCATAAGAATAGTGCTTATTTAGCAAAAAAGAAGATTGTTGACTTACAATGAGGCAGGTGAGGATGGGCACCTATTCGTCGTACACCAGTCGCATTTCTTTGAATTATCTGATTTGAGATGGAAGAACAATGATTTATTGAGATTGGAATTATAGAATTGTCAAATTTCAAAGTGCATAGTAAAACAAGAAACAAAAGTTGATGAAAATTGATCAGTCACAATTAAAAAAAAAAAGAAAAGAAAAAAGTAGTTACAAAATTGAAGAATTTTTATTTGGATTTCTTCATAATATGGAACTAGTCTTTAGCAACTGTTACATGACCCTAATCGGTTACAATGATAGTAAAAGCTGTTTAAAACAATTGGTGAGGAAATAAAGAAAATAGTTTTACAAAAAAATAAAAAAAAATAAAAATAATATTCTTTACTTCTCATTTTCATATAATTTTATTTATTTAAATGAATATTGATTTTTTTAAAAGGAAAGTTTCATGCATTAAAATTTTGAATTTTTTGAAGACATAACAGTTTTTTTATTGATTCCTTTTAATTATCATTCACGTCTTTGTTTTTTTTTCTAATTGATCTGTGATTAGTTTCAGATATAAGACTAATTATAATATCGGAAAAATAAGTATTAAAAACAGCTTGTTGATTAATTCACTCATTTTCTACAGATTATCAACTCTTTTTAGGTTATTTAAAGCAGGAAAATATTTTTAGATTGTAAAGAAATTTTCTGTGAATAATAATATTAATAATAGTAAAGTGAATATAACAAACCCAACAAGAATTGGAACTCGGCTCTCCAATTAACAATTCTGAGCCATTATCCATTACACCAATTGCACATCTAACCTTTACAGCACCTGGTATTCCCAAACAGTCACCCATCTAGGTACTGACCAGGTTTAATGTTATTTAACTTCAGTGATCGTATGGGAACTGGTGTTTCAACATGATGTGGCAGTAAGCCTAAAATAGCATCTATAGACAGACATAGGTAAATCAATAAGTCTTATAAAAAAAGAATTATTTATTTTACAACCTTTTTTGAACAGTGGGCCACATGAGGTATAGTACATCATAAGTCGGGCTGCATTACTAAAAGAATTAAGCTATTTTTTTTATTAAAGCTACCACAGCCATTTTCCCAACAAAAGCATCTGCCTTAGAAATGGGGAAAAGCTGATTTTTTTTGGGGGTGGGGTGGGGTTGAGAAAAGATTCCTTCTATAATTAAAAAAAAATTGAAGTCTTGGTATAATATTATCATGGATGACAGTGTGATTAACATACATTGCTGTTTCATGTGATTTGTTTCTAATTTATTCATTAGACAAAAATATTTGTAAAAGAAGAATAATTGACGTTTCCAAAAGATTTTTACAGGTATGATCTTCCTTAGTGAAAATTGTCAATTGTTTAAAATGTTGACAATGTTACCTTCAACAAAATATTACAAAATTCAAATAACATTGTACTTAATCATTATTATGTATGTAGTTATGCATGGGAGTAAGTGAGTGAACAAGTGAGAATGAAAAAAAACATTTTAATAAATGTTATTTTCCTCATGAAATTAAGTGCACCATTCAGAAAGCCAACTGGGCTGCATGTGGCCACAATGGCCACAGTTTGCCCATGACTGTTCTACAGGACAAATACTTATTTTCTCTTCCTTCATCAATGCACTTAAAACAATGATTTTTCACCAATTATACATTATACACTGAAAATTTCAGATCAAAATGTGTCAGGCTGTTAGTTTATTGATTGACATTTGTATGTCTGCATTTGGTAAGACAATAGCTCAATAATTAAAAAAAAAAAAAAAAAAATCTTGAAATAATAATTCACAAAATATCAGCTTTATAGGAATTTACTTTTGATTACATTTCTTCAAGACAATTGAAAACATGAAAGACGGGAATATTAAGTCAAAGGAATTAATAAAGACATACTTTAAAGTTTCTAGATGTCTTTGGACATTTATAAACTATTTTACAAATATGCATTTTGTTAGCAAACTTTGAGAATATTAGCAATTTAATCTTTAATAGTAATAAGAATAATAGTAAATAAAATGATTGACGTAACTCTTCCGATATTTTTCAATACTTAAGGGAAGATTGCAATTTAAGAAAAGAAAAGACAGTGTTTGACAATGTTCAACAATATTTCAACAGTATATCAACAATGTGACATCAATGGAGCTTGCAGAACATTTTATTACAAATGACTGTAATTTTGACACACATCTTAAAACATGCACATTCAGAAAAAATATTCAGAATCTACTGACCTTTCAACCCTTAAAATGCATGAAGATAGTTACATATGCAAACTACTAACTTCCTGCACCAGGGGAATGAACAGAATAACAGGAGAGTTCCAAAAGATTTATATTAAGCTTTTTGATTAATTCCTCTTAGTGGCTAACAAACTCATGGAAAATTTCAAGATGAACAACATTGCCATCATATTAAGCATGTTTCAGTTGCATACCTTTATGTTGGTGGTGTTTCATTTGTTTTGACACGTTCTTTACCAGTACAGCTATTTTTTTCATTACAAGACAAGCAACATTTGTACAAAGACTTATAATTTTTTATAAATTTATATATTTTTATATTTGAAGAATTATCAAAATATAACTTCAAGACAGGCATACTGTTGGAATATAGTTGAACATTGTCAACCACTGTATCTTTTCTTTTTCTTTAAATTATGCTCTTCTCTTAAAGGTTCACAATAATAATAATAATATAAAAGAAATAGCGCACACACAACATAGATGTAGAAGTTTCTTTGGCAAAGCAGATTCAATGCAGTGACATTAAGACATCCTGATGATGCTTGCAATAATCTGTGATCAATCTTGGCTTAATGTAACAAAGCTTAAGAAATTTGTAGAAAGGTCAACAGTAACTAAATCACAAAATATAACAAAAGCTTAAATTCAATGATAAAATCAAAAGCTGCAATTAAAGCCAGTGTATTGAGTTTATCCACAGTTTTGGTATGAAATTATTTTCATGTCAATTTAAATGGCTTTTAATTAGGGAAAGTAAAGAAAAAACATTTGAAAATTCAAATGTCTTTTTATTGAAGATTTACAGAAAATAAGATGAATAAACCAATTTGAATGAACAAATTCTAAAGCTATGTGTCAAGGAAAACAGAAATTAAAATTTAAGGATATTTACCTATGTGCTAACATGCAAATCAAGAGAGGGAGAGAAAGGACTATAAACTTACAACAGTCAGTGATAAAAATAAAAAAGTATGTATGTAAAGAGAAATTTTGCAGAGTGCATGTCTGATATGATAAGAGAAACATCAGAGTCAACCAAAAGACAATTTGAAAGAAGCAGACTTATAAAATGAAAAAGACAACATTACTGGTTTTTTAAAGATCATGGAAAAATAATTATGAAGAAATAAGGAGATTTAGTAGAGATTCCTTAACTCTGTAGAATTTATTCATAAAAATGCCTGTTTATGTAAAGGACATTTTAGAATGGAAAAGATTGCAGGAAAATTTCTGTCCTTTTTTTATTTGAAAGAATATTTACACCAATAGACATAACAAAATGAATAAAATATTAAGTTAATTTCAAGATAAAAGATTAAAATGTCACAAATCTATATTCTAATGAAAATGCAAAGAGAAAGGCAGAAACTATTATTTCAAGAAAATCATTTTATTTATAGAGGATCAATAACACAATAGATATTTATTGAAGTTTGTTTGTTATGGGTCACGTAATACCAAAACTGAATTTTCTTGGGAGTAATAAAAAGGATATATGCTATTCTGCTTTCACAGTTGAGTACATGGTAGATAATACTCTGCTTTTGTACATATACATGTTTATGTGGGCATAATTACTGAAGACAGTGATGTGTGTTTTATGCCGTAGTTTTGTTATATTTTGGAATACAGTTTGATTTCTTTAAGAAATTGTAGGATATTATATGGAATAATGTCATGAAAGAGTTCTTTCATGTTGATTGTTTGGTTGATTTTGTTCAGTTGCACATAAATCTCCATGGATCATCCAATGCCAAAATCTAAATATCTGAACGCATTTGTATGCCTTCAATTACAGATAAAATGTATTGTTGGTCAATTTACTACAAATACGTATTTTTGGTCAATTTAATATGAATATGTATTTTTGCTTGCAGGTGTGGGGGGTGTTCACTATTTGCCCATAGCTGGGATCCTAACAGGTGCTACCACCCCAGTTCAGGGTGGATCTGGGAACAACAGCATTTCAGAGGTGGTTCCATGCTCCCCATAACCTCTAATCTCCTGGTCAGAGGTCTTACTGCCGGATGTAGTTTATCACCATACCCAGGACTATATTTATAAAAGTAAATACCTCTTATAATCAACACTACTTATTAAAAATAAGTTGTAAAAAAGTTAATGATTTTAATACTAATGCAAAAGAATTTAAAAAGAAAATTATGTAATAAGTATAAAAAATAGCATAGTCGATTAATCTTTGTTAGATTATTGAATATTTTTGTTATTAAGTTATTCATTATTTTTATACCAGTTTCCAGGTTTCTATATTTTTGTATTCACCTCACCAGCTACTTGCCTTCAAAATTCCAGGATTTAAAATTATTCCATTTAAATAATCTGTGGTTGGTGGGTAGAAAATTTTATTGTCATCTTAAAATGGTATTTATTCAAATAGTCTCAAAATGTCATTGTTGAAATTGATATTTATAGCCATAAGTCCTATGCTAATTGTTTCTTCTTTCTCACTTCTCACTTGTGGAACTCTCTACCAGCTTCCTGCTTCCCTGTCAACTACGATCTTCAAAAATTTAAATGCATTGTCAGTTGTCATCTTTTGTTCTTTTACTGTCCTCTCTGTTCCTTTCACTGACTGTAATTGCCTTGCATCTTAATAATTTTATTGTTTTGCTTAAGGTGAAAGGATTAAATGAATAAATAAATATTTTGAAGGCTGAAGAGTGCATCAACCAAAATAATAAATATTCAGATACTAGTTTGTATGGAAGAAATAAAACAATGTGTTTAAAAATCTAATATTTTATCATAATGATAGTGATATGTTAAAATAAAAAATATGAAAGTATGAATTAAAAATATATTTATTAACTTAGCACTATAAGTCTTTTTGGAAAAAGTACTAGCATTTAATTTTAATGCTTTTAATTTTAAACTAAAAAAATTCACAAAAGTTTTCATTAGATACACTTATCTGAAAGATTCCTTTGTGCTATTAAATGTATGTGTATCTTTGAAAGAATATTTTTTTTTATTAATCATTTCACCCCAAGCAAGGCAATAATGAATCCTAGTGGCACTATTGCCTTGCTTGGTGTGAAATGATTAATAAAAAAAATTCTTTCAAAGATATACATACACTTACTAGGAGAAAGGAGTCTTTTGGATAAGTATATCTAATGAAAACTTTTGTGAATTTTTTTTAGTTTAAAATAACAAGAAGACTTTAGTGAGAAGTCAGGAAAAGGACAATAAAGGAAGAGGATTCAGGAAGACAAAAGATAACAAGGGAGCAAGAAATTAGAAAGGAGTTCCATAGGTGAGAAGTGCAAAAAAAGAAACTATTAGAATAGAATATACAGTTGCATCTAGCTAGTTCAACAGTAATACGGTGAGATCTAGTTGCCAATTTAGCAGCACACTTAAATTCATGCAGTCAAGCAATTCATCAGAACAGATACCATGGAAATATTTGGAGAAAGACTAAGGGAAGCCATGTTATTTTGGTGGGAAAATGAAGTCAAAATGACAGGTCAGGATTGATTAAATTACAGACCCTTCTTTGAATTTTGGCAAAAATCTTGAGATATATAGTAAAAGCACCAGACTAGATATGGCAGCAGTATTCAATGCATGGACAAATGGTAAGATTTCTAAATGTGCAAAAGGGATTCTGACAAGAAGAATCATCTGTCAAATCACAGTAAACCAGCTTTCCAAGCAATAGACCTAGTAATTAATTCAATCACTCTACTTCATGTCAGGGGAAAACATGAGTTCAAGAAGGTACAAAGTGTTACTCTCCTGGAGTTCAGTATCAGCCATGCTAATGGCAGACAGAAAAAGTTCTCTGTAGTGATTAAATAGAAATAGTTACTACAAATTTATTAAGTTAAATAATACAAAAAGAAATATCAAGGTAGACTTATTCTATATAGCGTATTTGATTGCATATGAAACACCTCCAGTTACATTTAATATTACAATGTTATTGACTTAGGTGAGGTACAAGTATTGGGTACAGATTTGACTATCAGATACTTCCCACTTTGTATATAAGACCTGGAAGATATTTTCAGGCTTTCATGGTAAATATGGTATGTTTTAAGAGAAATTCTGTTGTTCTATAATTTGAAATAGTTCAGTATAAAAAAAAAAGAGAAAAAGACAAAAATATAGATGGATTGTTTGTTTTTTTTTTACAGCTTATCAACCTTTTCCAGGTTATTTAAAGCCAGAAAATATCTTTAGTTTGTAAGGATTTTTTTGAGAGAATAATAGTACTACTAATTAACCCATAGATGGAGGTAGAAGAGGTGGATTCATACCTTTCCAAAGGGTATTTATGCACAAGTAAATATAACAAACTTGACTGGAATTGGAACTTGGCTTTCTGACTACCAATTCTGAACCATTATCCATTACACCATCCACACATCCAAGCTTAAAGCACCTGGTATTCCCATGAGGTCATACATCCAAATACTGACCAGTCTTGACATTCCTTAATTTTAATGATCTTATGAGATCTGGTATTTCAATGTGATATGACCATAAACCAATAAAAATATAGAAATTAATTTGAATTTAGATATGTTGCACTTATTTTCAATTTTTCTAGTTGAATTGTTCACTTATATTTCATATGATCCATTATTGTACATAATTATGTTTCAATTGAATAAAATGTGTATTCTATATTGATACAGCCTTATGAAAACTGAGCTGTAGTAGAATTCACTCGTATCATAGATTGTTGGGGTGGGGGGTTGTCATTGAATCAAAGATTCAGGGGGAGCCCACAAGACCCTTCCACTGGCCATGTCCATTTACATCTGTTTTTTGTGTGTAATTCTTTTCAGGAGACATAGATACTGCACCCTGATCCCATGCAAAAGTTTTCTTTCCATACTGTAAACAAAACACTTGGAACACCATGTATATGTTGATGCCAAATTTTCATAACTGAAATTGCAGAGACTTAATGGAGGAATAATTAACTTAATCTGTCTTCAGTTTTACAGAATCCTTTATACTTTAAAATAGATGGAAATAAAGTATTACATAGCATAATTTATCTAATTCCAATCATTTGAGAACAAATAGTGTAGAAATGTGAAGGGATTTAATTAACCTTTAGCACTCTGCATTATTAATATTACTTCCCTTTCCACTGCATTCTTTTTCAAGGACTCTCAATTGCAGCATCCTTATTGTTAATTTCACTCAGTTGTTTTCTGTTTCCATGGCAGGATATGACAACACAACTATGAAATTCAAACTCACTATTGTTCATGGATCGAGTTAACTTCAATGGCAGGATAAACTTTTTCTACCACAAATGAAGTTATATACAGAGTGAAAAAGGTTAAACAAGTTGTTAGTAACAAATAATTTTGTAGTTATTTTAGAGAAGGTGGGAATATTTTTTAGGAACATTAAGAGTGAAAATAAAATAACTTATCTAATTTTAGATCCCTACTAATTTCATGGGTGAATTAAAGATGATCATTTTAAACAAAAGAGAAAAAGAAAAACATGTATAAAAATAGACTTTTGAAAAAGAAATTGTGGTTAAAGAGATCACAGTAGAGTATGAAATGCTTAATTGGAATAACTAATAGTAAATTAATATAGACATCAGATAGATTGCTATCAAAGGGAAGGTTTGTAGAAACAAAGCATAGGAGAAAAATGCAATCAACACAAATGGAAATTAAAATATTGCTTTTATTTTATTTTTTTATATTAGCAGAAATTCCATTACATTATTATTTTTTTAATTTTTCTCTAATCTCTATCGTATATATAGTGTTTTTCTTAATGCTTCAATATATTTATATACAATAGTTCTAGAAATTCACGCATTCTTTTATGCAAGATTTACATAGTAAACAAAAACTACTACCAATATTAACACTCCAACGTTTGTTTGGACAACTGAATCAATTCAATTGTCTGAACAAATTTTGGAAACAAAAACTAATGTTTTCTCATAAAAGATAGTATAATTTTCTAAGAAAATTTAAAAAAAAAGAATTCAATCAAAATAAAAATTGGCTAACAATTAGTTCATTTCAATAAAGAGTTTCAAAATTTATAAAAAAAACAATATGTTCATGGTGATGTAAATAAATGTTAAAATATAATAAAAGTTGACCAAATTTTCTAGTTTGTTCATCAGTTAATGATTACCTAAAAAAGGTATATCTTTTAGAATTACTTTCTCCTTCACATTTAAAAATATGTGTGCTGGCCAAAATTTTGAAAGGTGAAATAAAATTTGCTTTGCTTAATTTTTTGATCAGTTTTGATTCTTTAGTGTCATGAGAGCCGATATTTTGTTAAGTAGCTTCAAAAGTTTATATTAAAGATTAATCTAATTAAATTTAAATCAATACCATTTTAAAGTAAGATGATTTTTACTTTTAAATCTTTTTAGCTGTTAAAAGTAAATGTCTGAAAGTTTCTTTAAAACTATTAATAAATCCAATAAAAAAATATCTGACAGGTTGAAAAAAAAAAAAAAAAAGATGCATTCTGGGTAGATTTTTTTTTTTAAATAGAGTTGATACTTATTTACACTATTTACATTGTTTGGACTGTTGTCCTCCTCTTTATTGTTATATTGACAACATTTTGTCTGTTGTACACTCTGGCCTTTTTCAAGTGATATATGTTGGAATTTGAAACCAAGCTCTTTATTTTGTCCACCTGATTAGATTGTTTTAGATCCACATGCCATACCTTTTCATTTAGTTTTATTTATTTCATTTTAGTAATCACCTGAAGAAGGCTGGAGTGTACAACGACCGAAATGTCATGAATATAACAATAATGATGAGGACAACAGTCCAAACAATGTAAATAGTCTAAATAGTTACAATACCTCATCTCAGAATTATAGACAGACAGTTGATACTTGTAATTTAGATAAGTTTCTTTGTCATATGCTTGAAAGCAGCAAACAAGCAACAAAGCAATATGTACAGACAGGCTTTAGGTAAAGATATTTATTTTCTATGAGAAAATAAAAAATAGAGGCTTGTTCTAGAAATGCATTTTTGAAAATGAGAGAAGCACAATAATGTAATGTGCAGCTGAGAAGGTAGGCTTTAACAGTCATTTTTTATGCTTTTAATGTATTTGCAATTCATGAGTTTAAGTTATTCTGGTTCCTATTAATTCATAATATGTTGTCAATAGCAAGATATACAATAAAAGTCTATTCATGTAATTAATATAATATATAAAATATGACCTTTTTTATTTAGATATTGAAACTTATTTACAGGTACTTTCAATAGGAGGTATGGTGGAGTAATGGATTGCAACCAGGATTGAGGAATTGGAGAGCCAACTTCAAATTTCAGTCAAGTTTTTTTTTATATGCACTCATGTGCAAATACCCTTAAGGTAGGTATGGATCCAACTCTTCTTTCCCTAGCTATAGGTAAATAGCAGGACAGACTAGGTTCTATTGTCTTGGATAGCAACCAGTCTAAGAGAAGCACAACTCTGAATCCCAAACCTCCAACTAAGGGTTAAATAGTCTCACCAACCCACAATTGGCCAAATGTGGTGAGTACAGTTACACCCCTGAAGACATTGTCAATCAAGGAGAGATTCCTCCAAGGAGTGAAAAGGCCCTGGATCTGAATCTATTCTGGGTTATCATCCTTGGTACTTTTACTTTCAATAGCTTTGGATAATCCATTTAAGATTTTAGGCATTTCTGAATTAACACAAATTCTTTTGCCAATTCTTATACTGAAATTAATTGCATGGAAATAATTTTGAAATAGACTTGCATTTAAAATTAAATCTACAGCTAACAATTACAATTAAATAACAAAACATCTAATATTTAATCATTGATTTTGTAATTGCAAATGATCAACCATTAAAAGTGTCACACAAACAAGGCTTTTTTTATTCATTATTTAACATTTTCATTCAATTGTTCTTTTATTCATCACTTTCTCATTCATTTCATTGTTCTTTTATTTGTCACTTTTGCTTTCATTCATTTTTCTCATTTGTCACCGTCTCTTTCATTTCATTTTTACTTTCTTTTTCATTCATTTTTCTCTTATTCTTCACCTTCTCTTTCATTCATTTTCTCTTATTCATCACTTTTGCTCTCATTCATTTTCTCTTATTCATCATTTCTCAATTTTTTCATTAATTTATTTTGTTTCTTTTAATTTTATTCTTTAAAGTTTTTTTTCATTAATTTGTTTTTGTTCAATTCCTTTTAATTACTTTGGTTTCTTTTAATCTCCTTTATTGACTATACATATTTTATTTACTATAAAATAAGAAGCTGCTCTAAGTAAAAGAAAAACAAAAAATATATATATATAAAATTTTACAGATTTTTGCATAGGAAAAAGTGCATGGTAAAACAAATGAGTCAGACTCAACTAAAAGTGCATGCCAAGGCTTAAAAAAATGTACAGGTGTGGGTGTACTACAATGAGACAATAATGACCACATCGGCAATAACAAGACAACACTTGAACAGGTACACATGAAATTTATAATTTATATATATATATATATATATTATATATATGAAATGTGAGATGGCTGCTGCCTCTCTTACCGATTGCAGCAAGCGCCTACTTCTATCACGGACAAATTGACAGAATTGAGGACTGCCAAGCCCTGATAAATTAATACCCTTCATCTGTTACCAAATATCCAACCAAGCAATGATGGTAGCAGCAGCAGCAGCAACAAAGAGAGAAAGAGATAGATAGAAAGAGATAGAAAAAGATGGTGTTTTCAAAGTTATATATTTGTCAGTAAGCAACCATGGCAACAAATAGAGAGGCATGTTTACATGTATGGCAAAAAAACCAAAAAACAAAACATATTCAATAATCATGTTAATAATAAGCCTGAGCAGTTATAAATTATACCAGGAGTCCAAAATATACAAGAATATTTAGTATAACCCATAATTAATGTTATTTTTTAAATTTTTAAATTTTTTTTTTTTTTTTTTTACAAAAAGTAAAGTACAAATAGCCTTGTAAAAGAATGATGTTTGAAATAGCCATTTTATTTGTTTAATCAAGATACAGTTAGCAATTTTTAATACTTCATAAAAAAAAAGGCTGAAACTCATTGGGACACAGAATTATAACCTTTAAAACAGGGAACAAAGAATTAATTAAAATTTACATTATAAAATTAGAGAACTAAACTCTCAAAAAGTGAAGAAAGAGTAACAAGTGACAGATGATTACTGAACCCAAGATAAGTAACATTAGACCTTAAAAACAAATCGACACAAAAAATAATATTTCATAAGTTTAACTTTAAAAAATAAAACGTAATAAAATTTGGAAATATTTAAAAAGTACCAAATAAAAAAAAATAGTTACTTTTCCTTGAATAAAAAAACTAACATAAAGGGAGAAGGGACTAATTAGTTTATCACATGTTAAACTAATTCTTGAAAAGTTATGAAGTTCTCTTTTCTAATAAAGCATTTTATTTCCAATGTCTTTCCAATAGCAGAGGCTAAAATACATATATTGATTGAATAGATATATAAAAAAAATTCAAATAATGCTGTTTTCATTTTAAAAGTACTTAACTTTTATGATGGCCAAATTGAAGAAAGTGGATCTGATTCTATTTATTTAACTGAATTATTATTATTATTATTATCAAAGAAATTTTCAAAATTTCACAAACATTACATTTAGTTAGTGTATATTTTACTCTACACTATCCAGTATACTTGAACAGCACTTACAATCACTTATACCTTTGTTCCAAGGTTTGGAATCTCTTTGAGAAGTTTATTTTCAAGCCAATATTATTGATACTTATTATTCGTAAAAAAAAAAAAAAAAAAAAAAAAAAAAAATAAATAAATAAAGCCTGGAATAGTTAAATACATACCAGTAACAAGATTCATAAGAATAATGAATAAAAGATCAAATGATAGTGTGTGTGTGTGTGTGTGTATGTCTATATATATATATAAAATACCAAATCCACAAGTGGTGGGAATCATCCAAAGGAGGACTTTTTAATATAGAAATATTAAAAAAAAATCAAATCCATGAAGGGAGCTCAATGTATAAAGTATACAGAGCAATATAATCCATAGTAAAAAAAAAAAAAAAAAAATTTAAATCACATTAAAGATAGTAATAAATTTATTTTGACAATTTTTACCTGCCTCATCAGTCCAATAAATTTTAATAAAAAAATCATATATATATATATATATATATATATATATATATATATATATATATATATGAAAAGAGAGAATGAAGCTAAACAAATAGGATAAAGAATGTGGTAATAAAATAAGCACATCCCATCAACTCTCTTGCTTGTAACCCTCCACCACAATAAAATAAAATAAATGTTTTGCCGTACTAAAGTAGAAAGAATCAGATAAAGCTTCATAAGCTTCTACTAAGAGTTGTTACTATGCTATATTACAAAGAAGGAACAGAAATACGTGGAAATTTCTAAACCTAATTGTATTTCTTAAACAAAAAGACATTATTTATAATGATACTTTCATAAACAAAAAGAGAAGGCAACTCTCATAGCAGACAGGCAGGAGATTTAGGAAACAGTACAACAAAAGACAAAAATGAAGCTGTTATTTTGCAGGTCAAGTGGAATATTATTTTTTGCTGCTGTCATAATTAAAAAATAGCAAAATTGATTTCAGTATTTAAGTGAAAATAATTATCAAAATATTTTAATTGTAATATTGCAACTGGCAAATGATAAGGGATATACAAATTTAATTTATGATATATACATTGTGTTGCTCTAAAATTGAGGGAATCTAAGCATGGAAAAAGTTTCCTCATCATAACATTAAATTTCCATTGTTTTCTTTGAATCACTATTTCAATAAATATTATATAAATTAAGGGTTAAATGTTAGTATCAAAAAAAAAAAATCTGTACTACATTTGCTTTGCATCCATTGTTTGAATAACCTTAACATTTAGGTAGTGTCTGGAAGTCACATATCAATGGATTTAAAAGAAATTCATATTACTAGAAGTGCTACACTTCAATATTAAAATCTGTATATTTTATTTTAATCTTTGAGTAATACCAATATAATTTTGATAAAGACTGATTTGTTTTCTATGGCTTATCAATCATTTGTAGGTTATTTAAAGCCAGAAAATATTTTTAGATTATGAGAATTCTTTAGAGATAATGATTTACATATAAAAGTGGTAATTAACCCATAACTGGGAGATTTTGATGGATTTGTTTTTTACGGCTTATCAACCCTTTGCAGGGTATTTAAAGCCAGAATATATTTTTAGATTGTAAAAATTTTTTTTGTCTGGAATGTTTTAGTGATACAAGTTATACTAATTAACCCATAGTTGTGAGAAGTGGTTTATTCATACTTTTCCGAAGTGAATATAACAAACAACAATTGGAATTCAATGCTCTGATTAACAATTCCATTACACTATCCACACATTCAAGGTTATAACACCTGATATTTTCAAGTGGTCACCTATCTAGGGACTGACCAGGTTTGATGTTGCTTAACTTCAGTGAGCGTACGGGAACTAGTATTTCAACATGATGTGGCCATAAGCCTAATTTTGATAAACAATAACACCTTACAAAAAAACAAGAGTTGATAATTTTTCTAAGAAACCTTAGAATGACATTTAAGTTTGCAATTGAGAGCTGTAAAATCTATGATTTTTTAACCCAATGTTCAAAAAGTCTGTTTTAAAACAGACGGCATAACATAACATAAGGCAAAATAGCTTGTTGTTCATATTGGTAATATTTCTAATCATTACTGAAAATAAATATATACATTTATATCTACTAAATTCCATAGATCTTGTCCTGCATTAAAATATATTGTATTTTTTCCTCTGGGGGAAAAAAATTAAAACAATATCATATAATAACTGACTAGGCAGAAGATTTTCCCACAGTAGATCGCCATTTCTTTCTGTGGCAGACTGGTTGCCAACCATTGGTATAGGACCTAGTCTGTCTTGCTGTTCAACCCATACATGGGGGAAGAAGAGATGGATTCATATCTTTCCCAAAAGGTATTTGTGCATAAGTGAATGTAACAAACCCTACTGGAATTTGAACTCAGCTCTGATTTCTCATTCCAAGCCGATGTCGCATTACATCACAATGCACAGCCAATGATTTAAAATTATTCTGTTATGACTATCACTAAAATATGTAAGGTTGAAAAAAAGACAAACCCCCCCCCGCCAAAGCTTTGTTATAATTCCAATCAAATCATTGTAACCCACAATTGAAATAAATATTGCAAAACTATAAAAATAAGACAGTATGATGTATATGATTAGGATTTTAAAAAAGATTATTTGATGATATGTCAAATTATTAGAAAAATGTTTAGCATCAACTGAGTTTTATTCTTGGCAAAAATTGTAAATGGAAAGTTATGAGATGCTTGAGTAATAATAATAATAGTAATAGTATGTGTGTGTGTGTGTAAGAGAGAGAGAGAGAATCAAAATATAGATAAAAAAAATGGATTGGAATCCAACAGAATGATAGGATAAAGAACAAACAGGAAATGTTTATAAATTTAACATGTTTCAGTTTTATTAAAGCTTCATCAGAGAATAAGATGTGGAGAAAAAATTTTTTCTGGTATTTTTATCTTTTGTT
>OZ010606.1:36190747-36418247 GCA_963932145.1 Acanthosepion lycidas
AAAACATCGGAAAATTTACTGTCTATTCCAAATACCTTTTAGTCTAAAGTCATAATATATAAGATATACGCATGTATCCATCAATGCTATTTATTTATGACATAGAATTGGAGTTCAACAAATCTTACTGCCTAAATTAATAAACATTTAATTTATTAAAATACTTAGCTATATAAAAAAATAAAGTGACTTGAATACTTTTAAGGAAGAAAAATGTTATCAGCAAGATTTAAACCATAAACCTTTGAATGACAAAAAACTGTTAAAAGTTTTAAAAAGTTTTACATTTCTAAGTTTGCGCGATTGATTGATTTATTTTCTATGGCTTATCAACCCTTTGCAGGTTATTTAAAACCAGAAAATATTTTTAAATTGTAGGAATTTTTTTTTTAGATAATAATGACTATAGTGGTACAAGTCTTACAAATTAACCCATACCTAGGAGGAAAGGAGACATGGATTCATGCCTTTCACAAGGGTATTTTTGCTTAAGTGAAAACAAGAAACACAACTGCAATTGGAACTCTTCTCTCTAATTAACAATTCTGAGCCATTATACATTACATCACTCGCACATTCAAGCTTACAGCACCTGGTATTCCCAAGTGGTCACCCATATAGATACTGACCAGGCTCAATGTTGCTTGACACATTGTCTCACAAGACAAGCCTTATTTCCCTTGTTGTCTCAGGGTACCAACACTATATCTTAATTTTGGTACAATCAACTTTGTTTTAACATTGTTTCATATATGAGGCAAGGATATCATAGGTAGTATTTTTTTACACATGACCCACCAGTATGTCATTTGCTACCTGAGTTCATTTTATAACCCAGACTCCCATACAACCCACACAAATGCATGGTACAACTCTGTATGTAAAAATAAAGAAATGCCCCCCACAAAAAAATAAATAAATAAATAACTGTAGAAATTCCAAAAGGAAACCAAAATAAAATACAAAAAAAAAAAAAGATTTCAATCTTTTTGAAATAAAAAATGTGGTTCTGGTGTACCATGATCTCATAAGCAATCAATCATAGCATCCCACTCTCAATAATCCTCATAAAAAAAATTGGAAAATGACTCACTGGAGGGTCATGTGGGCCTTGCAGACATATCACCATGACTCTCCAGTGGGTCATGTGGGAGCCAACATGATAACTTTGGTGATCATATGGGAATCAGTATTTCAACATATGTTTGTTGAAATTGCTGGCATTGTGTTTTTCTTCCTAAAAGTAATTCACACAATTTTTTTTATTTGAGAAACTTGTGCGAACATATCCAAGCAAAAAACATCTTAGAAATAAGCATTGAATTACATACATCCTTATTGCATAATTGAAAGACAAAATGCTAAAAAAATTTTATATAATGGGCTTCGTCCTTTAAAAAAGAACTTCAGGTGAAATTAACGTTCTTACTGACAGAATTATATATATGTAGGAGAAGGGGAAGGGAAACACAAATGAAAAACGTTGATTATAATTATGAACTAAAAGAAATTTTAAAATTTAGCATCCCAACATCTTCAGTGTTTCAACTAAGTGCATAATTATAAACTACTTTTTTTTGTTTTTGTTTCATTGATATGAACATTATTTTTAATCTAGTGTTTCTCAAACATTTTTACTCCAGGGCGCACTTGTAGAATAACTAAAACTCTGGGGGAAAACTTGAAATTTTAATACAGGGAAAATTAATCATAAAATATGAAAATAATAAATAATAAAATAAGCATTTGTTTTTAAGACATTACATTGCTTGGTGTCTGTAGCAATTTTAAGAATAAAGTCTTTTTAAATATAAAAATATTTCATAAATTACTCTTCTGTTAAATGTGGTATGCACCTGGGTACCTTTTCAGGCGCATTTGTGCACCTGGGCACACTGGTTAAGAAACACTGCTTTAATCTGATGAAGTCCTTTTAAAGGATGAAATGTGTGATATAGAATTTTTTCTATTTTGTCATTCAATTACCCAATATTGTCCTGATACAGGAATCCCTCAATTAGTGTGGCTAATGTGTACCTCAGTAACTTAATTGAATGTGCATTAATCAAGGGATGCCTGTACATAGAAATTTATATATCAGATTCTCACACATTCTTATGCAGAATAAGTAATTATTATATTGCCAAAAGTAACATTAAACATTTCAGTTTGTATATTGACAAATCTTGATAAAACAAGGAACCAAAGATATATTAAAACTTATATACCAGATTAAAAAAAAAAAAAGTAGGTGTATTATAAATGATAAAGTTAGTCGTAGCAAAGCCGCCACTCACCACATTACTACCACGTCCAGTTGTATTGTATTGTTGCATATTTGGAATTGGGGCAACAGCAGAGTTGTAGGACATGGGTGTTCCAGGCGTAGACACAGCTGTATTTGGAAGTTGGTCGAACGGAGTTTGGACAAGTACAAAATCAGATTCGTCATAGCCATAAGCAGTTGTACTGAAAGCATATAAATTCAATGTTTACAATTCAAATCTGATAAGGAAAACAAAATGTATGAGACTATCCCTTATTTTAAGGATTTGGAGCTGTTTTTGACTTGAATAAGACAATAAGATTTTTAAGCATAACGCAAGCAAAAAATCTCTTATGAGTCTGCAATATGTCAAATGCCAATGGGAAATAAATGGCTTAATGATATTTCTAAGAACTGGAATTTAGGAAAACAAAAATTGAATGAAGAAAGAAGTTTGCAGCATTTCCATTTCATTTCAAAGATATTTTGTTGATTGCTTAGAAAAATCATCTTGGCTATTTAATTTTTGGGGAAGTGTTTTAACAGAGGATGGATAATGCAACACAGAGATCTAAAAGCACATTAGATGCATTACAAAAGCTAAACAAAAAAAAACATGAAAATTTAATTGGAAACAAGAAAAAGTATTGAATTGCTGCGTTATATCATTCCTCTTGCATAGCAGTAAATGCTGCACAATCTTCCCACAGATGAATAGAAGACTGGTGTCAAGAGAAATGTTGTTCTAAAAGATACCGAGAAGTCTATGGACTACAATTAAATGTGAATGACAAACATTTCTGTTTATTAACCCTTCCATTACTTGTATGTTTTTATGAAATTTATACAACCTGCTGTTGAAGCATTTGTGTTATAAACCAAATGAGCACTAACAGCTAGTTTATAAAACAAATGCTTGGTACCAACAGTGTCTTAATAATTTATATATATATATCAACAGCAGGCTGTGTAGGTTTCATAAAAAAATAGCACTATTACTAAATCAGCATAGACTTGTAATGGTAATATTTCCTTATAAAGAAACAGTTGGCATTCATTGACCGAGCAGCTTTTACTATTGTTGGTTGAAGTTTATAAAATCTTTCTCTTTAAACAATTTTTTGGGAAAATAGACTTTTCCAGTCCAGTAGCTGTTATCGCTCTTTCCAGTATTGATGGGGGTTTCTTTCCTATTCCTTTACTTGAAGTAGTGTGGAATGTCAACATCTTGATTATGACAGTGTTTTCTCTTCAAGTAAAATGTTCTATCCATTTCTATTGAAAGTCCTCAAGTGATGTAGTAGTTATTTGTTTGTAATTTATGACTGGTCTTGTAGCATAGTTTTGTGTTGGAGGTGACAGTTAGCGTGACATGTACTACAAAAACAAAATGGTGGCCTCTATGAGAAATTGCAATCTGCATCTAAATTCTGAGCAAACATTAATTTTTTTTCTATTCTTACCAAAATTAACCAGCACAGCCAGGCAACAATGCTATAAGGATGTAGCAGTGAAAGTGTTCAAGTAACCACTACATTCTGAAAATGCCAATAGAACTGCTCCTGCCACAGGTAATTTTGAATGACAGAAAATAGAAATGATATGTGAAGAATTTGTTACAGAATTTTTACTTGACTTTATTAACTAGATCATCCTTCAGGATGATCACACGTGTCATCATAGAAGTTTTGAATGTGCATATATTAAGAGACAGAAACCACTACTCCATGTGTTTCCGTAGTTTTTATCAGACTTAGAATAATTAAGTTTTATCCATTGTCTAATATGAAGGATCTTTGTTTTGCAATGGCACCATTGCAGTTCAATCCCACAATATTAGATTCTGCCAGTGACCACATACTGTTGCTGGTGTCAGCACTGAAACTCTGGCAGAAATGGCTTCCAGTGCTAAGCCTTGATTTGGCTCCAGGGCCACATATGGTTTTGTATTCAGTCATCCATCTAGTAGACTAATTGTCAGCTATGGCTAGAGAGTTCAGTCTACTCTGTTATTTAACCCATAGATGGCAGGACATGGATTTGTACTTTTCCTAAGTGTATTTGTGCATAAGTGAATATAAGATTGCCAGCCATGGCTAAAGAACATAGTCTGCCCTGTTATTTAATCCATAGCTGTGCAAAAAAGAGGTGGATTTTTATCTTTCCTAAGGGTATTTGCACATAAGTGAATGTAATGAAATTGACTGGAGTTTGAACATTGATTTCTCATTCCAAGCCACTATTCATTACACCACCTGCACCTCCTATTTGACGTCAATTGGTCAAATAAAATTGTTCATTTGCTTATATTATTAATTCATATTAAGAAAGAGAAAATCACAAAAACAACAACAAAATTAAAAAGAAAAGTCAAGCCACTTACTTTGTCAATGTTTCTATGTCATACTCATTTTCATCACTCAACCAAGCTGGAGGGTTTAGTAAGGCACCAATATCTAATTCCACTATTTCTTTCTGAGTGGACAATGCCAAACAGTTGGGATTTGCCTAAAAATAGATAAAAATAAAAAATTAAGCATTATAATGATTCACTTAAATGTTGCCTAAACGCTCCATTCAATGTCAAGTCACTTGCTACTTTTATAGAATTTATATTATAATTATTTGCAAATGCTAATTATTAGGTTTGGTGCAAAAATAATTTTGTTTTCTCACATAGTAACATATGTTAGAAAACAAAAATATTTTTGCACCAACCTAATATCACTAAGCTTAATTTATTATTAAAACAACATCACTAACATATCTGTATGGCTGATGGAGGAGAGTGCAGACAGGTTGAGGGGAAACTACTCTGTTATTAGCAATTAATAGACCAGTAGAGAAGAGTTTTTGAAGTGGACAATTCATATTTAATTAAATATTACTTAGAGAACAGGAGCCTGAGTGAATTAGAAGTTGCTTTATTCTTCAAGTTAGAGTATCTTTACAGTTATGTGCTAACACAAATTGAGCCTAAGATGTATTGCTTTCATTGTGTTACTGTGTCAGGGTAAATGGATCATCATATAGATTATAATTATTTACAGCAGCTGTAAGCATTAAATAAAATTAAATGATTGTATAATTGAGTTTTAAAATATATAAATGTAGGTAGCTTTAAACTTAGGTGGGTGACACCTTAGCTCAGGGGTAGGCAACCCTTAGCATGTGTTCGAAACATGGTATGCTGATGACTTGTTTCTGGCATGCAAAACTTATTCATTAGATTCTCTTTTTGACTTACTTTTATTCTTTCTCTTCTTTCATGTATATCATTATCTCATGTATATTTTCTGCCCTTTACAGATTGTGCAGAATGTCATGATCATTAGCTAAGAAATGGTGTCATTCAAATGAAGAGGATATAAGAGAATTTAAAGAATACTGGACTGAAAAATTTGGCATGATTAAGTCAGTCGATAAAGCCTTATGCATTTTCCATTCTGAAACAATCGGTTGTAGGACTGCTTCTGTAAAGAGACATTTTGAAAGTGTTCATAAAAACTTAAGCAATACAACTGAGGAGGAACAAAGAGAATTTCTTGTGAACTGAGCAAGACAAACAGGCTGATACTTTTATGAACTTTATTTTGTACGCCCAGTTCCAAATTTGTTTCTGCTTGTTTTGAGGTTTCAAAAAAATTTTGTTGGCATGTGGAAAAATTTTGTGTCAGAGATTTGGCCAGTTTTAATATGCACTCTCAAAAAGGTTGCCCACCTCTGCTTTAGATACACCAAGTACTGCAAATATTTATGGCCTTGTGCCAGACTAAGCTAACTAGATAACAATAAACTTTAAATTCTGATGAAGGACTGAATATCAACTAGAATAAAGAACCACCTTACATGACAAAAATAAATTTCTGAAGAAATTATTACCTGGTTGATAGCAAAAGCTGTAATGATGTCTTGTTCTTTGTGAATAACTTTCATCAAAGCACTGGATTTCTCAGAACCTTCACTGTCGCCAGAGTTTAATGTTATCTGAGGAAAAAGAAAAAAATAAATGAAAATACCACAAATAAACAAAAATGAAAAATCATTATCTTTAATGATTTGTGTAGTATATATAAGATGAACAACAGGGAAACTTAAAAAATAGGAACAAAAAGAACACTATTTATACTTAGAAATAGACAGGTTTTATATATATATATATATATATATATAAACCTGTCTATTTCCATTTTTTAAGAAAGATGAGCAACAGCGAAGCTTAAAAAAATGGGAACAAAAAGAATGCTATTTATACTTAGAAATAGACAGGTTATATATATATATATATATATATATATATATAATGTCATCCACAGACAGACTGTTTCGCTGTATCACAGCTCATCAGTGCGGCTAGACATCCGGTTGCCTCTAGCTAGGATCGAAACCCGACTGAATTGGTATCAGGCGGATATTCTACCACTAAGCTGTCGGCGCACGGTTGGGATGAAGGTGGATTTATGGCGTATTTATTTTAGGAAACAGTCGCCCAGTGACCGACAGTGACTCAATTCGGCTTGCGAAGAGTTATATATATATATATATATAAACCTGTCTATTTCTAAGTACAAATAGTGTTCTTTTTTTCTGTACATAGTATTCTCAACATCCTCTTGTAGAACTACATATCTGCTGCTTCAAGTCTTCTATTCATCTGTGAGGTCTCAGAGAATTTGACATTCACAAGACATACTAAAATCAAGAGTAGCAGAGGGAAATGATGAGTAAGCTGCCCAATGAGATTATGGAAATGTATGGCAGAACATGGACTGAGAAAGACAGTAAAGGGACAACCACTAGAGTTAGAGAGGATAGGAAATTGTGGAGAGGTATAGTCTCCTACATCCTGAAGGGATACAGAGCTTAAAAGAAGAAGTATATTTATAAAGAGACAGACTTGAAAAATTTTCTGTATAGCAAAGTTTAACATATAATTTTTCAAAATAAGTGTAATTTTAATATCATAGTATTATTGATCCTGACCTGGCATCTTGACTTCAGTCATTTTTCCACAATTGTAATGTGACTTTCCTGTGTCTTTTCTATAAATATTTTCATGGCAATTGTTCTAATTCTCCCTAGGACCTCAGCTGCATGAATTTAAGCATGCTACTAGATTGGTAACTAGGTCTCATTGATTAGCTATTGAAATAGATAGATGTAACCATAAGTTTTATTCTAATAGTTTCTTTTCTCACACTTCTAGGTTGTGGAACTATCTTCTGGATTCTTGCTTTCCTATCAACTATAATCTTGAAAAATTTAAATGCAATATCAAATTTTTCCTCACAACGTTTTCTTCTTTTCTTTCACTCTCTCTTTTTTTTTTCTTCTTTTTAATCATTTCACCCAAGCAAGGTGATAATGTCACTAAGACGCAAAGAGTTACTGAGTGTGAAATAAAATGAGATGTTAGTGAGGAGAAAGGATAATGAATAGGATTTAGGAAGACAAGATGATGATTGACTTTGCATTTAAATTTTTGAAGATCTTATGTGGCAGGGAAGCAAGAAACTGGAAGAGTTCCACAGGTGAGAAGTATGAGAAAAGAAACTATCAATTTGATTGTAAAAATTTCAAGCAAAATTTTGTGCAATGACTTGTAGGTTAAAAGGTTATTGTGTATATTGATATTTTTTATTTGCTTCATCCTTAGCAATTTTGAATTTAAACAAAGAGCCTGTTGAGCCAGCTTGAAAATAAGCATTTCACCCCCAATCAAGGCAACAATGTCACTAAGGCATAAGGTGCTACTGAAAGTGAAAGAGAATGAGAAGAAGACAGTACATAGAGAGGATAATAAAAGAACGAGATTCAGGAAGACAGAAGATGATGATTGCTTGCATTTAAATTTTTGAAGATCGTAGGTGGCAAGAAAGCAAGAAACTGGAAGAGAATTTCACAGGCAAGGAGCATGAGAAAAGAAACTTTTAGAATAGAACTTAGGGTTACATCTAGCTATTTCAGTCGTAAAATGATGAGACCTACTTGCCAATCTAGTAGCATGCTTAAATTCATCTTGTCAAGGCATCAAGGAGGAAAGTTTTTGAGTTTAATATTCAGAATACGAAACAAACAAGAAAATCCAGAGAAACAAATTTTTTGATATTTTATGAGTAAATGTGCAAAATTACTTAAATATTGTCCTCAATTTTTTAAGGTGTATGTAAACTTGTATCAAATAATGATGAGTGTTTCATTTAAGAAATTCTAACAACTTAAGTCGGAGAAATAAGTTTAAAACAATCTTTTTATAAAAGCTACACAACAAATTTAAGTATTAGAAAATTAAAGAAAAGTATTAAAATTTTTTTTTAAATTATTAGAAAATTTTATAACAAAAACAAATTCTCAAAATACAAACCTCAGTATCATCCATAAATTTTCTTTTTCTAAAAATGTATCTGATAAATATATCTTTGAGGAATTCTTCCTTAACCAATAAGAACCATAATCTTTTCAAGGGTAGGGTTGAATGGTGATTACTGAAAAGATACCAAAATATAATTAGGGAAAACATTTATAGATATTTTCATTTCTTAATCCATGTTATCCTGGTGTCAGTTGAAACTAAGGTCTTCCTTTTTCTAGATATTGTGACCATTTTGCTTAGAGTTTGTATTTTCTTGATTTCAAATGAAAATATTCTTGTATTAATTCAAACTATTATTTTCATCTTGATTGATGTAGATATTATTATAGATACAAGAATATTGGCACTTACTCAAGTACTTACTGATCATCATCAGGTGTCCATTGATTGATTGATATGGGATTAAGTTGATTGTGATTATTGTGATATTTTTCACTTTGATGTCAGTTGTTGTTCTTTCCTGCTGAATTGGTATTTCATTGCCTGATCCAAAAATTGAACTCATGGCCACAGTTAGACAGGTTTAACCAACTCCTATATCTACTATGCTACGAAGGACATTAGCGGAACAATAACTGACATCACAGGCACAAAATATGACAATCAACAGATATCCCATATCTGCCAATTAATGGACACGTGATGATGACCAGAAAGTGCTTGGTTAAAACATTGTATCTATAATAACATCTTTATCAATCAAGATAAAAACAATAGTTTAAAATAATACAAGAATATTGACAATTACTCATCTCAAAAATGAGATAATAAATTCAGATGAAAAATTTGAAATTGTCCAACATATTCCAGTAAATTTTCACTTTTCTAAATTATAGTTTATAATTATTGTATAGAAATATGAAAAAAAAGGCATGAGTTTAAACTGACACAGGAAGATAGGGGTTAATCCATAATATATATCTTCAATTTCATATTAAAGTTATCAATTAATCTGAAAAAAAATTCCAAATGAAAAAATAATTTAAAAGAGCTTTAAACTTTTTATATCACTTTAATTTCATATTAAAGTTATTGATTAATCTATAAAAAAAATCTGAACTAAAAAAAATTTAGAAAAACTTTTTATTATAAATTAATAGATTTTATAAAGAAAAAGAAAGGTTTCTTTTTCCGTAAATTTTTTTTACCTGAGATCGAAATAAATAGAAAAAACAAAAATATTTCTGGATCAAATAATATTTTTGCTTACCAGCAGAAACTGAATATTTAACAACTCTTATATTCACATTTGATAAATTCCGTAATGAAATTTGACCTTTTTATTTAATGTCATAATTTTAATGTCAAAATTTCCTGGTTTTAGAAATAAAATTGTACTGCATGACATAAAAACAAATTATTCTTACAATAAAAAATTTCGCTTTGAAGACTTTGTAATCACTAAAGTACTTATTATACTAGATTTTTAACTATATTCACCTCATGATAGAGCAATGATTAGCAAACTACTCTCACAGAACTTTACGATATATATATCAGTAAAAAAACTTACATAAAGGGGCTATTGTGAGGCTTTAGTAAAGCTTCATATTTGGTGTGTGGTATTCCTGCTTCAACATCCAAAATCAATTGAGGAATATAATTGTCTGGAGGACCAGCAAACAGCTCTAACTTGCTACGTAACACCTCTTCCCATTGTTCCAGATTTTTCAAAACAGCATGTAATAAAGGAGAACTCACAGGGAGCTCTAAAAAAAAAAAAAAAAAAAAAAAAAAAAACAAAGTGAATGAGTTATGCATACATATAAGTGATCATAATAGCATCATATTATGCATTTATATATTAAAACTGTTATGCTTTTATATATTAAAAAATAACAAAAAACGTTACAAGATAGAATAATTAGTATCTTAAGGCTAATTATAACAATTAAATAAATAGATACAAAGAAACACCCTTTCAAGAAATTATTTCTTTAGAGCAGCAGTTCCCAAACATTTTTTTTGCATCATTGCCCACTTTCACATGGAAAAATTTTGCACTGCCCACTTGTATAGTTAATATTCAAAAGAATACAGTGATGAGTAAATTATGTTTTGATGGGCACTTTTCTTGCCTTGATAAATCCAAGATGGCCAATGTTGTATTAAATAAAAATTACTGTGAGGTCACTTCTTAATATTACTAGCAAAGTTATTATTGGCCTTACCTTAACTGATATATATCAGAACCCCCCCCCTCAAAAAAAAAAACATTTAATCTGAAGAACTACTTGAATGCTAATGGTCCTTCTCAAAAGGATTTTTCAAACTGTTTATGGTGTCAGTTTGTATGCTGACACCATATACAGTTTGAAAAATCCTGCAAATTTAAAATTTTAAAATTCGTAGGCGAAAATGGTCATTAACTAATGGTATCTTAATTCCAATTGTAAGAAAAATTTTGCTCTGTTTTATGAAAATAAATATTGAGTGCTCTTTTGTGAGTCAGTTTTAACATTTAACATTTTAAATTCTATATTGTGCTAATAGGACTCTCTTGGATTATACCAATGGATGATTGACTGTATATATATATATATATATATTTTTAATACAGGTAATTTGCATATCTCCTTTGGATATTGTTTTGGGGTAGTATATGTTGAAATACATTTTTAGTATTCAAAACCCTATATCACCCACCAAAATTTCTAATCTCTCACCATTTTTCTTTTCAGTTGCTCACGCCCACCCAACAATTGAAAACTGGTGACCGGTGGGTGTTATTGCCCCATTTGGGAAACCCTGTTTTAGATTAACAAGCAATAATAACAAATATTGCATATACTTAATTTTACTGGAAGATAATGCTTTTAAGATTAGCAGATTTTTTAAATAAAGTTTTTAATGTTAAGAAATAGACTATTAATTGTGAATAAATGAATGAAAAATTTCAAGAATTATTCAGTTTATACAATTTCTTAGTGTTTAGTATTTTTCTTAAAATTATTTGCTGAAGTATTTCTCTTTACTATAAATTTACATCAAAAAATATACAGTTTCTTAAGGAACTTATTTATACATAAAGATAAGACAGCAAAAGTTATTTTAATTGATTTGACAGGCACAAATTTCCAAGATTAACTCTTGTAAAAATGGTTTATATTCTGAACATTCAAGACAACTGAAATTAAAATTATAAACACAAAATACTTCCAGCAAATAAAATCTCAACATTAAAATTAATAAATGAATGATGAAATCAAATTGTTAAAATTACTGATGATAAAATAAAATTTATTGAAAATTTTGAGCAAATAAATAGCATGTACATTAAGTGTAGGTTATATTTCAATATTGACTTCTAGACAGGAAAAAATATTTCAATATGGCTGACATTTACTTGACTAATATTTATTTCAGCAAAATTAAGATAAAAGTAAATACTAATAAAAAAATTGACAATAATAATAGACATTTCTTATTTCTTAAAAATAAATTAAAAAAGTAAAAGAATGACTTGATTGGGGAATTAATAAACTGATTTCTCTCAAACCACGTTATAGGATTAAATATTATTGATATAATTGACCAATTGCATGAAAGTCATGATTTTAAATTTGAATGAAATCAAATAACTTATGGTCTTTAGTAATGAAATAAGAAGGAAGTTTATTAAGTTAACATTTTAAAAAGTATATGAATAAAGAACAACTGATTTAATTTTTTTATAAAGGAGGTTCTCTGCTAAAATGGGTGATAGAAATATGGACAAAAATAAAAATGGGATGAAGACCAAAAAGATAAGTAAAAATAGAAAATAAAAATCTGAAACTTATTTGAGTGACATCTACCAATAAAGCCTTTGAAGTTAAACTAGTAACAGCACTCCTATCCCCCCAAATCCAAGTTTGAACTCTGGCCTACATCAATATGGGTAACCCACAGGGAATTTCTTATTGAACCCTTTATTTAATCTGCTGGGAAGACTGTTCTTGTTTCACTGCCCATATCTATTTTTAGTAGTGCTCAGTTAATGCCCACCCTATTTCCACCAAGTACAAGTACATACTACCTGGCCCAGGAATTAAACTCACAATTACTATGTCACCAAGTTTGGAATTTCCTGTAGGTTACTCGGATTGGCATACACCTGAGGAAGGCCAGAGGACACAACTGTGATCACATTGTGATGACAACAGCAAGGATGAGGATAACAGTCAGCATGTAAATAGTATAAATAATGATAACTCCTCATCTCAGAAATTTAGACAGAAATTGCCGAAGACCTATTCTTTATTCCCAATCCGTCTTACTTATTTAAGTTATAGAATAAATAATAGGATAAAGATATGAGTGTAGGATAAAATAGAAGTAATATGAAACAAAGACTAGTTAAAAATTAATACTGGCAATACATCAATTACAGAAATTTGTAGATTATTAAATACTAAAATAGCAATAGGAAAAATTAATAAATGAACAAGATCATGATGTAGTAGCAATTGAATGAAGAAAACATATTTCATATGCTTTTGTTTTTTTTTTTGACTATTGTTCTTATCTTGATTTTTATAGATGTTCTAGACAGAACTGGCCATCATCAGGTGCCAATTGTTTTGGCTGATATGGGCTACTTGTTGATTATTGTGTTCTTTCATTCCTGTGATGATGTCAGTTCTTGTTTGTTCCTGATGAAACCGTGTATAAATGTTTAATTCAATTGTTCCTATCAAATTGTGAAATGAAGGTCGTTTTAAAGGGGCTCACTTTCAGATCCTTTGATATGAATGCGGGTGTACCCCAAGGCTCTATCATGGGTCCTACACTGTTTCTGATCTTCATCAATGATCTCCCTGATGTCATCAGTTCCCAAATAGGTAATTATGCAGATTACACTACCATTTACTCCTATCTCAATAGCAAACCTATCAGATCTGACAAAGTAAACCTGGTGGTTGCTACTGAAAAGGGACCAACAATCAGTGGTTAACTGGTGCAAGAAATATCTTGTAAATTTTAATGCCTCCAAAACAAAATTGCTTTTATAATAAGAGAACCTTTTCTGTCTGCTATCATCATGGTTGATGCTAGACTCCAGGGGAGCAACACACTGCACCTTCTTAGCCTCACATTCTCCACTGACATGAAGTAGAGTGACTACATGAAATCAATAGTTGCATCTGCTGCAAAGAAATTTGGGTTACTGTGTTATGTCAGAAAATTTTTCTTATCAAAATCCATCTTGCACATTTACAAATCTACTATTCGTCCAAGCATTGAATACTGTTGCCATATCTGGTCTGGTGTTCTTGCTGTACATCTCAAGATTCTTGACAAAATCCAAATAAGGATCTGTAATGTAATCGATTCTGACCAGGCATTTTGACTTCAATCACTTTCTCACTGTTGTGAGGTGGCTTCCTTGTCTTTTCTACAAATATTTTCATGGCAACTGCTCTGATAAGCTTTTTTCCCTGGTGTTCCGACTATGAATTTAAGCATCTACTAGATTGGCATCTAGGTCCCACCTTTTGACTGTTGAAGTAGCTAATCATAGCAACTGTAGCAACTGCCACTTCTACACCAACAATTTCTTTCCTCGCACATCTCACCTGTGGAACTGCCTTCTGTTTACTTGCTTCCATGATAAGTACAACATCAATTGCTATCTTCTGTCTTTTTGAATCGCCTTCATTTTTGTCCTTTCCTCAATCCTCCCTATTATTAGTCTTCTTTTACTTTCATTCCCTGTACCCCCCCCCCCCTGTATACTAGTATTCCTACCTTGCATGGGAAGAAATGATAATAAAAAAAAAAAAAGATTGTTTCACCACCCAATTCAGAAAAATAGCACACTAATCCACAGATATCCCATGATATCTGATGATGGCTAGGTTGTACTTGTCTGAAACATTGTGTCTATAATAATTAAGATGAGAATAATACTTCAAAATATTTCAAGTATATGGACCTCATCTCAAAAAATGAGATTTACTCATAAAACCTTTGTAGGCATACTAATAAGGATAAAAGATGCAAGTTCAAATGCCGTAGGAGGTTTGTTTCATGTTTATGATTAATACTGCTAACTAGATAGTTGCAAATTAATGGTGTGAGAGTTACAATAAAAATATGAAATTTGTGGGTTACAACACTTGGCTTCCCAAACGTATGCTGTGAGAGATAAAAAGTTATCTCCCCTTGACTAATAAAAAAACTAATTATAGATAATCACGAGAATTAAAAACAGTCATGTGACCTGACGAGAACTGCACGAAACATCATTAGACACATAAATTAAACATAAATTGAACAGCTTCTTCTAGCTTCAGTCAAAGTAAGTTGATGCATGCTATTCAAGTTTGTGACAAATCCACGCAGACAAGTACAAAAATTACAAATTGTTTTTTTTTGGTACATAATCTTTTGTAAGCAAATACATGCAACTTTGTATTAAGAATTCCAAATATATATATATATATATATCTCCAAGTATAGGGTTGGTGTATATGGAATAAAATCCAATAATCAAAAATACAATTCTTAAAAGAGTGCTCAATACAGAGTAGAGCAATTATAATTTATTCAACAATTATAACCTAAATATGTTATAAAATCACTACAGAAATAGCTATTGTGTTTCAACACTTCTGATGTCTTATCAAGTCTTATATATGTGTGTGTGTGTGCATAAGGAAGAAGGTGGGAAATAAAGAATAACCATCCAATAAAAAGCAAGAGAAATAAGATGAAAGAAATACAAGTCCAAAATGAATAATAATTGACAATGCTTCATCTAAGAAATTTGAATCCTATTAATACTACTAGTAATAAAGCATATTTAAGTAAGCAGAGCAGATGAGAAATAAAGAATAAGCCTTCAATAAAAAGCAAGAGAAATTAAGAGTTGAGTAAAAAATGAATAATTCATATTATTAACAAATATATTTAGAACTTACGTCAACAGATCTTATATTAAAAAAGAAAATGCATTCTTACAGAGATGTTATTGGATTACTTTCTAAAGATACCCACCTTGCAATTCCATGGATACTAATGGAAGGAAGTTTTGCAAATTATGTAGCACCAATCGGACAATGGCATAGCGAATTAAGCACCAAGAATAAGAATTTGGATCATTGTGTTGTTGCATGGGAGATAATCCTCTAAAAATAATAGAAGTGGAGAAGATTTATTAGATATGTAATCAATAAATAACATGAATAAAGGAAAACTTGCAAATATATTAAATGTTTAAATTTAGATTAAATGTTTCATCAGTTGTTGACACAGAATTTGATGGTTTATGTTTGTTCCAGCTTAATTTATGCAATCAGGATTTTAAGAAAAAAAAAAGTCAAAATACACTTTGTAGATCCATAAAAAGATAGCAAGTAAATTTTGTTTAGCACCTAATGTGACATAATGCTTCACAAACTTGTCCTTGCAAACCAATTTGCTAGTATAGTGAGTTTTTACCTCAAATGATACTCCACTATTGTGGCTTTGTACCAGACAATGTTGTGTTGATTAATTCTTTTTCTATGGCTTATCACACCTTGCAAGTTATTTAAAGCCAGAAAATATTTTTAGATTGTAAGAATTTTTTTTGAGATAATAATGGCTTAGTGATAAAAATCTTATTAATTAACCCATAAAGCTGGGTTTAGTGTGCAATGTAAGAGAAAGTGAGTACAAATCAAAATTAATGAAAATTTGATTTTTTTTTCTCCCCATTTCAAACTGAAACCAAATTATGGAGATAAAGTTGAAAAAAAGTTGAAATATAAATTAGATCTGTTGAATTATAAATATAAAAAATAAAGTTTTACAAAATAAGCAACAAAATTCAAGGTACCTTTGCTAAATTCCATTCTTTCAACTATAGTATTGAAATTATTTTAATTAAATTTCTAATCAGAAATTTCAACAAATCAGTTTAAATGATTTACATAAGAAATTATATCTGAAACAAAGTAAATTAGCAAAAAAACTTTCCTTTTTACTCCTGTAGACTCCACTGAGGAGTATGGGGACATAGCATCTGCTGTGGCTTCTATAGCAAAAGTAAGATTTTATAAGGTGAGGTTGCTAGCTCCATGCACCACCAGTTTTGTACTCAGTTTTTTTATGGTGCTCACCAAGATAAACTTATTGAACTGCTCTAGTATCTGTCTATATTTCTGAGATGAGGTATTGTCCTCATCTTTGTTGCCACATTTATTACATTTCAGCCATTGAGGACACATGGCACAGTGGATAAAGGCGTTGGTTAGATCCAGTGACAGGACCCAAAGAGTGTGAGTTCAATACCCGAACTAGAACAGTCTACCCCAGTGAGTGAAATAAAGGATTAAGTTCGACATTCCAACCACCTGAAGAAGGCCGGAGTGAAACGTTGTAAAAAATATGGCAACAAAGAGGAGGACAATAGTCCAAATAATGTAAATAATGAACTGCACTAATTATGACAATTTTGTTGATACCATTTTATGTCATATATAAATGTCTCAAAGAAAAGAAAAAAATGGCAATAGCATAGCAGAGCAAAGGAAAAGGAATTGGTTCAGTTAATGCCAGCTATCATTGCTAATTTGATATAAAATTGTTACAGTAATATAAGGAAAAGCGTTGTTGTCATTGATACTTAACCAGTATTATAGTTATTGATAATATATATATATATATATATATATTTTTTTAAACAGTAAGTTTCACCCTGTACAAGACCTGGGGTCTAATCAAGATAGAGGGTTATGTTAAGGGGCAGTTTGTATGGATAAGAGAGGAAGGTAACGGTTAACCTTAGACTTGAACAAGTTAAGATTGCAGTGATTGGGGGAAACATCCTCTTGGGAGTCGATTCCAAAGAGCAGCAGTTAGCAGAAAGAAGCTGTGTGAGTAGAACTTACTTCTCACCAATGGAACACAGAGAAAATGTGGGTGGTTTGCTACAATGTAAATGGCAAGGTCCTTGCCGAGAAGATTTAGGCCTGAAGGAACCAAGAAATGTAGTTTGTCTGAATACTTTCATGAAAGTAGTGATAGAACATTATATGTTTATATTTCTAATAATATAATCTAATTACTTATATATCAGAAATGAAATGCTTCAGAACCATCCTGGGTAATTTCTATATAGACCACATCATAAATGATGTAGTGCAAGATACCATCAACTAATACAGGCCCAATGGAAGATCTCATAACCACTATTAAGATTTAGATGGGTTATTTTACACCAACCCCAAGTGTCATTTCGCACTGAATTGGGTAGTTTTAAGATTTGTTTTTATTTTGTGTTTATTTTGCAGACAAATTCTTTTATTACGTGTTATTATATAAGGGTATGGTTTGGTTTTAGTTGTATTTTGTAGTCAGATGTTTATTTGGTTTCCCACTATTAAGAAGATTTGAAATAGTACAGACATAACATAAGAGTCAATAATTTTTCCACTGACATCCTACAATGTGTCTATTTATGTAAAAGGAGAAAATATAGGATAGTTATATCACCAAGTAGACTGGAAGATCATTCATAGAGACTCAGACATTGGCCTGCAACCAAGACATATGCAGGGAGCTGGTCAGATACTCAAGCTATGCAGCAATTCTATGATCATATCCAGTCATGAGACTAATAATGATGATGAATATATATTTATTGCAAATATAAAAATATGAAATTTGTTTGACTTGATTTTCTTCTTTAAATTTATTAAATATTCGTTATGTTAAAAATTGACATTTCACGACTTTACAAAAAGCACCATGAAAAAGTAGAGTATTTATGTAACATTAAGAAAAAAAAGTACATTCTGGATAATAAAATAATATCAGTCCAGCAAAGATGCAAAAAGAGGTGCTTTAGCATAGCAATTATTCATATGGAAAGTCAATCAAGTTCAAATTACCCTTGGGAAAGATCTAAAACAATTTCTTCTCCCTCTAGCTATGGGTTAATAACAGAGCAGACTGGGCTCTTTAGGTTTGATTGGAAACCAGTCTAGGAGAAAGAAAACTCAAAACTAGATGTGTCTGGGGCTAGCAACTCCACCTGTGAAAAAATTTAAAACCTACTTGCTGTAGAAACCACAGCATCAACCCCTGGTGTGGCAAGGTTGTGGGATCTATCCTCCAAAGGGATGTCTACAGTGTTAACATACAGCACTCATACTCTTTTGTGTAATTCTACTCACAGAGTTGTAGGTCTGCCTGATGTCCATATATTATCATCTTCATTATCCTGGTTTTCCTCCTCTTCTGCCTCTTCATCTTCATCTGATAAAGATGTGTCAGAATCATATCCAATGATAGAGTTAGATGCAGATGTAAATGGCTGTAAAAGATTCAGAGTAGAGCAATTAGAAAGATGTAAAATAAAAGAAAGATCAGAAAATATGTCTATCATTTAAAGGATGATGAAAAATTCTCAGCTTGACCCACTTCCCAAATTCTGACTGAATAACCAAGTATAAGAATTTATTTTGAAATCCCTTCAAGAATTTCACATCTTTTTTCTTTTTGAATACATTAAACTCCAGAGGTCAACTAGGAAATGTGACTTCAAATGCCAATTTTATAATAGCCAACTTAGGCAATAAAATTTGTGATGAATTGATTTATAGCTTCAGCTAAAGTCTTAACATTGTTTTGACATTAAAAGTATCACCCTAAATAAACCTGTTGTTGGTGCCCACAGATAAAAATGCCAGGCCCAAGTCAGCGTCATAGTTAAAAACTGCCAAGCATGAGTTGTCTTGTGGTGTGCAGTCAATGCTGGATTATGACCTTTTGGGATTTCTCGGCTAATGAAATCATGGGGCCCCCCTCAGACAGAACCACCTTCCAACTCGCCTGTACCCATCTTGAATATTTTTCTTTTTACTCATAATACATTTTAGCAAAATCTCTATAGCTTGAAATAAACTTATTGCAAATTCTTTAAATAAACTAGAATAGCTATCTTTTGTTTGTAAATAAAAATATTAAGAAAAACCACTAGTTTGCTGTTTATTGCAAACTAAATTAGCACATATTTCAATTTGTTAGTGTGCATAAATGAGAATATATATATATATATATGCATATACACATAATATTTATATATTTACGCATGCACAAACACATATATATTTATGAATATGCATACATACATATATAAATATACGCATACACACACATTTATAAATATAAAATGTGTGTGTGTGTATACACACACACAGACTCACAATGAAGAAAAAAGTCAACCTAACATTAATAAAATGTGCATGAATTATTATTTTTTAACATCATATAAAACTAAGGAAAATGAGAAAATAAGCAGTCAATTCCGGCTTATTGTGGGTATGTTTGCCCAAGGTTGTCTATAAAACTCTGGAGTCAGTGTGGTGAATATAACATCAATCAACTAAGTAACAAATTTCATATTTTTATATATATATGTATATATATATATATATATATATATATATATATATTAGGTTGGTGCAAAAATAATGTCGTTTTCTCACATATGTTACTTTTATATATGATTTCTGAATTAATTCATTGATATATATAGCCATGTTATATATCATTTTGAAGCGCGTTTTTCGCTCTATCGAATCGTGTTATTTGTTACCGTTCTCAATCTCTTCATTCGTTTTTTTTGCAGGCTTTTCGACAGCATGGACAAAATTCAAATCCACAAGATTTTCTTGTTCCAGTTCAAACTAGGCCGAAAAGCTGCCGAGACAGCTCGTGATATCAATGATGCATTTGGCCCAGGAACCACTAACGAACGTGTGACACAACGGTGGTTTAAGAAATTTCGCAATGGTGACGAGAGGCTCGAAGATGAAGATGGTCGCGGCCGGCCGACTGCAGTTGATAACGAACATTTGAAAGCCTTAATTAAAGCCGATCCTTGCAAAACCACACGAGAAGTTGCTGTTGAACTCGATGTCGACCACTCAACAGTCATTCGCCATTTAAAGCAAATAGGGAAGTCAAAAAAGTTGGATAAATGGGTGAATGATAATCAAAAAAATCGTCAAAAAACGACATTATTTTTGCATCAACGTAATATATATAGGCAAAAATTATATATAAAATATAATGCATATTTTGGCAGAAAATTCTTTTTTTTGCATATTTGATTGAAGATCCCAGAAATATTTCTGTACAGAATTTTTTTTTTTTGTGGTTCAAGATTATAAATATAATTCCCAATATTATTTCTCTAATTACTTTCAGACATTTTGGCTATTTTCAAGAAAAAGTTTGCTTTCAATAGAGGGTATTCAAGCATCTGATGATAATTTAAATTCAAAACTAGTCATTATAACATGTGACAATAAAATATAAATTTAAAATATAATGTGTAACAGGTTTGTGTCAACCTACTTCAGATAGTTCTAATGTCACTTTTGTACCACTTTTGATATTTTTAATTTATGTTTAAATGTTTATACAATACAGTAGTCTACGGGATAGTCATAGGTATCTGTTTTTCTTGTGAGATAAAAGGTAGCACCCTGTTTGGTCAAAATTCACTCCTTTGGTGGTGAGACTTGCAAGACCTCTTCAAAGTACAGGCCTGGGTGACTGTATACGGAGACCATGCATTGCCCAGATCACATGCTACCCCATGGCTGTACTGAAAATTACTTATTCCAATCACAGGTAAAGAAAAGTAAATAAAAAAAAAAAAAAAAAAAAAAAAAAAATCAGCTCTATATTCTGTACATTAACTTTATTTGCATGCTGTAAATAAAGTACAAGTAATTTTTTATTGATTTTTTAATTTTATTTATTTTGATTCATTTTGAATAAAGAGAAAACCACCATCATCAAAGTACAATACTGACTAGTTATATTTTTTCTAAATTTTTATTTTATGAGATTTTATAGTTGGTTGTAAGCTTTGTTCTGTTAAGCCACCAAGCAAAGAGTGGCTTTATATCATTTGGTTTATTCTTTCTTTAAACAATATCAATAGCAGCAAGTAAGTATTTCAGAAATAAAGAAAGTACAGTAAAATTATACATTTTTTTTTTTTTTTACAATAAAGTTAACCCTGTACGAGGCCCGGGAGCCACTTGAGGTAGAGGGTTATGTTAGGAGGCAATTTGTGCAGATAGGAGGGAAAGATAATGGTTAACCCTAGACTTAAACAGGTTAAGATTGTAGTGATCAGGGAAACATCCTATTGGGAGTCATTTCTGCAGAGCAGTGGTTTGCAGAGCTGTTCAAGTGGAACTTGCTTCAAACCACTGGAATATGGAGAGAATGTGAGTGGTTTGCTACTACAGAAGTGGAATGGTGTATCCTTGCCATGAAGGCTTGAACTGGCTGGGCCAGAAAATGTAGTTCATCCAAACACTTTCCGTGGAAGTAGCAACAGAGTAGTGAGAGGCTTGCCATATCCTGTCTGTGAGAAAGAGGGTAGAGAATAATTTCTTACTCACAAGGGCACTGAGAAGCTTCTAGACTCAAGGCTGGAGAGTGAGGTCTCTCTATTATTATATATTTCTGAACATTTTAACTTATAAACTGCAGAAATATATCCTGTTTGTAATTTTAAAGTGATCCTGTATATTTAATGATTAATTCCCAAAATTCAAATATTATACATAAATACAAAATATAAAAAATGGGACCCAGAAGAAATTTTTAACTTACTTTTGTCATGAAATAAGTGATCATACTAAGTTCAGGTGGCACAAATCTTTCCTCATAAGTTTGTCTTTCTTCTTTCCGCATTTGTCCCATGGCCTTCATGTGGACTTTCATCCGATGTTTGGATGCTTCATCAACGGGACCTGAAACAATCACAAATTAACAGGTGATGTAGCAACATTACTTAAATAGACTAGTCCACTCATTAAAGAAGAATAAAATAAAATAAAGGACAAAATTTGGTGAGGAATAATTTTCATAGTTTATTATTCATTAAACCATCCTTAAGATGTAGCATTTGTCAAAATCAAAGAATATTTATTTCTTTAAATCATTTTAAAAGTGAGAGACTTTTCCCATTATCAATATTGCATAAAACTGATCTTGATTTTTGAAAGACTTAAGTTTTCATTTACAAATATCAAGTTTGAAACTACACTCAGTAATCTGAAGTCATACAAAAACATTTTTTTTTCTTTTTTACAAAAAGTTTTCTCTGTCTATATTATTGATATGAGGTATTTTCACTATTTACATTGTTCAGATTGTTGTCCTTATCTTTATTGCCATATTCATATTTTGGCTGTTGCATATATATGTTGGAATTAACTGGAACTGAGATATCCAGAACGGGCATGGCACGTGGAACTAGAACAATCTACCTCTGTGAACTAAATAAAGGGTTTGGTACAAAATTCCAACATATATCACCTGAAGGTGGTCAGAACATACAATGACTAAGACATTGTGAATATTGCAATAAAGATGAGGACAACAGTCTGAATGATGTAAATAGTGTAAAAAAGATTTCTTTTAAATAAAGAACAAATGGATACATAGATTTTTATTTGTTTTTATTTTAAGAAATATTTTAAACATACAAAACTAATTGTCTGGATGGTGAAATAGATTTTTTTTTGCATTTTTTACAAAAAGATTGATCCCCTCATAAAAATAGGAAAAAATTTGGGGGGGGGGAATAATTTTTGTAGATGAGCATTTCTCAACATGTGGCTCAACATTTGTCAGAAATGAGAAAAGTTAAAAAAAATTACTGTCTTTAAAATGTGAAAAACATTTGCAATTTTGTTAGTTTTATCCAGATCAAGATTTTCATAGTCAGTGAGAAGGGTTAAATTTATTTCATTAGTACCCTCCATGGTCAGAGGTTAGGTTTTTTATTTTTATGGTGAACAAAAAAAAAAAAAAATTCTTTTATATTGGCCAATATTTTTCTTAAAAATTATGGATTGCTTTTTGTGACAATCATTAAAAAAAAACTCTAATAATTATTCACTAGTTTTAATTTCATCTTAACATAATTCAAGCTAAATAAAATTTCTATATTGAATAAAATTAAAAAGTTAATCCAAGTCATGGAGCTTCAAATAATTTTTATATAAATGTATGAGGGAGTTTTTTTTGGGAGAGTAAATGTGTACTCCCAAGCTATCTGAAAGTCCACTGAAAGGATTATGAGGAGGAGCTTGTTTGTTACTTCTTCCCACAGGTCCTCCTGATGATTGAAGTAATTGAGGATTTGATGAGAGGAAATATTGAAAAATTCTCAGCTTGACCCACTACTCAAAATCTAATTAAATATCAACATTTTTTTTGTTACAATCACTCTATGGTTAGGTTGAGAATTTTTCAGCAACTGCTTGCACAAATATTTAATCTCACAAGAGTCTGAGTACCACTGAAGATAGGTCAATAAGATTAAAAGATTTTTTTAAATCATCAAAAGTATTTTAATAGCAACTAAATATTTTAATTGGAATTTAAGATCTTGAAAGTGGAACATAAGTAGTTTAAAAGTAACCCTAATTTTTTTAGATTGTCAATTATTGAAAATCAGCAAAGATAAGTTTTTTGCTTCAGTGTTTAGATAGCAAATCACAGAGAATAAAATTGCTTTGTTTATTTCTTTGATTTTGAGCCATTATGGCTATGACAGAAGTGAATTTGGCAACACAAAATCAGCCAAGAAATGTTCATGATAATTATTTGAACCGGAATTAAAGGAAAAAAAAAACCATTTTTTTCTGTATGAATTTCCGGGATCTGAAGATTCTGTTATTGATTCCTTCAGACCAATTTTGTAGTCTTTTTTTGTTTTTATCATATTTTAGACTTTCTGGCCTTCTTCAGAGCGATAAACCATCAGACAAAAAGTAGGATTACTGGAATATAGCATAACAACTGTCAAATTGAAATGGTATGGATATGTCACAAAAGTCAAAAAATTTTCCACTGCCATACTAAAATGTAATACTTTAGGAAAAAAGAAGAGGAGGCAGAACAAGAAAAAAAGAAGAGCAAAAAGGCAGAGGAAAGAAGACGACGAGTCAAATTGAGGAAAGAAGAAGACGAGTGAGGCCGGGGAAAAGAGAAGACGAGTGAGGCCGGGGAAAAGAGAAGACGAGTGAGGCCGGGGAAAAGAGAAGACGAGTGAGGCCGGGGAAAAGAGAAGACGAGTGAGGCCGAGGAAAAGATAAGACGAGTGAGGCCGAGGAAAAGATAAGACGAGTGAGGCCGAGGAAAAGATAAGACGAGTGAGGCCGAGGAAAAAAAGAAGACGAGTGAGGCCGAGGAAAAAAAGAAGACGAGTGAGGCCGAGGAAAAAAAGAAGACGAGTGAGGCCGAGGAAAAAAAGAAGATGAGTGAGGCCGAGGAAAAAAAGAAGACGAGTGAGGCCGAGGAAAAAAAGAAGACGAGTGAGGCCGAGGAAAAGAGAAGACGAGTGAGGCCGATGAAAAGAGAAGACGAGTGAGGCCGAGGAAAAAAAGAAGACGTGTGAGGCCGAGGAAAAGAGAAGAGGAGTGTGGCCAAGAAAAAACGAAAAGCCATAAGGCCAAGCCAAAGAAAACAAAAAAAAAAAAAGGACAGAAAGCAGGCTGATTGCGCGACTGATGGTGATGGCCTTCCCCAGCTGCCTTTTACATTTGGTAAGTTTCTGAGAATGTTCAACAGATAAAAAACAAAGAAACAATTTCAGATAAATAAGTATAATAGACATTGATTATTCAGTTTTTTAATACAAGCAAAAATTGCAACAGAAATTGATCATGAAAATGTTTGTGTCTAAAACGTAAAACAAGTCTCTACTTACCTTTTGGTTGAAGTACAGAGTTTCGCTTAATTATAGTTTTAATACCACCACCAAACAATGCTGCCCATGCTTGTTGATCAAGCTTGTGAGCCACTAATCTGTAGAGCATATGTACATCATAGGTAGACAGGCCATTAATTAGCAGACACATGTAAACTGCTACCAATGACTCACATAAGAGTACATCCAGTCGGGGAGATTCTTCATCACGTTCACGAGCCAGTAGCACACGTAGCGATGTAACACCTACAAGGAAAAATCAAAAAAAAGAAAGATCCTTAATTTATATTTTACATGCTCTCATTTTCAAGTGTCTTATTAAATACTGGTATCATCTTCACATTGATCTTATTCATACAGTCGGCTATAAGTTTTTAGCCACTCTTGTTTAAAGCAATTTTGGCTTGTGTAATAACATCTCTTCTTTTTTTTCAGACAATACCATGTTAGTATCAAGCTACTCTCATCTATGAATGATAGTTGACTTATATTTTGCAATGAAAGTACATGGAAGTAAGGAAATTGGTGAATTTCAACTAAGGTAAATAATAGGATGGCATCAGTGTGTCAAGTCAAATAGAGAAATTGCTAGGTTTTTTCAGGTTAATCATCAAACGCTTAATAATATTGTCAAGAAATTTAATGAAGGTCATTGTCCTGTTGAACAACGTTCAGGAAGACCAAACATTTGTATGAGTGAAGGAAAAGGGCACTGAAGAGGGAAGTTATCAGAAACCGTCTTCATGGTGTCAAAGATGTTGCCAACAGCATGGATATGTTGCCATATGCAGTGAGAAAGACTCTGAAAGAGCTAGGCTATCAAAGAAGATTTGCAAGAAAGAGGTTCTTGATTTCAGAAGTTAACAGGAACAGGCGTATGGACTGGGCAAGAGAATTCAAGAGCAAAGATTATGAATTTTGGCAGTCTGTAATTTGGTCAGATAAAAGTAAATTCTGCTAGTATTCAAATTTGAGACAGGTTTATGTTTGGAGAAATCAGAATGAGAGTTGGAACTCTGAATGCCTGCAGGTAACTGTGAAACATGGAGGGATTGGAGTAATGGTGTGGGTTGCTGTCTGATTTGGAGGGAAATCTGAGCTGATTCTTGTTGACGAGCGATTGAATGGTCTAAAATACTGTCAAATATTAGAGAAAGGATTACTCCCACCATTTGAACCCAATTAGATTGACAAGAATGTCTATTTTTTTCAAGAAGATGGTAGGCCTTGTGATATGAGCAATGTAGCAAAGGCCTGGAAGGAATCGCAACAAATCAAATCACTGCCATGGTAACCCAAATTCTGGACATGAATCCAATAAAGCACGTTTGGGAGCACCTTGACCGAAAACTTTGAAAGCATGTAACCAAAATTATGTCAGTAGCAACCCTTAAAGATACATTGCCAAAGGAGTGGCAAAATATGGATCAGATGATTATTGATAACTTTATCAAATCCATGAAAAATCAAATACAAGCACTGAAACTAGAAAATGGAGGATCTACTCCATACTAGTTCCAAATACTGTTTATGTTGAGTTGGGATTACGTAATTAAATTTTGAAATTGGATGTAGTTTATTTCTCCTGGCTAAAAATTTTTCTTAGGCCACTGTATGTATAAACAGGGCTGGTGCAAGGTTTTCATGGCCACCTCCCAGTCTATGATATGGGGTCACCCACTCTACTACATCTCAATTTTCATTCATGTAAAATACAAGTTTTATTGTACCCTTAATTATGTACAATAATGGATCATATGCAATATAGGTGAACAATTCAACTAGAAAAATTGAAAATAAATACAATGTATTTAAATATAAATTAGAAACTTGTCATAATAGATCATACCATCTTAAATAAATCAACAATTTTTTATGGCAATTTTTAACATCAACTTCAGATTTTTCTCATTAAAAGTTGAATAATTTTAACACAGTCAACATTATGGATAAAAAAAATAGTGAATTCATGTAGTGTTTTTTTTAGACTTAGCATGAGCAAAGCAAATTCAGGGATTGGGACAAAAAAGACCCCAGAATGATATCAAAATCCTTTAATAGTCTGTTGTTCTTAGTTTAATTTCTAATGTAAATAAATGTAAGTATTAGGTTGGTGCAAAAATAATGACGTAATAATGTCGTTTTTTGATGTATTTTTTAATGTCAAAAAACGACATTATTACGTCATTATTTTTGCACCAACCTAATAGAAAAAAAGCAAATGTTGGTAAGATAATGAGGGTCACAAAGCATTGTCCAGGGCCTCCAATTAGCCCCGATTCTGCAGGAGGTTCAGTGATAGTACATGCTGGCCCTGGGTATGACAGATATGATAAGTGATAAGAAATTTCCATTTTTGTGAACCAATTGTAATGATTAGTGGATCATCTTAACTACTACCTGCTTTTTAATTTTTGACACTGTCTCTTGATAACCAGTCAGCAAGTCTATGGCTTTCTTTCATCTCCATCCTTCTTTTTTTTTTTCCTTTCACCTGGTTTTCTTTTAATTTTTCTCTTGTTTTCTTGTAACCTTACTTCACACTTGCTTATCCTAATTCCTTCTGGTTATTATTTAAGTTTATTGGTCAAAACAAGACCAATTCCAGCTCAAAAGGGTCAAAATTCAGACAGATACTACACTTTCATCTTAGATAGCCTGTTAAAAATTTTGAAATCTTAAATTTATTACCTTTTTAAATTTTAAGTTGAATAGAGTTTATTTTCACTGCTACTGTGGTTATCTCCTGATACTTCTATAAATGGTTAGCAGTTGACTGACATGGTAAGTATTGATGAAAGAAGTTATTAGAAGACAGCTGTCACAGTATCAGTTGTATACAAATATGATCACAGATAACAAATGGTGTCTCCAATAAATGCTGAGCACAGTACAATATAACCTTCTCCACATATATAACAAATGACAATTGCTCACCAAGCTGCATAATAAAATCCTTGATTATATAATTATTGGAAATGTCCAAGAATGAAAAGATCTTTTACAAACCTGGCCACTTGGAAGGCGATGTATTGACAGCTTCTTCACACACACTGCTGGGAAGTCTTCTGCGCTGTGGATTTATTCCGGACATGAGATGACTGGCTTGGCAAGAGATGTTATGACTGCAAATGAGAAATTTCAAAATCCTGAGGAGATATTTTAATCATAAAGGGAGATAACTGATGGAAAACTTAAAGTTTGTACATGTCAGGATAAAATAGAAACATTTTAAAACACAAATATACTGATATGCATACAAGTTTGGCTTTTAAACATTCAATGGCTACAAATTTTCATCTGTGATTCCTCCTCAAATTTAGCTTCAACCAAAGATAGAAAATTAAAATTTCCATTTGAACTTTTGGGATGAGGATCTATTATTATTTACAACAGTCTATTGTCCTCATCTTTGTTGTTATCACACTGTTTTGGTCGATATACCCACTGGCCATTTTCCGATGCATGTTGACCCAGGTATATTTCAGGGAAATGCCTGGAATAATGTTGCAGAGTAATTAAACAATTCTGTGTTTAAATAGTAAATTATAATAAAAAAACAATAAGAGATTATTAAGAAATTATCTGAGTCTAGTATGCAGGTAGATTCATTCAATTTTCTATTCTTAAATGCTTCTCATAGTTTATTATTTTGGCCTCATTTCATAAAGAGTGATTATGATAAGTATTTCAGTTATAGTTACATTTTTTCAAATTACTAAAAAGTCATAAACTTTAATAAGGATAAGAATTGTTATTTGAATTATTTACATTCAGATTATTATCCTCATCTTTGTTGTTATTATCATAGTGTTTCAGCTGTTGTGTTCTCCAGATCAACAAGCACTTAAAGAAGGGCAGAGAGCTCAATCTTTTCTATAAAGACTTTCATGGATGGTAATTGTTCTGATGAACTTTTCTCTATGGTACCTAGACATAAATTAAAGCACAGTACTAGATTGGTGGCAAAGTCTCATAATTTTACAGTTGAAATGGTTAGATGTAAGTTCTATGCTAAAAGTTTCTTTTGTTGCTTGTGGAACTCTCTGCCAGCTTTTTGCTTCCAGGGCAAATTTAATCTAAAAAAATTTAAATGCAATGTCAATTGTTATCGTCTATATTCTTAATTCCTGTTCTTTTATTATTCTCTCTCCTTAATAAAGTTTTTTTTTCACATTCTCTAACATTCAGTAACACCTTGTTTACTTAGTAACTTTATTGTCTTGCTTTGGTGAAATGATTAAAAAAATGAAAATATCTACTCAAAGATGTGTTCCCAGTAAAATAACATTATATAATATATATATATATATATATATATATATATATATATATATATATATATATATATATAGTACAGGTGATAAATCCATTGGTATATAATCCAAGTGAATCCTAGTAATATCAAATATTAAAATTGATCTACAAAAAGAGCTCAATGTATTTATTATAACAGAGCATATAATTACACAACAAAATCACCTCACATCAGGTAATTTTGGATTTTATAGGATTATTCAAAAAGAAAGAGCAGATTTCTAAAATTTAATAAAAACAAATGGTTAGAGACAGAAATACATTCAACACATTACTGAATAGGAAAAGATTCAAAGTTTATTATTTTAAGGTTGTTCAACTTGTATGCACTCAACATGAGCACCATCTATTGTGTGACAAACATCGAAACTGTATTCCACTTCTTTCTACACTCGAATCAATTGATACTGACTTCACAGCTTCAACAATTCGATGTCTGTTGTAACCTAGAAAAGGTTACTGATGGTAATCTTTATAACATCAACAAAATACAATACTCGCCAGCAGTGTGAAGTAGGTAAACCACTGCTAGTGGTGGGACTACTTAGTATATTACCCCTACTTCCAATAGTGTCCAATGTATTTATGAGGACTGGGACATATCCATTAGTGTTCATAGGTACAGTATATAACAATGACCCAAAGGTTCAAGAGTAGCAGTCATAGGTGGAACAAATACTTTATTTTTTAATATACCCACAAAGATAAAAAATCGCAGCACACAAAATGACATTTCTTTGGTGTGGCCATTTTAAGCATTGACATAAATTATACCAATCTAAATTTATACAAAACCTGAAAAAAAAACAAAAAAAAAACACCAAAAGAAGCATTTAAACAAGAATGAACAAAATTTTTATTTACTTTAATAACTTTGAAGCTTTTCCTGTCTAGTAATGTGTTGAATGTGTTTCTGTTTCCTAGCATTTGTTTTTATTAAATTTTCAAAATCTGCTCTTTCTTTTTGTATAACCAGGTGTTATATATATATATATATATATATATATATATACATACACACACACACACAGGGTGTATCAAAAATACTTTTACAAATTTTGGGGGCAGGTTCCTGATACCAAAACAGGATAAAATGTCCATATAGACAGGTTCAAAAGGCCATTGTCATACCTCAATACAGTAACTCATAACAAATGTTCAAAAATGTCTTCCACTTGCTTCTACACATGCATGCACCTAGCGGATCATTCACTGGCAGACCCTTTCAAAAACTACCACAGGCCCTCATGACACATTGATGAAGCATCTCTGCATTATTAATGTCTGCCACATAAATCAATTGTTTTAGGTGGTCCCACAGATAAAAATCCAAAGGATTGAGATCAGGGAACATGCAGGTCATGAAACTGGTCCTCTCTAACTTTCATGGTAGATGTCAGCCTGTGCATCACAATCAATGTGACTAAAATGTACTGGAGTCCCATCATGCATGAACCACATGTGTCTTTGATTTAGCAGGTGTACCTCCACTAACAGATCTGGAAGTCTGTTCAAAATAAAGTCGCTGTAGACAGTTCCTGTAAGATGTGCTGGGAGAACACATGAACCTACCAGATAGTCACCTACAAGTTTACCCCACACATTAATCGTAAATTGATGCCGGTGTCTATCCTGTATTGTACCATGGGGATTTCAATCTGCCCACAAATATTGGTTGTGTAAATTTCTAATTCCATCTCTTACAAATGTTGCCTGATCCATAAACAAGACTGAAGAGACAAACAATGGATCAGCAGTTTGTGCAATAAACCATCAGCAAAAGGTCGTGTGATCATAGGGTAAAAGACCCTGCACACATTGCAAATGATATGGATACAGGAGCTGCTCTTGAAGTAACCTCCATGCAGTACTATGAGATATGAGACATGCTTGGGTCACTTGACGTGAGCAGATACCTGGATCATCTCCAGCAGCCTGTAGAATGTGTTCTTCGTGGTCAGGTGTATGAGCAGATCTTAGTCTTCCTTGATCTATAGTTTGTGGTGTCATGGATCTTGTCTCGGCAATGCCACAATAAACAGTAGCATAGGTTGGATGACTCAGCTGCCTTCGGTCTGAAAATGCAATCTGGTGTAGCCTCGCATCCATTACTATTTGCATGGCCATATGTAATAATCATATCTGCCTGCTCATGATATGAATATCCTACTATTGTTAAATGGAACACTTTTTAGTTAACTCACTACAACATGTTAAAAAGAGACTAGTCACAATTTTACATGAATTACAAATATAACCTAGTCTATATGGCAACACAGCACCATCCACTGTGAACTTTAAACTTAACTTAAAAATGAAGTATTTATGAACATATACTTATATGGACTTTTGTCTTTGTTTTGGTGTGAGGAACCCACCCCAAAGCTTGTAAAAGTATTTTTGATACATCATATATATATATATATATATATATATATATATATATATATATATATACACACCCAAGTATAGGATTGGTGTATACGGAATAAATTCTAATAACCAACAAATGCTATTCTTAAAAGAGTTCTCAATACAGAGTAGAGCAAATATAATTATTTATTCAAAAATTATAACATATGCTTAAAATCACTACAAAAATAGCCATTTGTAGTGATTTTATAACATATTTATGCTATAATTTTCGAATAAATAATTATACATATATATATATATATATATATATATATATATTTAAGATATTCAAATTTATTAATTTCCATATTTGAAGTGATTTTTTTATTTAATGTAAACTTTTGATTCTATGTCACGTACCATAATAGCATCTAATCTAATACAAGGAACTGACCATTTTTCCAGCCTCTTTAGTAATGGGTTGTATATGCAATATTGAGATATTTTGTAACCTTATATTTACTGAGACATAGCATTAACACTATTGTATGCTCCCAAACTTCCTGGAGTTGGAATTTTGAATTGAACCCTTTATTTAGTCCACTGGATTAGATTGTTCTAGTTCCACAAGTCATGCCTTTTCTGGATATCTCTGTTTCAGTTAATTCCCTTTAGTAACTTAATTCTCCAATTTTTTGTTCACCTCTGCTGTGGACAAGTATTGAATTCACAACTCTTTCAGTCAAGTCACTGGATTAATTCAACCAATGCTTTTATCCACTGGGCCAGGAATCATCAGTGTATGAATTTTTGGAATTATAAACAATGGCTGAAATGTTTTGAATATCCCAAAGATGAGGGCAACAATCTGAACAATGTAAATAGTTACAAGTTCATCTCAGAAATATAGGCAAATGTTAAAACATAGTAGTCTACTAGTACCTGCACGGAGTCCAACTCTTTAATTAACGGGTTGACCCAAGCCATGTCAGTGAAATTGGGTGGACGGAATTATTTGGGAGCCATCAAAGGCTGTCCTAGCACAAAGTCACAAGTCATTGTAACCAAGGGATTGAGCATACTGGTCTTGATCAGACTGTTGTGCGCTCTCTCCCAAAAACTCTAAGGTTCACTCAGTTGCAATATAAACCACAGGTGGGCTCTCTGGGTGCTGAACTAACACAAATGCAATAGGTTTAGTCTCCCAAGCAGACAAGCATATTCAGATATGAGTGCCCAGCCATTACTATCTACCCAGGCATAATTGACTATCAGTAGTTAGTCCAACTGCATAACATTGTAATGTAGAAAAGTAGGGGAATTTTATATACCATTAAATACAGTAAATCAAGTTCTTTATTAACCTAATTTTTTAATGTATTACTGCTTTCTACTATATAGCAGATAATGAATAGACTTGAAGCAACAGAAATGTAGTTCTACAGAAGGATACCGAGAATACCATGGACTGAACATGTGAGAAACAACAAAGTTTTAGAGAAAATGGAAATGAAAAGAACACTTATACTTAACATCAGGAAGAAATAGGTGAAATTTCTAAGACACATAACAAGGAAAGAGGGCTTGGAAAATTTGATACCCACAAGACAAATTAAAGGCAAAGGGAACAGAGGAAAACAATGCATAATCTACCTAGTGCACTTGAGTAAATGGATGGCAGAACAAGGTTTAGGAGAGATAACAAAACTTTATTAAGGAAATTTTGGAAAGCCATAATCTACATGCTGAAGGGACATGACACATAGAAGAAGTGCTTTCCATAACAGAAAACCTTTATTAAGGGTGATTAATAAAATCTATATTTAATCTTCTGTTCAGTGGATGAGGAACTCCATGCCTTGAGAAGTAGTTTTCTTATCAGTGAGAAAAGTAGGCTGAAGAAAACCTCCAAATTCATTGCAATGTATACGGATAAAGTTAAAAACGGTGATGAAGTTACAGAGATATAACTTTTGATTAATTTTTAAAATGACATTAATAAAAAAACTAATAAACTCTTAATTATTCATAACTCATCTTCATGATTGTTGTTATTTTATCCAAAGTCTTACATTTCCTACAAAAGTCTGTGGGTAATTTTTACAGCAACAGATTATCAATATTTTAAGTTTGTAAGGCTTTCTTCAAGGTGAGCTGCTCCTGATGACTATCACATGACATAAGAGAAAAACTACAGAAAGTTTGATTTTTTTGTGCTGAAGGAAAGTTTTCAATTAGCAATGGTCAACTACAAAGTTTTCCTATGGATTAAACGTTATAAAAGCAATGTGTGTGTGTGTGTGTGTGTGTGTGTGTGTGTGTGTATGTATATTTTATTTAAGATGCATAGTATTTAGTGGAAGGCACTCAATATCAGTGATAGAACTAACATATTCAGTTGTATGGATATGAGTTTGTGACCCTGGATTTCACACTAATGCAATCTTCAGACAAAACTCTGATTGTCTGATGATTGCAAAAGCATGAAACCCAAGGTCTCAAACTCATATCCATACAACTGAATATATATATATATATATATATATATATATATATATTCAAATATAACAGACAATGAATGTTTATTATGTTTGAGCATGAGCCGTTTTAAACTTCATATATTTGCTTTAATTTCGGGTGAAAATAAAGACAAGAATTGTCCAACATTTGGATATGTCAACTTCTATCATGAATGTCAACATAACAGAATATCATGTTTGATGATGAATATCTTTGTTTAAATGTCAATATAGCGACTCTGAAGATGGCTTGTGTGAGCTGAAAGCTTAGGTCAAGGAACAGCATAATAAAAAAAATATCCAAATGTTGGACAATTTTTGTCTTTATTTTCATCCAAAATTAAAGCAACCATACAAAGTTTAGAACGGCTCATGATCAAACATAATAGACATTCATTGTCAGTTATATTTAACAATATATGTCTAAATAATGATCTGCTGCCCCAATACACTATATATATATATATATATATATATATATATATATATATATATATATATAGGAGATAGATAGATAGATAGAAAATAAAAACAAGTCTGTCCAAAGCATTACATTTTTCATATGCATGTCTACAGCAGAAGAAAAGAAGTATTTAGGCACTTTGAAAATGTTTACTATAATTCTAATGCTTACATTTACATAAAATTAACATTTGTTTAAAAGAAATGGAATATCTACTCAAATATGGGTATTCACTAAAAATAACATATATATATATATATATATATATATATATGTGTGTGTGTGTGTGTGTGTGTGTGAAAAACAAATATACATTTTTTTTCTCACCAGTAGTATAATGCAATCATCAAGTTCAAAATAAAAAGAAATAAAATATACACATATACATACCTATAAAAATATAATATGTACTACCAGTGAGGGGAAAAATATATATATATTTTCTTTTTTTTTGTAATGAGGTTCACTCTGTACAAAACCAGAGAGCCACTCGAGGTAGAGTTACAGAATAAGAGGAACAGTTTATGTGGACATGTGGGGATGATAACAGTTAACCCAAGATTTGAACAGGTTAAGATTGCAATGATTGGAGAAGCATTCTCCTGGGAGTTGGTTCCACAGAGCAGTTGTTTGTAGGTAGAACTGGTGGAACTAAGGAATGTACTTCATCTGAGCACTTTTTGTGGAAGTAATAATAGAGCAGTGAGAGGCTTGCAACATCTTATCTGTGACATTGGGGTTGCAAGATGGAAAATAATTTGTCACCCACAAAGATGCAGACACTTTTGGACTCTATCGAGACTAGAAAGTGAGGACTGGGCAGCTCCTGCCCAAATATGACAGCAGTACTCCATTTTTAGGTCTGATCTCGTTCTTGTAAAAGTAAAGGATAGCACAAAGAGTTAGTTACTTAGTGGTGCAGAACAGGAAACCAATCATATTTCCTGCAATTGATCAATTGTATGTATTCCACTTAAGGTCTGGGTTGAGTCTGAGATTCAATAATCACTCTACTTTTAATATAAATTATAGCTCTGTTATACATTGATTACTATTTTTATTAGCACCGGCACTCAATGTGTGATATTTTATATTCATATTATATATAACATACAATACAGAATAAAATATCATCAACAAAAGTTGTAATAGAGAAGTATTCAGACATACTTTAGTACTTTGCAATTTGGAATTATTTTTCATGATCCTTCACAAGTCTCTTTTGAAATCTTGACCCACTCTTTTACAAATGATCCTCAAATTGTTAACCTGTCTGTGGTTACTTTGATGAATTCAATCGTAATTCTTAGCATCCTATAAAGTATTTTGCTGATAATGCAAATACCATAAAGATTTGAAAACTTTTAATAAAAATGTAAGCCTTTCAAAAAAGTAGGAGTAACTTTCCCATTTGATAACATAATCTTATGAAACTTTTAGGAAATAAAGTTTTATAATGTGGCTACCCAACCAATGAATCAATCTAACATTAATGTCATTATTACCTGTATTAGATGTATTTTTACCTGAGAAAACACCTAATAGTATACTCAGAGTTTTTAATAATAATAAATTAAACTCAACTTAAAAATTAATAGTGTCAATTATATACCAGGTCAAACATGCAGACAATACATGTCAAAATCCAGTGATTTACCATTTAAAAATAATAATAAATAAGAGATAAGAGATAAACAATATCAGTAAAAACATAGCATGTTGTGTAACTTATAAAATATCTGTAAACTATCACTCCCATTATTGCTATCATTGAAGTTACTGAGAATGTGGATTTGCATATGATACTGAAATATCACTGATTATTGTCCCAACTTTCATGATTTCTTTTGTCAAAACATTTCTAGAAAAATTGTCTAAATTCAGGCGGGTTTTCACTTCTGGTATCCTACATCTTGTTGTACCATCATGGTTGAAAATATGTTCAGAAAACGTCATTCACATTTACTGGTTAAACATCTTACAAATTACGTGGTTATGGCTATTAACAAAAATGCTATATAAATCAATCTACTTTGCTAAAGAGTGTAAAAAGATCTAAAATGGCTGATATAGCATGTGTTGTTTTTGTGTGGACTTGGGTGATATTGGATGGAAGTGTAAGTAAGGTATCAGATATTAAGAGTTAACTTTCACCATAAATGTTCACTTGGATTCAGCTCAAGAGATTTCTACATTTTGATAAATAAACTGTACATAATCAGCTTAAACTTGTGGCTCACTATGGCTTTGAGGGATTCATCTCTCTTCAAACTTCAGCTGTTGTATCAAACAAGAACAATTTAATTTCCAAATTACTCTGATAAATATTAATAGTTTCATTCAGTTTTTTCCAATCATGTGAAGTGTCTGAAGAAAATTGAAAAGAAAATTCTCCATCCACTGACAAACTATGACACTTTTACCTCTGTGTACACTATTTATGCTGTTCAGACTATTGCCCTCATTTTTATTGCCATATTCATGATGTTTCAGCTGTTGTATGCTCTTGCCTTCTTCAGGTAATATACATTGGAATTTAAAACCAAACCCATTATTTCATCCACGGATATCTGGATATCTCACTTTCATTTATCTCCCTTTAGTAACTCAACTCTCCAAGTTTCTGTTCACCTCTGCTGTGGCCAGGTATTGAACTCACAACTCCTTGGCTCAAGTCACCAATGCTTTTATCCACTGAGCCATGTATTCTTGAGGACATTGTGAATATAACAATGAAGATGATGACAATAATCTGAACAATGTAAATAGTGTAAATAGTTACAATACTTCATCTCAGAAATATAAACAGATATTCCACCTCTGTGCTTTACTGTGCAAATGGTGTTTTTTTTTTTTTTTTTTCAATCATAGCCACATTCATCTTTTCTTCTTGCGTGATGGCTGGAATGCATTCAAAAAGGTTAATTTTCATTTCACTCCATCAAAGAATATTCTTCTGAGATTTAAAATGCTTTTATAAATGCTCACAAGAATCCTGATGCCTTTTTCTTTCAAAAAGTTATTCCCCCGCACTTCTTTTAGTAGCCAATGTTTCAGCAGTTTTTGGATCTCCTTTAAAGTTAACATTGGATTTGCTTTGACTTTTCTTAGGATTTTTTAAAAAATTGTATATGAAGAAATTTTTCATGGAGCACTAGTTTGAGGAAAGTTCTTGGTGGTGCCAAACTTCTACTTCAAAATAATTAATTCAATGGTACTGACAGACATATTTACTGCCACTGGCCCTATAGTTCTAACCATTTAAAAAAAAACAAAAAAAACATAATTGTATCATTCTTTTCTTTAGCTGAATGCTTCTTTAATCATGAAAGCCTTGTTGCAAGAAAGTGGAGTAGTGGATGATAACTGTAATGGCATCACAACCTTATCAAGTATTGCTGGAATATTCCTAAAAGTTTCTATGCAGGTACAGTAAGATCTCAACTTGCATTTTTTCTTAACATTTTTAGAAGTTTTCAGTAGTGTCCAAATACTTTTTTTGCTACTTACTTTTGTTTATATGAGAGAAGTGCTGCTGAAAAGTTTTCAGCCCAACTAAGAGGAGAATGACTAAGTGCCTTGAAACAAACTGCAACACACTTGTCATACCATTTCCAAAAGATTCTTTTACCCATAAAACATTATGATTTTTAGTCATTGACATATTGTACTGCTATTACTACTTATGAATTGTTCAAAGATTTTCTCCTTTTCAAACTTTTAACATTTGGAAACAGGAATTAGTCAGATGAAGCAAGATCTGGTGAGTAGGGTGGATGGTCAATGCATTCAAACCCCAAATTCTTTAAAACATTCAACATCTTGACTGTCCTGTGAGCAGGTGTATTACCCAACAGAAAGAGAACACCATTTTATAGTTTAGTTCACAATTATTTTTCAACATCTTTAATCAACAGAACAAGTTTGATTAATATTTTCCACTGTTTGATCTTTGAGGATAGTCATCAAAATACCTCCTTTATCCCAAAATAATATGGACATGATCTTTCTTTCTTTCTTGTTGACTTTTGTCTTTGTCTGTAGAGAACCCAACTGACAATGCTGTATGGACTCTTGTTTGGTTTTTGGATCATAATGGTGCAAATGTATTTCGTCAACAATGATAAGTTGTCCCAGAAAAAATAAATTCTCCTTAGACAGCTAAAAATATTACAAAATCAACTTGAAAATATCAATTTGATATCATTTGATATCATTTCTGGCAGTTTCTGTTAATCCATCTCATTAAATCTAAAACCAACACATTTTTTCTAAATATATCCAGTATCTTGGCTATTCTTTTGGCCCAAATTATGTCATGAACATGATCAATAATTTCAGGAGTCAGCACCTTTGAAGGTCTCCTAAATTATGCTGTATATTAGATCTAAAAATCATTTTACTAGCTCATTACTTTTTCAAAGTTGAGTATGTCACCCATTTTTTGTTATCAGACAACCATGCATTTCCTTTAGAGTTTACTTCTGCAGCAACAAGAATTTTATGATGGCCAATAATTCAACAGTTGAAAATCGTACACTTGATTTGAAAAAAAAATAAAAAAATAAGATCCTGCAAATTACATTTTACAATATAAAAACATCTTTTTTCTTGCTATAATAAGAAACACTCAGATTTTGGTAAGTGTCTTTAAGCACTCCTATTATTTTAATTTGCATTGTATGTTTGAAACTATATATTTTTTCTTATTACCTGTTTTATATCAAAATACATCACCTTTGTAAATTTAAAATATATATAAACTAAAGTAAGAGCCAAAACAGAACAAAAATTATTGCTGCCATATCTGGACTTGAGTTGCTCAATCCTTATTTTTCAGCTTTGAGAGAGTTCAAAAGCATTTACATAACCTTGTAGAGGAATACAATATTTGAGATGATCACCTGTCTATATAAGGGTAAACTAACAATAGGAGAAGAGGGCTTGGTGCTATATTAGAATACCTGGCAAATTCTGAAGATAAGAAAGATTCCTGGGAAGCATGGGAAATGGGCTTCTTTATTCTGGAAAAAGTTAAAATGAAGTAAGAAAATTACATAAATATTTCTTTCAAAAGATTTGATTTGGTTAATGGTATATCAACTCATTATGGGTCATTTAATGCTGAAATTTATTTTTCTTGGGAGCTTTGGTAATTTAAAAAAAAATGATAAACTTTGGTAATATTTCTTTTCCTTTTCCAATAATGTAATGTTGGTAATTTTTTTTGCTATGAAAATGTATTGCTGGTATTCTTACTATAAAAATGTATTTTTATACTTTCATAATGTTTTGGCCCCAGTTTGGAGGTTTACTATTAGCCCATAGTTGGAACCCTAACAGGTGCTACCATCATGGGTCAGGGTGGACCTGGGAACAATACCAATTAAGAGGTGGTTTCATGCTCCTCAAAACCTCCCAATCAGAAGCCTTGCTACCAGATGTAGTTTATCATCGTACCAAGGATGATCTTTCAAAAGAGACCCGTTAAAATGTTGAATTAAATGAATAGAATAAGATTCTTGGTTCATGAACATTTAAAGAGTTGACAAGAATAGAGAAACAAAAATGAATTAGTAAACAAGACAGTTCTTTTATAAATTGTTAATTTAACAAAATCAAAAAATTAACAAATTCCACTCTGCCAAATGATTCTTCTCTATTATTAGGTTGGTGCAAAAATAATGACGTTTTCTCACATATGTTACTATGTGAGAAAACGTCATTATTTTTGCACCAACCTAATATAATCAAAGCAAAAGGCTGTATTGTTAAAAATACCATCTGTCCATGCATTAAAAATTGCTGCCACATCTGGTTTGGTGATTCTGCTATGTAATTAAAGATTCTTGGTAAAATACAAAGAATAATCTGCAGTGTTATTGGTCCTGACCTGGCATCTGGGTTCAGCCACTTTCCCACTGCTGTAATGTAGCTTCCCTCTGCCTATTCTATAAATATTTTCATGGTAATTGTCTTGAGTTCCTTTGCTTTTATTTAGTTTAGTAAATAGGATTTTTTTCTTTGTAAATATGCATTTGGGTTAGTTTTTTAAAATTTTTGTTTGTATTCCAGCCCTCAGCAAATTGTATATATGAGGACAAATTAGCAATCCATAGAGACATTGTAGCATTATGGGGGCTGTAGTAATATATTGTTTTGGTGTAAAGAATATTTGTTTGGGTCACTGATTGTGGCTAGCTAAGTTAAATATAAGACAGATGATGGCCACCCCTCCAGATCCCACCTGTTGGCCTTGTGGCACATTTTCTGTATTTCTCAGAAATAATTATTTCTTTCTTCTTTGGTACCTTGATTTTATGAATTCAAGCACAGTACTACATTGGCAGTTAGGTCTCACCATTTTACATGTTGAAATAGATACATGTAACTGTAAGTTCTATGCTAACAGTTTCTTCTCTTGCACATATTCCAGATTCTTGCTTTCCAATCAACTTTGATTTTCAAAAATTTAAATGCAATATCAATTGTTATCTTTTGTCTTCTTAATTCCTCTTTTATTATTCTTTCTCCTTAATGTTTTATTTTTCTCATATTTTCTAACATTCAGTAATCCCTTGCATCTTAGTGGTTTTATTGCCTTGCTTGGTGTGAAATGATTAAAATTAGAAATAAATTTATACTTGTTTCATCTGACCATATGCAAAATGATTTATCAGAGGTTCAAAGGGAGATGAAGTGAAAGCCTTTAAATCTTTATTAACTATTAATCTAATTATATATAAGCACCACACAAGATTTAGCGGAAGAAAAAATATACATAGAAAACATGGTTAAAAACCTCCAATATCCTCTCTCTCTCTGTATATATGATGATTGCCACTGCTTATATTAAAAAAGTGTTCAATACAGTGCTCAGAAAAATTAACATACAGAGCAAGTTAATACAATAAAAAAGATAGAACACTATATTCTACTGCATTATTGTTATATTTTCGTAAAAAAAAAAGAATAAAAAAAGGAAACTAGCTTTTTTGTCCACGTGACTTTTCACACGTTCCCTTTCCTCTTTAAAAGCTGCGTTCTCCTTCCTTTTCATTCTGAATTCTTTCCTTTGTTGATTACTGACTGCTGTGAATTAAGTTCAGTAAAGCCTTAAGAAAAGGTTATTCTATCCTTGCTTTCTTCTCTTTACTACGTAACAATTCTATTCTAGCTTTCTTCTCTGTACTACGTAAAAATTTACTGAACTTAATTCCTCATGGACAAGATTATTCGTCTGGACAAGTTTGATATATCTTCTGCAGACCCTCAGGCTAGCAAGCTCTGGAGACTATGGTACCGTAATTTTAATTATTACTTATCAACTATTGCTTCTTTAAACCCGGACAAACTCGAAGTCCTTTATTTAAACATCAGTGCTACCGTTGCTGATGTTATCGAGGGTTGTTCTGGATTTGAACATGCTGTTGAATTGCTGAAAAGTGTTTATGACAAGTCTTCAAGTGTTATTCATGCTAGACATTTGTTGTCTACACGTCTGCAGCAGGAAAATGAGTCTGTAGACCAATACCTTCAGGCCTTGAATCGACTTGCTGCTGACTGTTGCTTCCAAGATGTTTCTGCTACTACTTACAGGGATGAATCTGTCCGTGATGCATTTATACGTGGTCTCCGGTCCCCCGTAATACGTGCCAGACTGCTTGAAAATGATATGCTAACTCTCAAGGAAGCTACTCAATGTGCTAGAGCCTTAGAACAGGCTCACTTTTGTGCTGAATCATATGCTTCTCAGATTGGATCAGCCGCTGCTACTACCTCTAGGACTAAAAATGTGTTTACTGATTCTGCCGAGGAGGCCACTTCCACTACTATTACTAAAAATATGCTTTCTGACTTAACTGATTCTTGTACGGAGTGTGACTCTGTACAATTGTCTGCTGCCCTTGCTCGTGGCAAGTGCTACAACTGTGGAGGGAAACGTCACTTTAAGGATAATCGTTGCTATTGTCCTGCCCGTGATAAGAGATGTCGAAACTGTGGCAAACTTGGTCATTTTTCTAAAGTTTGCCGTTCTACCATGCCGGCGCCTACACGTTCTACCTCAGCTATTATAGTAGCCCGTGCTAAAGACGATGATAGGTCTCCTCCAGTTACTAAAACTTTAGAATTAAAAGGAAAGAGATTAACTGCCCTCATAAACACCGGTAGTTCTGATAACTTTATCAGTGCCCGTACTGTTAAAACAATGAAACTGTCTACTTCTAAACGGAATTCCGTAATTTCCATGGCATCATCTGCCATTTCCCCTCAAACTATCTGAATATTGTACTGAGGACATTATCTTCAATGGTTACGAATATAAACAAATTGACTTTACAGTACTTCCTGATTCCTGTATGGATATTATACTCGGAGTGCCCTTCTTAAAACTACACCAGAGTATCACTATTTCTTTTGGTGGATCTCAGGATATTCTAAAGATCTGCGCTTTAACCAAGACCAGTTGTGCTCCTGTTAAGTTGTTCCGAAACTTGACCCCTGACTGCAAACCTATTGCTACTAAATCCCGAAATTACCGTGCGGAGGATGCTCGGTTCATTGAAAAAGAAATTCTACAACTGCTTGAGGATGATATAATTGAAACAAGTTACTCTCCGTGGCGTGCTCAAATTGTTGTAACTTCATCACCTAATAAAAAGAAATGATTGGTAGTTGATTTCTCCCAGACTATTAATCGGTTCACCTTACTTGATGCCTACCCCTTGTCTCGAATTGAAGATCTTGTAAACCAAATAGCCCAGTATCGTATCTATAGTATAATTGACTTGTCCAAAGCGTACTATCAGATTGAAATTTGCCCCGAAGATCGCCCCTATACGGCCTTTCAAGCTGGAAATCATCTGTACCAATTTAAACGAATACCCATGGGTGTTACTATCGGGGTTTCTGCCTTTCAGCGATTTATGAATTCTTTCATTTATGATAGCAAATTATCTGGAACCTTTTCGTATATAGATGATATAACTGTTTGTGGTAAAACCCAGGAGGAGCACAACGTCAATTTGGAATGTTTCTTAAAGGCTGCCTCGACATACAACCTCGAAATAAACCGGGAAAAATCAGAGTTTTCACTTCATTCTATTAACATGCTTGGATATCAAATTTGTAATGGAACTATCCAACCCGATCCTGAGCGTTTGAAGCCACTTTTGCAAATACCTCCTCCCTCCGACTCAAATTCGTTAAAAAGGTGTCTTGGTATGTTTGCTTACTATGCGAAATGGATACCTAAATATTCACACAAAATTCATCCACTGGTCGAAAATAAACAATTCCCTATGCCTCCTATAGTTATAAATTCTTTTGAAAAACTTAAGAAAGACATTGCCGAGTCATCTGTAAAAGGTATTGATGATGAATTGCCATTTACTATTGAAACCGATGCTTCAGAAAAGGCTATTGGAGGCACTCTTTTACAAGCTGAGCGACCTGTAGCATTCTTTTCTTGGTCGCTAAACCCCTCTGAAATACGACTTCATATAGTCGAAAAGAAGCATATGCCATAGTCGAATGCATTCGTAAATGGAGAGACCTCCTTGCTGGGAAACATTTTACTATTATTACTGATCAAAAAGCCGTATCTTTTATGTTTAAACCTGCTAATCGCGGAAAAATTAAAAACGATAAAATTATACGGTGGAAAATGGAACTTCTCCCCTTTTCATACGACATAAAACACAGTCCTGGAAATGAAAACACAGTTGCGGATACCTTATCCAGAGTATGTGGTGCTGCTGCTTCTTCCTTGAAGGAACTTAAATCGATACACAATTCCTTAATACATCCTGGGGTACAGGCATTTTGTAAGGTCTCAGAATATGCCGTATTCGCTTGATGAAGTCCGACATGTGACTTCTGAATGTACGACCAAAATGTGCCAAAATAAAACCCCAATTCTTCGATTCTGCTAGTAATGTTCTGATCCGTTCTAGTGCGCCATTTCAGCGTCTTTCCATAGACTACAAAGGGCCTGTCCCAGTATCTCTGACAGGTTACCGATATATATTTACTGTTGTCGACGAATATAGTCGATTTCCCTTTGCCTTTCCTTGTCGCGATTGCTCTTCGCAAACTGCTATTCAGTGCCTGACAAATATTTTCTCCATTTTCAGGCTTCCCTTGTTCATTCACTCTGATTGAGGAACTTCGTTTATGTCAGGAGAATTTAAACAATTTCTAACACGACTTGGAATTGGATGCAGTAATACTACTGCTTATAACCCTAGAGGCAATAGCCAATGCGAACGTTATAACGGCATAATTTGGAATACCATATTATTGGCCCTGGAATCGAAACAGTTACCAATTAGTGCTTGGCAGGATGTTCTACAAGATGTGTTAAATGCTCCCTGCTATGCACCACTACGAATGCAACCCCCCACGAACATTCAATTTTGAAAGGCGGTCCTCCACCGGTACTGCGTTGCCTGTTTGGCTCTGTGAGCCTGGGGAGGTATTATTAAAACGATTTGGTGGCAGAGGTAAATATGACCCTATCGTTGAGGTGGTGGAACTCCTTGAGGCCAAACCTACGCATGCCAAAATATGTCACAATGATGGCTGGGAAGATTCAGTGGCGCTGAGATGGTTGGCACGTTTTCCACGCCTGGATGGACCTCAAAATGGACCTGAAAATACTCAACCCGATGTGGACCATGCAGATTCAACCCTTTTGCCTGATGCAGGTCCCGTTAATATTTCTTCACCTTATACAGAAAATGAATCCGTGAATAATAGCCAGAATCCTGAAAGTCAGCCTTCTCAGAGGTCTGGCTCTTCCAGTGGTGAACTACCTCCACGCCGGTCTAGCAGGATTCATAGACCAATCCAACGACTGGATTTATAAAACTTTTTCAATTACAATCTCTTTTGCAAGTGGGGGAGAATGTTATATTTTCATAAAAAAAAAAAAAAAAAAAAAAGAATAAAAAAAAAGAAACTAGCTTTCTTGTCCACGTGACTTTTCACACATTCCCTTTCCTCTTTAAAAGCTGCGTTCTCCTTCCTTTTCATTCTGAATTCTTTCCTTTGTTGATTACTGACTGCTGTGAATTAAGTTCAGTAAAGCCTTAAGAAAAGGTTATTCTATCCTTGCTTTCTTCTCTTTACTACGTAACAATTCTATTCTAGCTTTCTTCTCTGTACTACGTAACAATTATCTTGGTTTTGACTAATCAGGTGGTTAGGCAACAAGTGTTTCTCAACACACCAATTTTATCCTCCTACAGCACCGGAAGTCAAGAAGGGGAGGGAGTGCAAAAAAAAAAAAAAAAGAAAAGAAATTATACTTGATTTGTCAATGTTCTTGTCCACATGTCTACAATTTGACAGGATTTCTGTTCTCTTGTTCAACAACACTGCATTGTCCTAATACATAACGACCACCAATTTCTCCTCCTGACACAGCCTCTACAGCAGCTGCCACTCATTTTACCAGATCTTACTCTTCTCAAAATGCTCCACATTATATTCAGTATTTTACCATGTTCTTCTTTGACATTATGCACCAGCTTTATATTATACCTGTGCATCTGCACTCTAAAAGTCCCTGAATGAAGACAAATCAAGTATAATATTTTTTTTCACACCTCCTCCCCTTCTTGACTTCTGGTGACATATTAGGTTGGTGCAAAAATAATGTCGTTTTCTCACATATGTTACTATGTGAGAAAACGACATCATTTTTGCACCAACCTAATAGCAGGATAAAATTGGTGGTGTGCATTGAGGAACATTTGTTACATAGCCAACTGACAAAACCTCAGGGTCAAAACCAAGGTAGTGAAGTAGGATATAATGTTTTATCTTCTTATTTTATATATATATATATATATATATATATATATAATAAATACCAAAATGTCTGTGTGTTTCAGACTTTTTCAATTATAGGGACACAACTTTCTAACTTTTAAATATCTCACCTAAAATGAGACTTGCTCATCCAGGATTAGAATTGAATCCTCAGATTGCAAATTTAGCTCTCTGTGAAATTAAAGATAAAGTGATGAACTTGGCTCAAAAAGATCTCAGAAATTTTGGTCTGCCAAATCTAAACAGAGAAACTGGACAAATCAACAGAGAAAGTTTGAGAGAAACAGGATCCAAATTGGAAGAACTGTGGCAATGTGTTCAAAAAAATGAACCAACAACAAGTGTATCAGAAGGTCCTTGATGACATCAGCAACAACAATGGAGGGATTTTCTTCTTGGATGTACCTGAAGGTACCACTAAAACTTTTGTAACTAGCCTTCTTTTATCTGGAGTCTAATTCCAAAGAAAATTAGTTCTAGCAGTAGAATCATCTGGAATTGCTGCTACCCTCTTGCCTGGGGGTCATACAGCACCTTCAAACTTCCATTGAATTTGAACTACAATGAAACCCCTATTTGCAACATCAAAAAAGGAACCAACTTGATTAAACTATTGGTGGAAACAAGCTTCATTGTCTGGGATGAATATACCATGTCACACAAGCAAGCATTTGAGGCCCTGGACAAAACACTCAAAGACATTACACAGAATTCACAAATCATGGAAGGTATCCCTGTGCTACTCTCTGGTGATTTTAGACAAACATTACCAGTCATTGCAAGAGGAACTCCAGCTTATGAAATCAATGCTTGCCTGAAAAATTTTTACATCTCGAGCCATGTTCAAAGACTCAGCCTGAAAACAAACATGAGAGTGAGAATCACAGGTGACCTTGAAGCAGGAAGATTTGCTGCTTTGCTGTTGCAACTTGGCAATGGAACCATCAAAATGGACCAAAATGGAGATATTTCATTCCCAAATAGTTGTGGAGTTTCAGTCTCAAGTATCTAAGACTTGATTAACCATGTTTATCCAAATATTAAACACCATTTCATGGATTTAAACTGGCTTCATGAGATTGCCATATTAGATCCTAAGAATAAAACTGTGGATAGCATCAACTAAAAAATTCTCCAAAAAATTTCAAAAGAAAACATGAAGTACTTTTCCAGTGAAACTGTGGCTGAACAAGGCAGTGAATTATCTAATAGAGTTCCTGAACATATTGAATCATCCTGGAATGCTATCACACAAGCTGGAACTAAAAGAAAATGTGCCAGTTATGCTATTGAGAAATCTGGATCCTCCAAAGCTTTGTAATAAAACAAGGTCTTGGAAGCAGAGATCTTTACTGGTCCAAGAAAGAAGGAAAGAGTTTTAATTTCAAGAATCTCCTTAATTCCTCCAGATCATCCTTTTGAGTTCAAAACACTTCAGTTTCCAGTGAGAGTGACCTATGCAATGTCAATCAATAAGTCCTAAGGACAATCACTGAAAGTAACTGAACTTCATCTGATAGGACCTTGCTTTTCTCACAGCCATCTCTATGTTGGTTGTTCAAGGATTGGGAATGGAAACAAACTATTTGTACTGACCCCGAATGGGAAAACCAAAAATGTTGTTTATCATGCAGCTTTGTAGTAAGTTCCAAATAGACAAATTATATCATTGTTTTGATAAAAACTGTTAATTGTTTGAAAAATATTGTTCAAGTTTAATAAAATTATATAAGATATATACTCAATGCATGAAGTGTCATTGTTGGACTGAAGGCCCAATCAAGAGCCCTCTGCAGGAGCTACCTTAAATGCTGCTCAGTAGGGCAGCTTTTAAGCTAGAGTCTCTCTCTCTTTCTATATATATATATATATATATATATATATATATATATATATATATATAACTCCCAAAAAGAAATTAATTTGGTCAAGCACTAAGAAAGAACACAAATTTGTAAACAGTGACTATTACTGTTAATAATGCAAGACTCTCCCAACCGACTGAATTCTCTAGGTCACTGGTGTGTTTATGAAAAAATAAATATGCAAAAACTACACTTTCTCTTTGCCAGGTGCCAATAGCCTAGGGGTTAGAATCTCTGACTGATGCCAAATTGGTCAGGTTTCAGTCCCAGCTTGAAGTTATCAGATATCTAGCCACACCATTGATGAGCTGTGATACAGCGAAACTGTCTGTGGATGACTATATATTATTTTGCAACAAGTAGCTATTTGACAGTAACTCAAAATTTCAATCCAAACAATATTCTTTAAAAAAAAAATTCTTTTTTGAGCATACTAAATGATGTAATTTAAGGTCTAAATGCCTAGACATTTCAGTTAACCTGATGAATATTGATGAGTCTTTAAATTTAAAAATTTCTCTTTGAAAATGCTATAAGATGTAATCTAAAATCTAACATCTAAACTTTTCAGTTTACCTGATGAATATTTTAAATTTAAAAATTGTGAGCTACTGTAAAATAGATACATGTTGTAAAAATAAAATCATTACATTTGCTATGATAAAGTCCGTCGGATGACAAAATGTGTTGGCTAAGACTAAGTTTAGTTTTCCTCATCTTTTTATTCATTTTGTCTCTCCAACAGATATACTCCATCTGATAATATTCACATTATATATATATATAAAATAAAAAAAATTATGGTTAGACTTGAATTAGACCAGTAAACAGTATGACAAAGTCCTAAAAACATGTATAAAAAATTAAAATTGAACATGTAGTGCTTTCAAGCATAAAATATATATATATATATATATATATATATATATATATATATATATATATATAGTCATCCACAGACAGGCTGTTTCACTGTATCACAGCTCCTCAGTGTGGCTAGATATCCGATTGCTTCAAGCTGGGATCGTAACTCGACTGATTTGGCATCAGTCAGATATCTTACATCTAGGCCATCATTGCATGGCAGAAAGGAAAGGAATTTTAACATTTTTCTCTATACAAAATACACCAGCGGCTCGGAGAACTCAATTCAATTTACTTGAAGAGTACTGCTTAATAGCAGTAGGAGCTGCTGTTTTTTAAAAACCCCTTTCCCTAGAGAGCTCAAATATATCTTGGCCTAATCAAATTCACAAGCTTAGTTACAGCAAGCACATTAATCAAGTAATACAATTAGCATATTTCTATTAAAATATACTGGTAATATAACCTTGAATTTTTTTATTGGATGAACTAATCAATCTATCAGTAAACAGTATAGAACAGAAACAAAATATATAAACTCTTGATGAGACAAACTTGAATCCAATTTTCAAGAAAGCCTTTTTTCTTTACATAACTTCTAATATACTGCAACAATAGCTTTATGGTCGTTAGAAAATCAAACCTAATCATTTAACTTTGTTTTTTTTTATTATTCTTTAAACATTTGGTGTCACATGTTTCATTGTTTTTACAGATGTTAGCAGTATTAGTAGTAGTAATATCTTGAATTTTTATCAGATAAAATATTGTCTGTATAGAAATCAAAAATATATAAAGATTTAGGATTTTTATTTTCAATTTTCTTTTTAATCATTCAATAAAAATTTTGGAGCATGTGAATTTTAGAAACATTTAAGTTAAAATGGTGTAATTTTCAGGCCTGTTTCCAAGGTGGAATGGGGTGTAGATTAACTCTCGTGTAGATTAACTCTCCCAGAAAATAATTTTCTGGACCCACCTCATGTGAAAATAATGTGAATTTTAGTAAATAAATCCTTACTTGCCTTCCATCAATTAACCCCCCCCCCCCCAAACCACCACCACCATATTCAAACATGCCTGATAATTTGAAAACCAAGTAAATAGTCTCTTGGAGATGAAAGTAATGAAGAGATAAGAAAGATTGCAATCAGGGAGGATAAAAAAAAATATCTTACCTAGTAAATCCTTCAAGACCCATCTCAGTTCTTTCATTCTGGTTGATCATGAAGTTGTCAATGTCACAGAGACATTGGTAAATAGAAGATGAAAGAGCCACACTCAAATTTCGCATCATCCATACAATTCCCGTCTGACAGCTGAGGCCCGGAGGGATAGAGAATTCAACAATAGAGTGTAGAAGGTCTTGAGTGAGACTTCGAAGATATTGGATAGGGTCAGCAATCACAGTTTTAGAACTGGCAATGCTGGCTGACAATAATGGCAGCGTGGTCGGGAAAGGCAGGGGTGAAAGCAGTTGCTGCTGTGTGCGTTCTTGTTGTAACTCTTGCAGCAATAACAAAAGCTCCATCTGCACAGAAGCTAGTCCACCAACCCCAGAGCCTTGTAGGATGCAATAGCTAAGGAGGGTCCGCAGCAGTTGCTGGTTGGTCTTCAGCCATTGTTTGCGTCTTGCTGTCCGTGATAATTTCGCTTCAAAGTTCATTTTGTCTGCTTGAATGATTTGGTGAAGAGATGGACGAGATTCTTTTCTTGTACCTCCTGCTTCACTCAACGTATCAGAATCCTGGCTTAGGTCAAGATTTGCTGTGACAATTTAAATAAAAAATGAATATAGAAAATTAGTAATATGTAAATCCAGCCATGTTTGAGAAAAAAAAAAAAAAAAAAGAAGCCCATCAGAAAATGTTAAAAAATAAAATAAGGACTATTAGTGCTCTGTGCAAAAAAAGATGAAAGCCATATACCATGTAAAAATATAACAAAAAGTCTAATTTGAGTTTGATATAAGGAAGAGTTTGCTCCCTCCCACCCCAACTTATATTAGAATTTCATATTCTTTTTTAAAATTGATTGATGGTTTACTAATTAATTAACCTGTAGCTGGGAGGAAGAAGAGGAGGATTCATACCTAATAAGAATTTGATAAACAAATAAGAAATTATAATGTGGATATAAAATGGGGGATCAATCCTATATTATAATCAATATATAAACTGATCATTCACTTTGTGGCCACAGGAGTTTCTATATATTTATATTGCGGAGAATATAAATAATTCTAAAAGACATTCATGTGTAAATAATGAGTATTTAATTGAGTAATTGATTCATTTTCAGCGGCTTATCAACCTTTTGCAGATTATTTAAAGCCAAAAAATCCTTTATTTTATTGTAAGAACTTTTTGTGGGGTGGAGGTAATAATGACTTAGGGATACAAATCTTACTAATTAACCCATAGCAGTGGGGAGAAGAGGTGGATTGCTACCTTTCCAAATATTATTTCCACATAAATAAACATAAACCCAATTGGGATTGGGACTTGGCTCTCTGATTAACAATTCTGATCCATTATATCCATTACACCAGCCACACATCCATGCTTGCAGCACCTGGTATTCCCATGCAGTCACCCATCTAGGTATATACCAGACTCAACATTGTTTAACTTTGGTGATCATATGGGAAACCAATGCCATATTTTTTAATGTCTGGACATTGCTCTTCACAAATTCTTTCTCTTTAGTATCGCTGAATTGTCATGACTTTCTTGGTAAAGATGGTAGAGTGATTTTTTTTCTATTGCCTTCTCCATGGTTTTGAACTCAGGGTTGTATTCACAGCACAATGAAGACTTTGTTGCACTTTGTGTTGACTCTGGTTTTAAGTCTTCAGCTGAAACATTTTGGATTGTTAGAATTATTTTTTTTTTTTAGTGAATATTGCATTAACAAGTTTTTGAGAATAACAATGATTTTTTCAGAGAAACGTTCTACTATTTAACCCATAGCTGTGAGAAGGAGATGGCCTTATACTGTTTTTAGGAAGACACAAAAAGTTAGGGAGAGAGGATTGGGAGAATGTATGTCAATTTATTGGCTAGAATTTTATTGTCATTTGTAGGTTTGTCCTACTAAGGAATTCGTGTTAACACTTCTAATTCTTGCAGTAGTCTGAGTGACTTTGTGCCTTTTTGGTATTATATTAAAAACTTAAGTGCAATCAGTCTCTATCAGAATTCCACATAGACTCAGTTTGCATCAAAAATGTCCAAAATGTTTGTTTAGAAATAAGTTTTAGTTAAACCAGAGAAAGAGAAGATAAATGTGATGATATGAGAAGGGAAAGAAAAATATTTACACAAAAGAGATAATATAAGTTATCTACAAACAACATGTTTTGTCATAATGTTTGCAATCTTTTTGCTGTAGGAATCCAATCAATTGCTGTAACTTCATTCCGTTCCAATATTTCCTTTCAGGTATTAATCTCCACTCTTAGCCTCCTTTCAGCCACTTGTCTTTTGGAGTAGATAGCTCTATATAAATCTTAATTATCCACAAAACATTTAAGAGGGATGTCTTTTTTAGTTTTAAATATACATTTGAGCTATTTAACAACTTAACAAGAGCAGCCCACCCCATATTCCGTGGTCTTTGGGTGTTGGTCATGAGCTTGGAGAAGAAATGGGTGCCGCCAATATATCTGAAAGCCCACTGAAAGGATCATGAGGAAGAAGAATCAAATTCTGTTTCTGCTGCCCTCACGTACCCCAATGATAGAAACATAAAAAAAATAAATAAAAAAATTAACGGTTGTTAAATTTACAAAAAAGAATACAAACCATCCATTAAGGAATGGTGGATTGCATCACCACCATAACTGCATAAAACTCTCAGGGACTCCACCTCCTTTTCCAGCCAGATGTACAGTTGGTATCGTAGCTGACCACCATCAACTTCAAACCCAGTAGCCAAAGTACGTAGTTCCTCCATCATTACTTTCAGACAAGCAATAAACTTGTACTGCTGAGCCATAATGTCTACTGCTGTTACTTTATTATCTTCTCCATACTCTTCATCTGCGTCTTTAGCTGGGACAGAGTTCTTGCGGCTGCTTCCTTTGGTGGCACAGTCAGATTCATTGTCTGACCTTTCAGAGCCCATCTCAAAGTTTAGATCAAGTTTGTCATCAAAGTTGGTGTTCATTGAACTTACAGGCATACTCCAATCAAAGTCAACAGAATGTTGGTGGGACAGAGACTGCAAGGGTTGACTCCAATCATAGCTGTCAGCTGTTTCCCCAAACTGGGACACCCGACTCAGGTCCATTGGGGGAGCAGGCATTTTCAGCGATGACCTCCGTGCAAAGACTTCCTGCTGAGAAAACTTGCAAGGGCTCTCTATTTCAATCACTTCCTCGTAATCAACCAAAGGAGGTAATTTAGAGATAACTTCCAGGGCCAGCAGGGGACAGCCGTTCTTAAAGTGGGCATGTGCTGTTGTAAAGAACAGCCGACGTTCCACAGGTGTAATACGATCGTCATGGTTGCTGTTCTTGTCTCGGACACTGATGCTGTTGGTCTGCGTGATCAGAGCCATTTCAGTTGCTTTGCTCACTTTATTTTGCCGGATGATAAGTGGGTGGGCCCGCAGGAAGTTGTAGAAATTAAAAACACTTGGGCTTGTGAAATATTTCTCTCCCTCGTCTTGCTCCTCTAACATTCTGCCAGCACCGACACCGGTTTGTAGAAGTGTCTGGAGTGCGCCATCATGGTCTTTGAGCATCCAAAGAACAATACTACGCAAGAATGGGTCGGGATGTGCCTTGCTTGGTAGGTAGTTTTGGCCAGACTCGTCACATCCAAGGATGTGGGTGAAGAGAATCTTTTTGGCACTTTCTGGTAGCACATCTCTGCCATCATAAAGACGACAAATGACTAAAGCCAATTGAATGTCATTTAAACGATCAAGGCAAACCTAGGAGAGAAAAGAAAATAAATACACTTCAATTGATGTCAGTCTGCTGGTTTACATGTATGAAAATGGATTTATCAATATGATATAAAAATGTTTAACTGAAACAGTTTATTATTATTTGCTTTGTTATTTGGACCATAATGCTGATCTTGATTGTTATACTCACAATGTTTCAGCCATGGTACTCTCTGGCCTTCTTCAGGTATCTCTCTTTGTACTCAGTAAACATCTTGAAATTTGAAACTGAATGGGGTATATTGTTCTCATTCTGTTTTTCATGCTATGGGGATATTCTGTATCAGTACTCATCAGACTTATTCACTCTTGTGTTTTTTTTGTTTCTTCCACTGAACCAGAATATGTGACTTTTCAGCACTGGCATACACAAGGATTGAACTAACAACTACCAGGGAACCTCATACATTTTAACCAATGCTTTAACCCATGAGGCCACGTGTCTCTTGTATTACTATGATAATCGAAATGATAATGCTGGTCGTAATAGCAAAGCATATAATAATAATAATTCTTAATCTGAAAATTTCTGACAAAACATAACAGTTAAGACTCACAATAAATCAAATAGTTTATTATCTAAATAAAAAAAAATGATGGGACAAAAATAGTTATTGAAATATCCTCCCACATGAATTTTTTCCTTGATTAATTATTTCACATTAGAGACCTATCAACCTTACATTTTAAACAAGATAACCCACACAAAAAAATATTCATATCAACATTACATTTTCAACAGGATACCCACAACCGCAAAAAAATATTCATATCAACCTTACATTTTGATCAAGATAACTCAGAAAAAAAAAAAAAACTATTCATATCAACCTTATATCTTGAACAAGATAACCTCCATAAAAATAACCCCAAAATATTCATATCAACTTTACATTTTGAACAAGATAACTCCCCCTACCAAAAAAGGGTCACTAATTCAAAGACTTGACCAAATCTTACCTCAATGGCATCAGATAAGGAATTACCAAGCAAAAAGAAAGCAGCAGCATGCAGGAATCTCTGTCGTCCTAAGAGAGCAAATGCATTCTTCAGTGCAGCTTTTCTCCAACGTTCCTCATTGAAGTTGTTATGAAAAAAGTCGCTCATTTTCTTGTCATTGACAGATCTGTAAAAAGATAAGAACACACAAACAATATAAAAGCAAACAAGCTTTGCTTTTAATACTTAGCTAGCGGGGATATTCCAGTCAAGTAAGTTGTATCCATTTTCACACAAATGCTCTTAAAAAAGCATGAACCTATCTATTATCACTCCAGCTGTGTATTGAATAGCAGAATAGACTAGATGTTTTAGCCTTGAATGGCATCCACTCTAAGAGAAGAAAACTCTTGGAGAAGTTAGTGAAAAACCACTACACTATTTTTCCCAAGCAGTCATGGTAATTCACAGATAATAAAGAAAAAGAATCTGTGGAAAACCATGATCACCTGTTCTGAAGGGATATGACATTTAAAAAAAAAAAAAATAGTTTGATAAACAGCTCCCAGGTAAGTCAATATGATTCCTGTTCCATAAGCAATTCTCTATCAAGTCAAAGTGATTCCTCTTCTATAAACAGTTCCCTATTGAGTCAAAGTGACTCCTCTTACATATGCTGTTGAATTAACTCTTATTCTATAAATAGTTCCCTATCAAATTGAAATGACAACTCATTCACAAATAGTTCCCTATAGGATTGAAGTAACCCTTCATTCATAAATAGTTCCCTATTGAGATGAAGTAACTTCTTCTATAAAATAAGACAAAATAAAGTAAGAGTTAATTTTCATTTTATCAATTTCATCAATGTTTTCTTTATGTTAACAGATATGTTAAGGAGAATTCATTACATAAAAAAGAGAATCAGAAATGAAGAAAATATACTATTTAACATAGGTACCTCCACAAAATCGCTAAAAAAAGAGCATAGCTTGATGAAAAAGACGCCAAACTTGCCGAAAACAAAATTTTATCGTCTAAATGCTTATGTTATTATTAAGAGAAAAGACCCAAGTTTTTTTAAATTATTTTAAAAATTTTTTCCTCCTTTTATAACATTCTAAATTTTGATTAAAAAAAACTGTTTCTCTTTGTATCACCGGAACTAGTAAAATAACAGACAATTTTTAGCACATTTTTTTGGTATGGCACACATTAATTTGGAAAATCTTGCAAAAATAAAAATAATTGTCGGATGTTAATGAAACTTTCAGGAACTATTCACAGATGATTGAAATTATTATAAATATGTATTTTTTATAAAAGTCATGGCAGAAATATCTTTTTTATATTTATTACCCCCCCCCCCTAACTAATTTCATGAAAACGCTAGAAATTCGATTGCACCGGGTTTAGTGATTACAATAGTTAAAAGCACAAGGCTTTGAGGAATGCAAATCATGTTTTTTTTGTTTTTAATTGGACCCCCCCACCTGAAAATCAGCTCTGAATTGTAACATACAAAACTCAATAAAACAAAGATATTATTTAATTTCAAATGGACAATATTTTCTGAAAGCAAAATATTTTTTCGATGAAACATGAATTTTTAATACAATTATTTGTTATTTCTTAATTATAATAGATTTTTACATTTAAGTTGTTAAAATATTATAAAATTAGTTAAAAGCTGCATTTGCTTTCGTAAGTCTACTTATGAGGTAGATCTTTTTTTAGTGCATTGTAAATTGTATCATTTTGACTAATCAGAAGATCCACAGTAATTAAGAAATGTAATTTTGTGTTTATAATCGGGCTGTAATTATAAAGTACGGAAGATCAACCAGAATACAATTAAGTTGGGTTATTTGAGTTATGCATCGTTCTCCGCTGTTAAGGCCTTTACCTTTGCGAAACACGTGAGAAGTTAATTTGATTTTTCAATTTCAACTTAGAAGGGTATCTAAAAGTATCAGTATCATCTTATGAAATTTATATGATCTTATTTTTATATTAATCTCAGTTATGACATTTTTCCATAAATGAAATATCGAAATTAATAATAAAATGAATGGAAATACAAATAACACAGTAAAATGTAATAAATGTACATAAAATTATAGTATTTTATGTACACTTCTGATAAAGTTTCATAAGAAAGGTACCTATAAATTAATTAGATACCTTTCTTATGAAATATGAAACTTAATCTCACTCTTAACAGTCTTATTTTAATTTCTTTATAATATAGTTTCCATAAAGCATCGTAAATGTAAAGTTGAAAGCTAAGTACAAAAAAATAAAAAAATTAGAGCACTGAAAGTTTTCCTTAATAATAACGAGGTAAATAATTTGTTCACTTAAATGTAAATTATTTCACTTTTCTCCTTCTGTAGAACAAATTATCCTCACAGAATCTGTCAATATGTCATTCATCACCTGTCAAGTGACACGAAAGTTTATGACCTGCTTTTTATTTTTAAATTACATCTTTTCGGCACAGAAGCTAAGTTAAGTTTGGTTCAAAATATTTTAAATAAACATTATAATTTCTGATTTTCTTAAAATAAGTTTTGAAAAAATGATAATTGATATTTAAAAGAATTTCAAAGTGAGATTTCCAGTTTTTTATAAAATGGAAAAAAATGGTCAATTTTGCTGACTCAAAAAACCCCAAAAAAAACAAGATTTTTAATGAAAATTTCGGATGTGCTAGGAACGATTAAAAAATGTAAAAGAAATACCCCCAAAATAATTTGATCTTTCCTCTTAATAATAACAAACATTTAGACAATAAAATTTTGTTTTCGTCAAGTTTGGAATCTTTTTCATCATGCTATGCTCTTTTTTTAGCAATCTCATGGAGGTACCTAATTTAACAGGACAAAACTATTAAAGAAATGTAAATTAATTCTTTCCTTGAAGGAAACTATATGAAGAGTAGTATGTTACTTGACCAACAAGAATAAAAATGAATATATAAATGTGTTATAACATCTGATTATTAAAATTAATGAAAAGTTCTTTAAATAACAGTCAGAATATGAGAAAGATAATCTCAATTGCAGGGTTCAAGTGTTGCAGCCTGTCAGCACTCCCACAACCAGAAGAAAAAGCTTAACCAGTGATTCAGGATATAAAATGCCTCAGAACTCAAAAAGGACAAATCCCTGCATCCCTGATGACTAGGATCAAAGTGTAGTTTGTGCTGCAGTGTCGGAGAGGAGTCCATTGATCATGCCTTCTTTCACTGTGACGTCATGCGCCCTTTGTGCAGGCTGATTGAAGGCTTCATGGTTCGCATCTTGGATGGAAAGTGTTTTGTCCTTGAAGCCAGTTCTGTTTGTGCCAATGTAGTGCTGTCAATGTCAAGTGACCAGCACTATGTGCTCTTGTGTCTGCTTGGCATTATGCAAATGGTTGTGTGGACGACGAGACAGAAGGAGTTTCAAGGAGGTGAGAAATTTTCCTCTTCTCAACTGGTCTTTTTCTTTAAGCATCAGCTTAAAGTTAAGATCAGGGTGGAAAGGGGGTGTCTCACCTCATCGAAATTCAGCAAAAGGTGGGTGAAAGTTTCACGTTTGGTGCAAGTGAGAGGTGCTGACCTGGAATGGTTGTTGGATGCGACTTAGGAAAGAGGATTTTGGGCCTCAAACCGAAACTTCAGTCTTCCCAGCCCTTTTAAAGTAAGATAGGACATTTTTGCTTTCAGTCTTGGCCTCCTTGGGGCAAATATTTTCCTTTTAAACATAGCTAGAGGTATGCAAGCACATAGGTCCCCACTTTTTTGTCCTCCATTTTTGTTTCTTGTCTCCACCCCTCCCCATTTTTAGGTGATAGATGTTTATGTTCTCTGGCACATTCAGATATTCCTTTTTTTTTTTTCATCCAGTTAACTGAGATTTCTGCCACATTTTTCTGCTTTGGGTCCTACTACTAATATTGTTTTGTTTAGTTTCTTGTATAAACATCTTTTTTATTGTATATAAACATTGGGTTTTGATTTTTTCCCCATTCCTCGTTAATTGAAAAAATAAAACTTTGTGCTAGGAATTTCATAGAGAAAATGAGGTATTTTGGTGACCATGGTGTGACAGTTAAGTCGTCGTTATGATGAAAAGAAAAATGTAAGTACGAATGGGTCAATGAGTGGGACTAGCATGTTTTGAGGTAGGACTAGAGAAGACCAGTCTCTTCCCCAATTCACTTTTTAGCCCTTGTGGCACATTTTGTGTTTCCTCTTACAAATAAATATCAGGATCAAAGTGTAGTATCTGTTCCAACAGCTGGCCCAGGCCTACTGCTATCAGCAGCAGCAGTTCTATGGCTGCTGCTCCAACCATCTCCAGCAGGTCTTCAGATCCAGTTAGCTATTCTCACCAGCATCAACAGTAAATGATAAACTCTCCTTTTCAGGACAACACTCTTCAGTGAGCACAAAATTGTCCTTTTCAGGACAACACTCTTCAGTGAGCACAAAATTGTCCTTTTCAGGACAACACTCTTCAGTGAGCACAAAATTGTCCTTTTCAGGACAACACTCTTCAGTGAGCACAAAATTGTCCTTTTCAGGACAACACTCTTCAGTGAGCACAAAATTGTCCTTTTCAGGACAACACTCTACATCGATTAGAAAACTGTCCTCAGGGTAACACTATTCTCATCCTCTACATGAACATGCAGAGATATTTTTTTGCCTTGTGCATTGTAACCTTGTTTTTGTCTATGTATTTTCTTTAACAAAAATAAACATGGCAATAATTTTTTTTTTTACTCAAGTTTTCATTTTGTTTGTTGTCCTGTCATACAATATCTGATTGCGGGCAATTGTACTACTTGCAATACGACTCTACTGTTACTTTTAAATTTCAATGCAGAGAATTTGAAGACAGAATGGTTGTTGAAGTGAAAATAATTTTACCTGAATAATCCCCACAAAATTCCTTTTTTCTTCATAGCAAGATAAAATATAGCAGCATCCATTGGGTCTTTTTTCGCTTGGAAGGAAGCTTTGGCCACCTAAAAACAGAAATGAATAAATGATTTTAAAACCCAATTTCAAAACAAAATGTCAAAACATTGGCATAAGTAACAATTAAGATATTCTTCTAAATCCACTTCATATTTTGAATATATTATCCATCTTTTTTTTGTTAACAATGCAGTTGATCCTGTACAAGGCCCAGACACAACTCAATGTAGAGGGTTACATTATAAGGCAGTTTATACAGATAGGATGGGAAGATAACAGTTAACCATAGACTTGAACAGCCTATGAACTTGATGGCATATATGATCCACTTCCCCCTGCCAAATACTATATATACTTGAGTATAGTGCAAGATTTTATAATCAGATTTTTTTTATACAAAAATAGGGGGTTGCAATATACACAGGTAATTTTTTTTTGAAGAGGTTAAAAATCATGCATTTTCGGTGATTGGTTGCACTATACACAGGAAAACTTTTTCAGGAGGGGTTATAATCCATACATTTTCAGTGATTGCGACCTACCTGGTAGGACTAAATTCTTATGGTACCTTTGGCTAATCTTAACGGCACAGGTAAGCTTCTTTAGCCTGCCTCCCATAACCTAGATTCTTTCTTTCTGTTGCTACATGAACAGCAAAATGTCATTTATTGTGTGCTGCTTAAAATGTACAAATACCTTATATAAATGAAGAATTAACAATATTTTTTTTCCTTTCTATAAAAAACCTATTAATTCTTCGTTTATATAAGATATTTATTGAGTTTAAGTGGCTTACATATTAGATGAGGTTTTGCTCTTCATGTAGCAACAAAAGGGAAGAAACTTGCACTATACACAGGTAAATTTTTTTCTGGAGGGATTAAAATTCATGACAAAAAATTCAGGGGTCACACTAATGTAGTGGAAATGAAATGCTGATGGAGCAGTCAATCACTACTTATAATGGTACCCACCCCTGTTGGTCAAAGAGACAATTTTTAGTGTGCCGTCTTTCTGCAAAGACAGCACATGGCTAGCCTGCCAGAACAAGAGTTGGTATGAACCCCAGAATGAATGTATGGTTATGAAGAAAGAAAGATTTTACCAGCTTCCACATGAAAGTCAGGAGAGTGAGCTGAGCTGTGTTAGCTATGCAAATGATTCCTTTGCTAGCCAACCGTTAAGGCTCCATAAAAGCAGGAGCTTGGCAATATGCAACATTGACCACACAATGGGATTGCTATGCATTACCAAGGATTTTTGTTTGTGTTACCCAATGTCATTTCAAATTCATTCATTCTTGAATGTGTTTCTGGTGTCTTGGCTGCGTTTATCCCCATATATGTGTTGTTTCCATGTGGATGTCTTGTCCATGCCTTGCCTGTGATCCAGTATTTCATTCCTATGCTGCTGAGTTTTCCATCCCTCTTCATTGGCAGATACCCAACCAATAATAAGAAAATCCCTTCACACTATACATGAAGTCAGTTTATACATGATTATATATGCTGTTAGAATTTCATAATTTTTTTAAAAAATGCATGAAAAGAAACTTTTTTTATGAACAGAGATATGCATTTTATGTACCAACCAATACTTTTTTCTGAAATGAGGTGGGCTTCTTATATGCCATTGTAGTGTTACTGACTCACAGGAAGTAGTATGCACACAACTGCATCATAGGTAATAGCTGTAGTTATTTATAGTCTTTGTGACTTTATATGTAAATAAGTCACCTTATCTCCCTGTACTGAAGAAGTTTTATCCCCTTATTTTCCCCAGGTACTTCTGGGAGCTTTTGTTTCCTCACTATCTTCCCTAAGAAATTATCTAGATATGGAAGATTGTGATTTTTTTATTTTTTTCATAGGAGTGTTCCTCCAATGATTGTTCATTTTCAGAGTCTATCTTACTCTCAATTTCACTGTTATGTTTGTCTTGTGTTGACACGACACTTTTGCTTTCATTACATTCAGGCTCACTATACAAGTCTTCATTGCTATCGTGTTGCAATCTAACTTGGTCTGCATGTGCTAATATGCCATTTTTTCTATTATAGTGTTCTGTCCACTTTGCATTATGAACCTTGCCTCTTGTAGATTACATTCACTATTCTCTTTATACCAGTTGTTTATTGGTGGCATAAGACATAGTCAATGGGGCTCTAATTTGTCTACCCATGAGGGTGGACAGGCTTTTCATTTTTCCAATATGTGGTATTGTTCTATAGCTTAACAATAATCTAGGAAGAAATGTTTCTATCTTTTCTTTGTGTTGTACACATTTTAATCCATTTTTATAGTTTCCACCACCCTTTTCATTGCAGATGGTACGGTATAGTTTTATATGCTTTGCAACAAATTTTGTTCAACCACTGGCATAGTTCCTTGTCACAGAACTCTGGGGCATTGCTAGATACTAGCATTTTCAGAATTCCATTTCTTGAAAATGTGTTCCTTAACACTTGTTTCACAGCCAAACTTGTTTGTTGGAAACTTGTATTACTTCTGGCCAGCCTGAGTACAAATTTATCAGTATTAGTAATAATCCCACTCTATTAACATGGGCATGATCCATGTGCACTCTGTCTCAAGGTTGGGACTCTAGGCCATATATATGTTTTTGTCTTTCTAAATTTTCTTCTTTCATTGCACATTTTACACCTTTTTATATATTCTTCTACATCTGTAGAATAGCCTGGCCACCATGCCTCTCACCTTAATCTCTTTTGCATAGACGTTATTCTGCAATGAACATTGTCATGTATTCTTTTCATAATTTTGCTCCTTTGCATTGTTGACAGAACCACTATATCTTCATTACAAATTATACCCTTTTCTACAGTTAACTTGTGTTTAACCTCTTTAAACTGTCTTTCTGCCCGTGAGCAATTATTCCACTTATTATTTTTTATCCTGAACAATATACTGTTCAATATGGGATCTCACTTCATATCCTCAGCTAATTTGTCTGACAAAATATCAGTTTCGACCCAGTGTAAGAAAGTATCTTCGAATTTTAACTCCTCTTTGTCACTTTCAGAAGTAATGAACCTCAATGTTGACAAAACGTCTACATGCAGAATAGTATTACCTTTCATGTACACAATATCAAAGTCAAGCACCATTAACATTAAGAGCCATTTTGGAATTCTAGAAGACGTTACCTTACGAAGTTCCTTCCTAGGATTAAATATGAATACTAAAGGTCTATAGTCGGACCGTAGTAAGAATTTCTTTCCAATCAAAGACTGACAAGCTCTATTTGTTGTCCATATTATAGCCAACACTTCTTTCTCAATATTTGACTAGTTCAATTTGGCTTTTGACAATTTTCTTGAAAGATACATAATAGGATGGCCTGAGCTAATATTCCTAAAATTCAGTGTTCACTTGAGTCAGTTGTCAGTACTCTTTCCTTTCTAGATCTGAATATTTTTACTACTGGCTTCTTTGCCAGAACGGCTTTTAAATTTTCAAATGCCACTTGTTCTTTTGTCCAAATAAATTCTACATTCTTTTTTCTTAAAGCAGCAAAAGGTTCTGTCAATTTGGAGTATCTCTCTGCATAATGCCTGTAGAAATTTACCAGTCCCCAAAAAGATTCCAGTTTTTTGGTTCTTAGGTACTTCAGCTTTTAATATTTTGTCAATTAAAAATTGGTCTGGACTAAAGATAAATAAAAAGTACATACCTTTTCTATGGTTCGTCTCAATTGGTTGATGTTGGTAATCCACCAGCCAGCACCATACTGCTTTAAGTCATTCCATGTAGGTTCTCCTTTCTTCATACTTGGAACCAGAGACAGTAGTTCCTGTAATTCAATAAATATTTATTGTCCATATATTCAGTATGTGAGAGAGAATTTGCATTAATGAAGAAATCACAAAGAGTTTATCTGAAAAACTTAAAAAATTTTCTTCTTGCTTATAGATTAGCCCTAAGAAAAAGCTGTCACATAGGGAAGCAGGGTTCAGTTGATGAATTGTGTATGGATTGATATTGCAAGATACCAACAGTCATAAAACCACCAACAGTGAATACCAATGGTCATAAAACCACCAATGGTCAATACCAATAATTGCCAAAACAACCACAGCCAAAACCAAGAACACACACAAACATATGACATGCTTGGGACTCAAACTTAGCAATTTACATAGACACCTTAGATGCCTATGATCAATCAGACCAAATTTGAATGTATTGCAGATTTCTATATAAACAAGCTGGAAACAAGACTCATTTCTTTACTTTTTAAAAGATTTTTGACACAGAATACACATGACCAGTGGGATTTTCATTCAACGATGAAAGTGACTAGATTCATTGCTACAAATATAAAATAAATAACAAATAATTTGAAAACAGTGAAAAAAAAGAAAAAGAGCTCACCTCAGAAGCTTCTGAATGAAAAGCCCACACAATATAGTGTGAACGTAGTCCTTCTTTTTGAAGCGCTATTCTTTGGTGTGGTGGTAATGTTCTCAACAAATACGAATGGAACCGCATTGCAAGAAGGAATTTGATTCCACATTCATCCATTGATTCTGAGTAAACAGCAAATATAAGTAAAATACAAATTAACCATTGACATGGAATAAAATTGTCAAGTATGAACTTGGCAATCTTTAAGCATAAATTGATAATTTACATTTTCTTGTTAAGTGTATCTTGCCAATGTATAAGAATATTTTACTTTTCAGTGTAAAATTAAAAAAAATTATTACAGCAATGAAAACAGACATAATTAAAAAAGTAAAAAAATTGGAAAAACACAAGTACAACACATGGTACAAAAATAGAAACACAAAAAAAAAAAATAAAATTTCTTCAGATCCGGATAATGCAATAGAAGACAAGCCTAGTGGATGCTAGTGGGAGTGACAAACATGGAAGAAGATGAAGTGACAGCAAGATCTCCATTAAAAAGAACAGGATATAAACCTCAAGTGGGGTGTAATGAAGAAGGTTGTAGAAGAAGTTCAAGAACAACCAAAGGCATTAAACCTCTTTGGTTCAGGGAAGTGTAGCAGATTGGTAAATAGGATTGTACCAAGGGAATCCATAACTCACCTTGGATTGTACCTATTTGCATATATTAAGTAGAAGAGATAAAAAGTGTATAGTAAACTAAGAGAAAGGCAGAAGTTAACTACTTATCACATGATGTAGAACAACACAATACAACAAAAATAGAATGAGGTAACCAGTTATAATTCCTCATTCATAATCTTTTAAAGAGATATCTTTATCTTGTTTTATGCCAGATTTGAAACTCTGCCCATACTGATTTTGGGCTTTCCAATTATAAATAAATTTTTAAATAAGTTCTTGCAAAAAAAAAAAAAAAAAAAAAAATCTGTTTTGCAAGAGCATATCTATATATAAAATTGACTTCCATTAGTCCATCTGTCACACCCTCTAAAATAGTCATATATTGATCGAAACCAAATTTTGGGGAGAAGTGCAAGCAGGTAAGTACAGTTGGTTTTACTAGGATGTGTAGCTTAGTACAATAGATTTTCATTATTTTTTTAGGAAACATTAAAAGTTTTATTATTTAACATACAAAATACTCCTACTATTTTAAAAACAATTTAATCATCAAAATAACAAATACTTATTTAATAAAAATGCAATATTGTTTTTTTTTGCATATCTTTTCTTTAAGTATTTATATTTCATTGATTGGTTTGTGAAATTGAATGAAATGTAGTGTTTGTAAATCTCAACAAAAAATGTTAGGAATAACTTCAATAATACTAAATACTGTGAGGATTTCAATACACATCAGCGTGTTGCCAAAAAATTCTAGTTTATTAAAAAATGGAGGAGGAGGTAAATTCCTAATGGTAGGATTGATTTAGATAAATATTTATTACTTCCCTGTATTTACATCAGTGCCTCTCCAATAAAGCCAAAGCCAAAGCCAAAAAGGAAAATACATTCATCTGTTTTACAAAAGTTTATCTAAAAAATGAGGATCATACTTAATTGGAAAAAAAAAGACATCTGTAATAGGCAGTTATCAATGGCATGAGCACAATTTCAAATTTGACATTTTTAAATAAAAAAAAGCTAAAGCTAACTTTTTAAAAAAATTAGGGATTGATTTGATGCTATGTTATGAACTTCTAAAATTATTTAAAAAAAAAAAAATCAATATTTTTATGATTCTGATAAATATCACAGTTGGAGAAAGGTCTAATGAATTATAATCAAGAAAAATTAATAACAAAAAACAGTTCTTTTATTTTTTTCTTTGCAAGTGGATCAATTTCTCTCATTAGCACCAAAAACAAAAAAAGAATAAGCATAAAAGTAATCTCTTTCATTCAGTGTTATTTTCATTATTTTTTTTTTTAAGAACAACTATTTTAATGCCAGGAACTATGTTAATTATCACTATTATTTCTGCTTCTATTCTGTAATTATTTAGTATTGATTTTTGACAATGGTAACTCTCAAAGAGAACCAGTAAGAGACATTTGAAGTTTCAAAGACACATTATGCAGAAAAAAAGGTTTTGAAAATTTAGCACCCACAAGCCAAAATATATTTTGGTTCATAATGGATTGCTCATCTGATGATCACGAGAGTGTGAAACTAGAGCAACATCTGACTGTTCTTTGTTAAGTGTTGATGTTGTGAAACATTTTTTGCTCTGTCTAGAGTGTTGAGTGCTTTACTTTACTGAGTAGGTAGGTGTTTGCCTTTTGGTCTTTCTTGAAAGAAGAAAAGGCATCGAGTAAACTACCTAATATATTTATGTGAATGAGTGGCAGAGTGGAGACAAATAAGGATGGTAAAGAGACAAACATTGTTGAGTAGGATAGATATCAGTTGACCTTGGACTTAAAGAGACCAAGATTATAGTTATGTGGGAAGCATTCTCTCGGGAGTTTGTTACACAAAGTAACAGAAAAAGCTGTCTGAATGGAACTTACTTTTTATCAAAAGAACATGAAGGGAATGGTAGTTGTTTGTCACCATGAACATGGCATGGCAAGGTCCTACATGTGAAGGACAAATGCTCTTGTGAAAGGCATGAATTTATCTTTTCTTCTTCACCTAGATATGGGTGAAATAGCAAAGTAAACTAGGCTCTCTAGCCTTGGCTAGCAATTAGCCTAAAAGAAAGAAAACTCTGAATTTCAAACCAAAGAGAAGGTAGTAAGAAGACACTCCACTATCTTTCCCAAGAAGCCATAGCAATTTACAAATCATAAAAAAGGATTGTGGAGAGCCACAATTGTTTATGTCCAGAAGGGCCATGGCATAAAAAAAAAAAGAAAGATTCATTATTTGCATTCAAAAAGTCAAACATTGCTTACAGCTACAGGTGAGAGGAAGTTCTGAAGAGCCCTGATTGCTCATGTCATCAAGAGATATGCATATAAAATAACTTTCAAATTGCTCCATACTGTTCTTTTTCTTTTTGGTAACATTTAAATAGTGATTAAAATGAAACAAGTTTTTTTTTTTCTTTTAAGTTTTCAATTTGATGGGAGAATAAAGCTTTTGACCAATTTAAATTTCATTTAAAAAATTTAAGGAGTATTTTAAAAATGTCCTTTTACCAGTATTTGTGGTCACTGGAGCATCTGAATCTTCTGCTGGTTCATCTAAGAAAAAGAATAAAATTGAACATTAAATCTAACTACACTGTATTTGGACTTCATTTTAACACTTACTAATTACAAAGAAATAGTTTCTATAAGTGAGAAGCATTACATGAAAAGGCTTCAAATAAATTTTTCTCATACCAATAAATTGCATGCTCAGAGATCTGATCAAATTTAAACTTGGTCAGCATATGTATTTTTACTTGAGATATGTCTTCAATGAGATGTCTTATCAATATTTCCTACTAATCCTAAATGTTGGCATCTTTTTTTTTGCTTTACCATTATTATCAATAGTAGTAATAATAGTAGTATTAATATTGCTTTAATTTTATTTTTGTTGTGTTTTATCACATGGGTCATATCATTATTTCATGGTCGCTATTATGTAACTGTTTGATTGTTGATTTATAAATGTTTACCAATGTTATTTACCATATATACATCTTTGTTTTCTAGTTCATTCTTGGTATTGTTTATAATTAAAACCTTTGTTCCAAATTCTGTCAGTGACTCAAGGTTAACATTTATCATCACCCTAAATATCAATCCTGGGTCTCCTATAAATTCTAGAATTCTTGAGTTGAGACCATTTAAAGTTCAAAGTCCAATGAAAATTTTAAATCCCGAGAAGAGAGAATTGACAGTATATTTATGATGGTAGCCAAAACAAATCTTGTATTAGCTAAAAATGGTTTAATCTGACTTTTTTTTTTCTAAATGTTGGTCAATTTTTTTAATTATTTTTTTTGCTTGGCCCAAATTGTTTAGTATCCATCTTGACCACAATTTATTATTGTGATCTCCTGATTTTGTCTAAACAAAGAAGTTGGATTGAATTTTCGTTTCACGGCACATCAACCCTGTAGGTCTCTAAACAAAGAGACAGAAAAAAATAAACACATACTTGAATGTGTATGGCTGCCTCCATTCCCAGTTAGAAAACAGTAATGAAGTCATTATTCAACAATGTTATTTTCCTAAAATTTTAAATTCAGAATGATAGAATTGACAGTATATCCATGATAGTAGCCAAGACAAATCTTGTATTAGCTGAAAATGATTTAATATGGCATAAAAATCAAAAATATCAAAGCCACACCTAAATTTTGAATGAGTTTTGCAAAAAATAAACAGCCAACATTTACAACAAAGAGGAAATATTAACAGAACATTGGATTAATAACTAAAGTAAGTAAGTTTGAACTATATCTGAATTGGTAAAGTAAAAAAAAAAAAAAGTACTAAAAATGATTTAACATGGAAAGGTATATTAAGTAAAATTTTAACTAAATGATCTACCTGTAGTTGACATGGTATTGAATGTGGTTGTGTCTGTACTGGTGGTAGCAATTGTATCAGCCAATGCCAACAGGTACATCTGATCCAAACTTGTTAGTCCTGGTAAAAGCATATGTGTGAGATGCTTGGCCAGCAGTTGGCACTGTATAGGACCAAATACGTTCAGCATCTGGTGTGGGGTGGGGGCAGACATAGACATGAAGTGGCTCCTTGTACTGGTTGACCTTTGCCTTGTAGCAACTTTGTCTCCGGAATGGTTAGAGAAGACATCTGAATCAGAATCAGAGTCCATCACATTGGTGTTGAAGAGGTCTGTATAGTCCTGTGAGGCAGGCCTTCCAGTTCCCGTACTGGCAGCAGCTACATCAGCATCAATTGACGAATCTGTGTCAGCAGCCAAAAGTGCATATATAGGCAAAGGAGGAATTGATATGATTTCAATATAGTCCAAAGTTGCTTCTTCACATATGCCAGTCTTTTCGTTAGGGCTGCTGGCACCAATAGACATAGCTCTTTGACGGTGTATGGTATGCATTTTGCCTTCTTGAGTATCAATTTCATGTCTGTAGGTAGCCTGGTAGACTTCACTTCCAGCAATGCAACGTACAAGGTGAGAGAGAATAGCACGCACCCTTTTAATCCGACCAAAATTCAAGAGTTCCATCAGTTGCTTTGGATGGTATTGGGGTAAAACAGGATTGGCTTGTCTTGCAGCCTCAAATAATCCAAGGTCAGTAATCAGAGTCAAACTTGCCGTGCTTTCACTTTTCGTTAGACTGGCCCGTTTATTCAATTCTTTCTTTTTTGGATGAACTGGGGTCAGTGTGTTTACTGGAAGCTGCTTGAAGCTTGATATTGAGAGTGAAGATTTGAAATTTTGCATAGATTTGCTAGCTGACAGCATTGAAGAATTAGGCAATGCTGACAGGCTGAAGTCAGACAAGCTGCGTTTATCGCAGTCTGGCTCTTCAAAGCCTTGGTTGTCAATACAAGCTGTACCCCGCCACTGGGAATAGACATGAACTTCATTGTCCATGGCAACTACAAGAATCCCTGACCGTACCCAGGACATGTGCATTGGAAGAGGCGGTAAGCCATCAGCCGTTGTTAGTTCAATACTACGCAGCTTCATCCAGCGGATCACCTCTTCATAATTATCAACCACAATGCTTTTTGCTTTCTGCATCCTCTTTTGATGGCTGGATCGCTGCTTACGGACACCAGTTGGTTTACTACCCATTGATATCTGAGCAATCTCGTCAGACACCTGGGCATACATGAGAATTTTGGAGCCGACACCTACAGTCAATATATGAGAACCATCCTCGGTGGAAACCCAGTCTAGCTGTACAAGATGCTTTTGGACAAGGATTCCTGTCTTGTTGCCATATTCTGCAATGGATTTGCGTACACTATGAATAGTTGATAAACTTGGCACAGATTTTGTGCGAGACATAGCCAGAGATGTGGATGGTGACATGGAAGAATCTTCCCCAATGCGGAAAACAGGTAAAGTAGTGTTCTCAGGACTCATAATTAAATTCAAGTCAATCTCTGCTTTGGGGTCTGGAATGCTGATATTATTAAGCTCAATTGTATCTTCTAGTGACCATTCAGAGCCGCCTGAAGGGAGAAAAACAAATATAAGAAGAATTAGAAAAAAGAAAATTACAAATAAATTTTATGTTAAATTAATTTCATTTACAAAGAAAATGATGCTAAAAAATAGAGCAAACATAATAAAATGCTTGAAATTTAACAAATACTTTTCAAAAGTGACCTTGAAATAGAAGTCCACAAAAAATAAAAATTTGATAATTTAAAAAATATTTTTTAAAATCTATATTTTGATTCAGAATGGTTTTAGAGAATAGAAATATGCAAATGAGTAAAGTGGAAAATGATTAACTTTGGCAACATTAATAATAAATCTAGTATTGCATTGCAAAATAATAAAAAGTGAATTAATTCAGTAATAAACAAGAAATTATCAAATAACCAATTTATCTTTAAAAAAATAAAACAAAGTTTTCTTGACCCCAGTTGACCAATAATATCCAACAACAGGAAGTACTTAATTTTAGAAACAAATAAAAAAAAATTTAAATTATGTCTATTATATATAAAATTCTGTGACTTTATTAGTCCATCTGTCCATCCATCACACCCTCTAAAATAGCCATACATTGATCGATCAAAACCATATTTTGAAGAGAAGTGCAAACAGGTAAGGGGGTACAGTTGTTTTTACTAGAGTGAATAGCTCAGTACAATAAATTTTCATTAATTTAAAAAAAAAAAATTAAAAGTTTTATTTAACATGATTAAAATAATAAATACTTATTTAATAAAAATACAATATTGTTTGTTGCATATCTTTTCTTTAAGTTTTTATACTAGGTTGGTTAAAACATAATGTCGTTTTCTCACATATGTTACTATGTGAAAAAACGACATTATTTTTGCACCAACCTAATATACATACAAGAATTCAGTTTCCAGTTTGTCCTGTGTTTGTGAAAACTATAAACAAATCACAAGGCCAAATGCTTCAAAAATTTGCAATTTGGTGCCAAAAAGGAACATGGACAATTGTGTGTTGCATGCTCAAGAGTAAGAGATCTTAAGAACTTATTCTTCACTGTTAAAAAGAAATTTTCTTAAAAATATTGTTTACCATGAAATTCTACAAAATTAAATTAAATCAAAGAAATTATTAAACTGTGAAGCAGGTTTTTTTGTCAAAGTATTTTTTACAAACAAATCAGTTCATTTCACTTTCATTGATCAGTTTACAAAATCAGATGAAACAAAGTTTGTAAATCAACAAAAAATGTTAGTGATAACTTCAACAATACTAAATGCTGTGAGGATTTCAACAAAAAATCTAGTAACAAAAATATCATTTTAAACTAGTATTTTCTATATTAATATTTAAAAAAAAAATCAATAAAATCCTAATGAGATATAAAGTTTATAAAACCAATTCATTATCTTGGTAGTATTCTATAACTGGATGTGTGGGTAGTGTAATGGATACTGACATGGAAGGAGGAATTGGTAAGCCAAGTTAAAATTCCAGGGTAGCCTTTGTATTTTATTGTAGTTTACTCAACTTCTTTCTTTTTATGTGCCATGTCCTTTCAGGACGTAGGCAATCATGGCTCTCCACCTCCCTCTATCTCTTGAATCTTTCAACAAGTTCCTTCTCTCTGCTTCTTCCCCCAGACCATGTTCTGTCATCCACTTGCTTAAGTCCTCCAGGTATGTCATGCATTGTTTTCCCTTGTCTCTCTTTCCCTCTATTCGACTCATGAGTATCATATTCTCCAAGCCCTCTTTCCTCATTATGTGTCCCAGAAACATCAGCTGCCTCTTCCTGATATTAATATAAGCCTCCTCCTTGTTTGCAACCTCTCTAAGATCTCATCATTGCTCACATGCTTGGTCCATGATATCCTTAGCATCCTTCTCTAGAACCATATCTCTGTCACCTCGAGTCTTTTCTTCACCTTTGAGGAAATCATCCAACATTTGCTCCATTAAAGAAGGAACAAATCCCAAAAGCTATTCAAGGTAAAGGGTTACTGAGTGAGATAGTAAGGGAATTGGAAGTAGGGGGAGTAAGAGTGTATTATAAAGATGAGTAGAATGGATATCATTTACCTCTGGACTTAAAGAGATCAAGACTGTAGTTTTCAAGGAAGCATTCTCTTGGGAGTTTGTTTCAGAAACTTGCTTTTTGTCAAAAGAACATGAAAGATGGTTCACCACCATGAAATGCATGAATCCATCTCCTCTTCTTTACCTAGTTATGGACTAAATAGCAGAGTAGACTAGCCTCTCTAGCCTTGACAGGGAATTAGTCTAAAGAAGGAAAACTCTGAATTTCAAATCATGGAGAAGGCACCAGGAAACCACTTCACTAACTTTCCCAAGAAGTCATGACAATTTACAAATCATAAAGAAAATCAATCTGTAAAGAGCCATGATTGCCCACGTTTCTGAAGGGACAGGGCTTTTAAAAAAGTTCAATATCTGCTTTCAAATATCTTGAAATATTTTTATTAAATAAAAATATTACAGTGCATAAAATTATCAGAAAAAAATTGTTAATGAGTGCATTTTTGTGCTGACACAATTTCTTTTGTGTACACAAACTGATAAATGATTGATTTGTTTTCTGCAGGTTATTTAAATATTTTTAAATTGTAAGAATTTTTTTGGACATAATAATGATTTAATGATACACATCTTACTAATTAACCCCTATCTGGGGGCAGAAGAGGTGGATTAATACCTTTCCCAAAGGTATTTGTGCATAAGTGAATATAACAAACCCAACTGGAAGTGGAACCCAGCTCTTAGATTAACAATTCCGAGCCATTATCCATTACACCACCTGCACATCCAAGCTTACAGCACCTGGTATTCCTCAAGCAGTCACCCATCAAAGTAATAATAATTGCAAAGGAATGTTTTATTTTCACCTCTAACAGATCCTCGAAAATAAGATGTCATGACACAAGTCCTGTAACCCAGGTGTGTCAAACTGGCAGCCCATGGGGTGCAAGCAGCCCTTTACATTCATCCAGGTGGCCCTCACAAAGTTGTCCTCATCTTTATTGCCATATTCATGATGTTTCAGTCATTGTACACTCTGGCCTTCAGGTGATATTAGCTGGAAATTTGAACCAAACCCTTTATTTAGTCCATAATGCTAGAACAATATAGCACATGGGATTAGAACAATCTACCCCCATAGACTAAATAAAGGGTTCGGTTTGAAATTCCAACTAATATCACCTGAAGAAGGTATTTATGATACATTGCTAAAAACATAAGAAAAATGGTCAGTCCCCTGTACCATTCCAGAAAGTACCCAACTCCACCTTCTATCTTTATAAGAGCCAGATCAGACCAAAAATGGAGTACTGCTGGTCTGGAGCTGTCCAATCCTAACTTTATAACCTCAACAGAGTTCAAAAGTGTTAGTGCAGCCTTGTGGGTAATGAATTGTTTTCCACCCTCCAATCCCTTTTCCACAGACAAAATGTCGCTAGCCTCTTGCTCTTTCATTGCTATTTTTATGACAGATGTTCAGGTGAGTTACAATCCTTGGTTCAACCTTTACAGCTCGGACCTGCCAGGTCACATAAACAGAGTTGACTCATTCTCATTCCCTTCATATTCTATTGGTGAGGAGTAAGTTCAACTCAAGCAGCCCCCCCCCTTAGATCTGTTGCATTATGACATGAACTCCTGATAGGATACTTTCCCAATCACTACAATCTTAACGTCTTCAAGTCAAGGGTCAGCTTTTATCTATCAAACATATCTTCATAATATGCACTGCTTGCTCTCATCTTGTACGCCTTTACGACACCCTCATTTACTAAGCCTCTACCTTGAGTGGCTCTTGGACCTTGAATTTGGTTAACAATAATAAAAATAAATAAATCAGTGAAATTATTTATATTTCATATTTTATAACTAACCTGTTGATTCACATTCATATATAGCAACACATAAATTAACAAACACATTGTTTGGTTGATCTGATGTAGCACGGATTACTCCAAAGCGGTAAGCCACAGCCAGACGACCACTATAAGCACAACATACTGTTATAGGTTTGCCTGAAATTAAAAGATGAAAAAAAAAAAAAAAAAAAAAGAACACAGGATATTACATCAGTCAGATCAATAGAAAAAAAAATTAATTTTTATTTACTGATAGAAAAAGCAAATGAGATTTTTCTAAATATTAGATTGAGTCATAAGTAATTTCTGGTTTGGGGAATAAATTGTAATGACTAATGTATTGTCCTAATTATTAGCTTGAGTCATAAGTAATTTCCGTTTTTTAAGAATTAACTGGAATGACAAATGTATTGTTCTAAGTAATTTCCATTTTTGGGAACCAACTGTAATGATGAATGTGTCATCCTCACTACTAATCATACATGGCAGTTCAGAACAAAATTAGAGTACACTGACATACATTATTTTTTGCATTGCAGCATACACAGTAGATTAAAGGCAAAATGCTGTTCTCCTCCATGACAACACAAGGCTGTAGAAAGCAAGATTAACAGAAGAAAAAATTTTAGTCCGTTTTAACCAGCTCACCATATTCACATGATCTTGCACTAACCAATCATTATCTTTCTTGATTGCTGCAAAATATTTTGAGGAGAATTTTTCTTCTGAAAATCAGATTTAAAAGTTTATTGAAAACTTTTTCACATGAAAACCTGTGGAATTTTACTCAAAATGTATTGAAGAGCTGCCTGATAAATGGCAACAAGTCATTGCAAATAATGATGAATATATAATTGAATAAAATGTAATTGTACTTTATTTTTAAAGAATAAAGTTGATAAAGAAAAACGGAAATTATATATGACTCAACCTTAATAAATCTTTTCTCAAATGTTTTTCTTTTCAATTTTTCTTAAAACAACAGACTCCATAAATAATTTAATTTTCTCAAAGAACACATTAAAAAAGAATTTCCCTGCTAAACACATGAAAAATAATTTATAGCAAAAAATTTACATGCATTGGAATATACAAAATGCTAATAAAAATATTTAGAATGCAAAAGATATAGGATGGATAAAAGGCTTTTTTCAATTAAACAGTCAAGCATTAGTAAACTTGTAATGGATCTATGCAAAATATTATTCAGTTACACTTTTTAGAGTTTTACATGAATCAATAATACAGGTTGATATAACAAATTAGAAATGCATCAATTTTTTTTTTTCAATGTTTAGCCATTTGTAAATATATTTTCAAAAACATGATTTCATGAGAATAATAAATATTTATCCGTTAAGGATGAATATAAAAACTAGGATTTTTAGGCAGGCATATCAACACTTAGAATTTATCAATTTCAAATATTTTTCTAAAATTAATAAAATAAAAAATACAAATGCAATAATGTTAAAAGCTGAGACTAAATATAAAATATATACCATGTGGAGCTCTCAGTCCAACACACATTCCAAAATGTGACATTTTTTTTTTTTTTAAATCACTTCTTGGCTGCACAAGAAATTTTCAGTACCCCCTTGTAATACTGATTTAATAAGTTTTTTTTTTTTTTAACTTTAAAGCTGGTATATTTTGCTTCAAAGTAACTTCAAAACAAGATTGTTCCCAACTGGCCTCACATTCCAAGTAATAACATCTCAAATTCAATATTAAATTGTCCTAAACTCCAACTTTGTTATCTATTCAAAATTTTCCCTGGGAGGATATTGAGAGGGAAGAAAGCTTTGTACCATATAAGCCATTCTGTATACGAATATAAAATATTTATGAAGCAACTTACCTGGAATTGATATGGAACTGGATTTCTTGAGCCGATTCATCATTGTCCATTCCTGCCATTGGTACCTGGTTGTCAGGGACATGTTCTTAACTTGTGTGCTGTAAGTTGGCTTTGTAAAAATTCTCTGGTCATCAATGGACATTTCATAACTGGTGATGCTTGTGCTCAGATAATCATCCAAAGGATCCATTCCTCCAATACTGCCAAAGGGCTCAATGGAGTCCATTTCACAACGCCAAAAGTAGACACTTTTGTCCGAGCACGCAGTCACAATCAGATAGGGAGCCAAGCAAGCAGGGTAGATGGATGCAGAGCTTAAGTGACCTGCAGCAGTCACTGCACAAATGACCTCCACATTTTCAGGGAGTGGAAGCTGTTGAGTACAGACCTGTATGAAAAAAGAAAATTAGAATGAAACTGGTCTGATATTACTATATTGTTTAGAGTAGACATATACTTTCATCCCTGAAGAATATAGAGTTGAAAAATATAAAAATTGAAATAGAGAAAGTTAATACTCTAATATATAAAAACTGACATCATCAAATTGAAGTTCTTTACTTCAGGCCAAGTGTATAGTGCTGTAGTTGGCTTAAGAAATTTTTGTTTTTTACATTTGGAATAACTAACTTATTCAATTGAAGTCAAGACAGGAACAATTCTTTAGAACCAAAGAAAAGAGTACTTTACTGTATGTAATATTGTTCCTCCTATATGTCAGTGAATGCTGAACAATCTCTTCAAAGATGAAGAAAAGACCTGAGGCAACATAAATGTTGTTCTACAGAAGGATGATGAGGATACCATGGACCAAACATGTGATCAATGACAAAGTTTTAGAGAAAATGGAAACAAAATGGAAACTTATACTTAATATGAGAAAGAGACATTTGAAATTTTTAAGGCACATAATGAGGAAAAAGGGCTTGGAAAATTTGACACTCATAGGACATATTGAAGGCAAGATGGACTGAGAAAAACAATGCATAACCTACCTAATGAAATGGTTGGCAGAACATAGTTTAGGGGAGATAACAAAAAGACACAATTTATTAAGAGCTACAAAGGACAAGAAATTGTGGAGGGCCATGATCACTAACATCCTGAAGGAGCACAACATGTAGAAGATTTATTTTATTTCCTTTGGACTTTCTATATTATTTTATGTTTTCATTGAAAAAACAAACATCTTTTTTGTGCAGAATTCACTGAAAAAATGTAAACTTGGTCATGTTACTTGGAAATTAATTAAAAATTTTCACTTAAAGTTAATTTAATATTCTTCTTTATGAATTTTTTATTTACAAAAGCAAATACACTAATGATCAACTTTATTTTTACATAATCTGTATTTGTTTCTAAAAAGTGAAAAAAGTATGCTGAATTTTTACATTTTTTTACCACACGTCTTATACCAAAATATAACATTTAAATTTTACTTGATTTAAATAAATAATTTATTAATTTATTTTCTCTAGTCTTTCTTATTACAGATTTAATAATGTTTTGTTATATTTAATTTTTAACAGACTTTTCTTGTTTTACACTGCAAAATCTATTTAAAAGTGCTATTAATAAAGTTATTTAAAAAAAGTTAACTTAAGATTTTTCTATATGATATTGTTATTCATAACAACAAATATATTGATGATAAAATTTAATTTTTTTAGGAGTAATTTGTGTTTTCTTTCTAAAAGGTAAAAGTATGTTCAATTTTAGTTTAGTTCACTATTAAAAAAACATAAAATAGGGTCAAGCATGATATCTTAAACTACAAAATTGATAAAAAAAATAATTTATTAAGAATGTTGTTATGTAAAGCTAATGTCATTAAATTCAATTCGATATTTTTTAGATATTGTAAACAAAATTTACAAAATATTACCCCTAAACCTGCCGCTAAACCACACATTTTTAAGAGTCATTTTTTCTAGGTTCTTCTATAATCATAAAATAGTATAATTATGACAAAATAAGTCAGCATAAAAATAATTTATTTCTAAACAATATTTTCATGTTTACTTTATATTGGGTTGTGTTTTTAAACAATATTTATTATGAAAAAAGAAACATAACAATTCAACAATAACATTTTTAAATGACTATTCCGGAGAGTATTATTATCTAAATGCACTTTTATAACCTGAAAATAAAATATTTTTATTAGAAAATGTAAAATCAGCAATTTTTATTAACAAATAACTCGCCTACAAAAACGCCTGATAATTATGCACCAACCTAATATATATATATATATATATATATATATATATATATATAATGCCTCTTAATTCCTTAGGGAACATAGGGCCACCATGTTTACTTTGTTTCATATCATATTCTTATTCTTAAATTCATAGTTCCAATATGGTTTTTGTTTCATTAAAACTGTTTTAATGTGGATAATTAATTCAAAGATTAAAATGCTTATAAAATGTTGTACACTCTTGTTAATGGGGTGGAAAATGAGGAAGCTCTGCCAAATGATCTATTAAATGTAATAAGACCTTAGTAATAAAAAAAATACCAAGATAAAGATTAATTATGCTCTTAATCTCTATTTTTTCTTTGAATTTTTTAAGCTGCCTAGAGCAGCAAATGACTGTAAACCCAAAACAAAACTAAAAATATTTGCTCCCAGTGGAACAACAAGATTTGAGATAGATTCCTAGTTGCACTATACCTTGGCCTAAAGTAAAGAACACCATGATTATTTGTCTCTAATAATAACTTGCCAAATCAAGCACTCAAATGCTGACCATTTATACACCTTGGCCATCAGCCAAACATAAATGGCAGGAGATGACATAATTGTAATGAGAATAGTTTTCATGCAACTATCCAACATAAAACTAATTATTTAATCTATTTACATTGTTTGGACTGTTGTCCTCATCTTTATTGTCATATTCATGATGTTTCAGTCACTGCACACTCTGGCCTTCTTCAGGTGATATTAGTTGGAATTTTAAAACAAACCCTTTATTTAATCCATTGTGGTATATTTTCTAATTCCACATGCTAGAATAATCTAACTTTGTGAAGTAAATAAGGATACAATTCGAAATTCCAACTAATATCACCTGAAGAAGACCAGAGTGTACAATGGCTGAAATATTGTGAATATGGCAATAAAGATGAGGACAACAGACCGAACAATGTAAATAATTACAATACCTCATCTCAGAAATATAGACAAATGTTAAAACTAAGTATTTTTTATATTATTCAAAAAGTGTAGCATGAAATCTTACATTGTAATAAGTCAACAGGTAATTTAAAAAACAAAATACTTCTTTGTCAAGTATTACATTACCTTAGCTGTAGAATAAGAGATTTTGACACTGTTAAGGCTTTTAGAATAATAATCATCATCATCATCATTAGTAGTATCAGGCTGGTTATCATTATCATCAAATGAATTGATAGTTTTTATTTCTTTCACAGGAGGTTCAAAAACAGATGGTGGCCCTACAAGTAGAAATACAAAAACAATGTAAAAGAAAGAAATTAAAAAAGAAAAACAAGTATATTTTATTTAAAACATACATACAAAATGTTTATATAATTTAGTAAATAATGTTGATTGATAATGAGGATATGAGACATATGATTGGTTACAAATAATTCAGTTTAGCAAAATTATTTGAAAAATGATACAAAATAAAACAAACTTGAATAATCATGAACTTCATGCACAATGGTAGTTAATAAAAAAATTAGCATAGTATATAAGATAATATTAAACAAACTGTCTCTTTTTCCAGATAATTAACAAAACTTGATTAAACTACATATTTATTAAGAAAAACCTTTATTTAACGAATTAACACCACTTTAAAAAATTTTTTATGAAGTTGGAATAAAAATATTAATGAAAAATTAAGATGTATAAAAGTAAGTGAACCCTTACATTTACAGTCTGTATTTTTAGTCTACGTGATTACCATTACAAATAATTTTTTGTGTAGGTGTAAAAAATCAAAATGACATGTGTTCTTTTTTGTTAAGCTGGGTATACTGTAATTTTTTAAAGTGGTTGCAATTCGTTTAATAAAGGTTTTACTTTTGCTCATTAGATATATTATCACTTCAAACGTTATTTATTTATTTATTTATTTTTTTAGTGGATATCAATATTTGAGTAGACACTGTCTATTTATTAAACAGTATATTTATTTTCATCTACAAGACAGAATACTTGAGAAATCAGTCTAAAGCACATTGGATCTAACAACAGTTTCTCCTGCAAAGGGGGATGCAGGTTCAAATCTTGTTAGAGGGTGCATCTTTTCCTTTAATAAGATTTGTTGAATATTCAGGCTGGTAGATGAAAATAAATATATATATTGTTTAATAAATAATTGGAGCATCTACTCAAATATGGGTATCCACTAAAAATAATGTTAAAGTGATAAAATCTGTCAGATTAATGAATAAAAAACCCATTATATATATATATATATATATATATATATATAACTACAGCATCTTCCTTAATGAATTTAATATCAACATTAAGTCAATAAGAGAATCACAATAAAAATAAATCGACATATGTCCAGATTATTCAGCCAAACACACTTGAATATATATATATATATATATATATATATATATGTATATTTATATACACACACACACATATATATATATATATATGAAAAATGCAGCAAGTATTCATTCAAACACTTTTTATTAAATTATTATTATTTATTATTAGGCAGAAAGAATTCATGCAAACAAGTTTTATTAAATTCCACTGACAAGGTTTGTCTATTCATTCAAGTACCTTTGACTATCACAGTCATTGTCAAGAAATGCCAGGATTTGTTTAAAAAAATAAATTTGCTTATACTGACAACATCTAGTTCTTGAAAATAATTGTGATTGTAAAAATTACTTGAATGAATAGACAGACCTTGTTAGTGGAATTTAATAAATAAAGCTTATATATATATATATATATATATATATATATGAATGAGGCAAGGTGGTTAGAATGTTTAATTTCCAACAATGATATCTGGATTCAATCTCACCATGGTTGATGAGGCTAACCCAGCATGTGATACCATTGGAAAGTGCCCAAAAACCATACAATGGTTTAACCCAAGCCTTGTGAGTGAAATTGGGTATATGGAACTCTTTGCTAGCATAAAATCACAAGTCATCATGACTGAGAATTTGAGTATATTGGTGTTGTTTAAACTGCTGATCATGCCAGATTATGCACTCGCTCCCAAAGACTTTGTATTCAAAGAATCGTCTAAATATTGAAAGCTGTATGCCTTTTTAAAAATTAATTTACTTACTCACTTTGTGACAGAGGGACTTTTTCTTCATGAAGAGTTTTATCATATTCAATAATAAAGTTTCCTTAAAATTTTAGCTCTTTTTGCCTAATCTGCCAAGCTGGCTAATTTTAGGGCTGGCAGACTTTAAATTTTAGGTAACCTCTTTCTAAAAAAATGAATGCCAAGCACTTATGAGTTAAATAGTTGTTGTGGCCTTGTTAGGGCCAGAAATAAAGGTACAAGAGAGAAACTGAGTTAAAGAAATATATTAACAGAAATAGTAATACAAACATATACAAATGAGAGTGTTACAGCAAGAATGTTTGGTCCGACTGTCAGTGCTGACTGCTGAAAACTTCCCTCTCCAAAAGGGGAGTACCTGCTCCTATTTATAGCTGAGAGTACATGCATGTGTGGGTAAATTACCATAACAATGGCTTATGTATCCTAGCTTAGTAGAAGTTACTAAAACAGAAGAAGGTATTAAACTTACTAATTATTAAATCTAGAAGGTGGCCTATAGTGTATATCACTGATGCATATAAATTCTTTTCTATTTTTTTTTTTTTATAAAGAGGAATTTTTTTTAAATAAACTATTTGTAAACCAATAAAAAGACAAGAAAGTAATGAAACACTTACTATCAGAATTTCCTGAATGTGATGCAATAGTTATTTTCCACATGTGCAAAATGGATCCCCCACTTTTAGACTTTTCAAGCAGAACCAGATAAAAGTGTTCTTCAAATGATGTCAAGTTTCTCAAATCCACAAATGCCTCCATGTTTTCCAGTGAGGAGTCAATTGGAACTTTTCCTGTGAGAAGCTGTTCTTGGAATACATGCAACAGTTGAGTCTCTTGCCAGTCCTAAATAATAAACACATTATGAAACATTGAACACCAATAACAATTGATAATATTTTTAGCATACACATTTCAGAAACTTATAAGTTCTCAAGTGTATTTTTTCAGAATTATCTAATTTTCACTATATTTCTCCACTTTACCTATTTGTTCCCACTTTGTTTGGATAAACTTTCAGCTCATCAAAACAAACAAGGGTTTGAATAAAAAAATACCTATTTTGAGTAATATTGATTTATATTTGTTTAAATTACTTGACTAGAGAAAATATCACTAAACTGAATTTTAAATCAACTAAAGATGATAAGCATCATAATGATAGTGATATGTTAAAATGTAAAATAAGAAATTATGAATTAAGAATATTTTGTAATATTACTGTTTAGCTATACCAAGCTAAACTTCAAGCCTTAAAAGTAAAATATATGCAGGCATTGGTGAAAGGCTACTTTAAAAGGAATATATAAAATATGTTGAATAAATAACATAAAGAGAGCATAGGAATATAAATCAAGAAAGAGACAGTTAAGCATCTTCTTTAAATAAAAAAAAAAATTTAAAAAAAGTTAACAAAATTACAAGTTTAAAAATTTTAAGCTTTGAATTGTAGCAGCTTTTAATATGCCAGAAAGTTTAGTTATCTTACTTTCTCTTTTTTTTTTTTTTACTATTATCTTAATCTTTGTTGTTTTTGTTGCAATATTTTTGCTGGTGTATTCTTTGACCTTCTTCAAAAGTGTGTGTGTGTGTGTGTGAGAGAGAGTTGCATCATGTCAGGTTAATTAATATTATTCTTCTTCATATCCACAACTAAAACTCTACCATCAATCAAAACTCTGGTATTCTAGATTAAAAAAAAAAAAAAAAAAAAAAAAAAAAAAGACAAAGTAACTACTTATGACTATCAGATACAATATTGTCCTGAAGACGGCTAAAGAATATATCGGCCAAAACATTGTGTTGAAAACAACAAAGTTGAAGATAATAATCTGAAAAATATATATTTAAAACAAATTCTCAAAACTACTGAAAACAAAGATAAAAGGTGTGAAACCTTGCTCAAGGATGACTTGGGCAGGTGAATTTGAATATCTAAAATATATCACACACTGCCCAGTAATCCTTTTGTCGTAAATAAGCAAAAGTAAATATTTTAAGAGTTACTACCAGAGAATAATGGATGTGAAAAATCATACAGTACTTCTAAGTTGTTTGAAGTGTGATAAAAAACACTTTAAGAGTATTATTAACTCTTTGATATTTTACCTGCTTAGCATCAACAATACTTTCTAACTGAATGATGCATCCTGGATGTGCAGTAGATTGCAGGCTGACAATATTGAAAACATCACTCGCTCGGCATCGAGCTACTTCCTCCTCTTCACCTGTTGTTTCTACACTGCTTGATAAACTTTCAGTCCACTGAAACAAACAGCAACATTTTCTATTAAACAAGAGCCTGACTAAAAATACTTATTTTGGACAATTTATTTTTAGAAATTTTAATATTGATAAGAATAAGCTCTAAAGAAAAACATCATTTTAAGGTGGTCTGAGTCGTAAAATTAAAAAAAAAAGTGTTTGATAGAAAATAGGAGGTCAGGCGATCAGGTCTTAATATTCCACAGAAGAGCAATTTTTTAATACTTTCTATGAATTAATATTTTTCTTATTGTTAATTTTACCCTTTTAGAATTTTTTTTGTGAACTTATAAGCTCAGGGAAGCAAAGATTCAGTCAGATATTTTAAAAGATTATGTGGATAGAAAAAAAAATTAATGCATGGTTTGCATAAGGTCTATAAGTATGAAAAGTGGAATTAGCATGCAAGGTTCAAATTCCAGCCTAGTTTGTTACATTCACTTTCACACAAATGTCCTTAGAAAAGACACAAATCCATCTCTTCTCTCTCCAGTTAAGTGTTAAATAGCAGGGTAGACTGAGCTTTCTAGTTTTGGGTGTAAGTCTGAGTAGACAGAAAACTAAAATTAAAATCATAACAAAGACATTGAGAAATCATTCCACCATCTTTCCCAAGAAGTCATGGCAGTTCACAGATAATAAAGAGGAACCTGTGGAGAGCCATGACTGCTTATGCCTTGAAGAAACATGACAAAAAAATATAAATGACAGTCAAGAAAAATTAAACTAAAAATCTTCAGTGTTTTGATCTTTTAATTGATTAAACATTAAACTTTAAGATATAATTTAATCATAATATGTTCCACAGACCATATGTTAGAATACTAATCTTGCAAGCCATTGTTAGTAAAGTAGGTTTTTACTGGGTGCATTATGAATTTTGCCTTGTGATAAAGTTTTTTCAGTCTGATAAGTACTATATTTCCTGGTCTCAAGAGACAAAAAAAAAATGTATAAATTCAAATTATGATTAGAAATCTAATAAAACCTACTAAACATATAGGTTTTATTACAATTCTAATCCTCACTTTAAAAAAAAAAAAATGTTGCTGAGGAGTGAAGGTAGTTAAAATAATAACAGTGTAAATGGAAAAAAAAAAAACCATCCTTTTGAGGCACTGTTTTTTGCAGACACAAAGGTCCAAGTTTGCCAATAAAAATTTATATAAAAAAAAATAATAAATCAAAGATAACATTTTAATTCTATATTTTTTTTTTTGTGAATTTGAATTTCAAAGCATAAAACAAGGTTAGGTTTAATTTGCAAATATGCGTTGATAACATACAAGACAAATTTCACAATTACCTTGATGTGTATATATATATATATATATATATATATATATATATAAAGAAAAGGAAGGAAATACAATAAAAGGGAAGGCATTTAACTCCTATCCCCTGGTGTCAGAGTAAAATGACATTCTTTTTTTTCCATTTATTATGACTCTTTTATTTGAAGTTTATATTTTCTTAACTTCAGATGAAAACTTGGAAATTTTCTCTTTCTAGAGCTATAGTTTATAATTATAATTTAAACATATAGAAAAAAAAAATGATGCCTGGAAGATATTAGTTAAAAGAAGAAAAAAAAATTTTCCATACATATTTTTTTGGTGGCCCAGATTCAGTCAGCATTAGCCGAGCATCAATAACAGCTTGGTACATCCGTAAACTATGTCCATCTGAAGCTACAAACAAAGCACTGGGCGAATTGCTATAACCTCCAAGTGTATTGCTACAAAAGAAAAAAAGATTCAAAGCAAATAAGTCATATTATAAATCTTGCTTTAAAAGTTAATTCTGAAAGTTGACCTATTCATTATTAAATGGTGATACATAAATTCTTTTCAATGTTTAGATTTAGATTGAAATTTTTTTAATCTCTTGTAAATAAACTACATACAAAAACTACAGAATATATTCATTAACACATTTATTTTTATAGACATATACTTACAATGCCTGCTGACAACATATATCAGTCAGTTATGTGCCATGCGTGATACACGCTTAGGCGATCATTTATCTTTCGATACATGGCTGACGAGGTAGATTTTTTCCTGCAGTAGGTTACCATTTCTTTCTGTGGTAGACCAGTTGCCATCCAAGGCTATAGAACCTAGTCTATCCTGCTATTTACCCATAGCTGTGGGGAGAAGAAGAGAATTCATATCTTTCCCAAGAGTATTAGCACGTGAGTGAATGTAATGGATTCAACTGGAATTTGAACTCAGCTCTCCAATTCCTCAATCTGAGCCACTATCCATTACTCCACTGTGCCTCCTCCTGCCAACATATATACATTTTCAAATCCTTGTATTTGTATTATAAACTAACTAGCACTTGGTGCTATTTTACAACTTGCATAGTCATATTGTAGCATACAATAGAACTGTTTTTATCATGTACCTTTAATATATTGCACATTATATGGGTTGTTGAGCTTAGTCTATATTGCAGAGTATCCAATCAAAACCATGAGAAATCACTGTCTGCATTTTTATAGTCATTTATTGATATATTTGTGTTTAATCAATTCACCCTAAGCAAGGCAACAATGTCACTAAGATGCAAGGGGCTACTGGGAATGAAAGATAATAAAAGACGTTATAAGGAACTGGAAATGTAATCCTAAACAAGGAAAAAGGAATAAACCTCTACTCCTGTTCAAAAAACTGGGGAGTAGTGTTAACCGAACTATAAGTAAATCTATCTACTCTTACTAAAAGTAAATAGTAATTTCCTATTTTTTCCAAAAATGGGCCAGCATGCCCAAGCAACAATGCTAGAACAATGCAGCAGTGAATGTGTTAAGAATGTATTATTTGCTATAAATTAATTTTTTCCTCCTAGTTATTTTTTTTCTTTTGCATACTTTATCCATTGATTGCTTGTAAAATCAATAAAATGCATAAATATATTTACAGACTTTTTATTTGATGACGAAGAAAATCTATCTTCATAATTTTAGGTTACATCTAATGTTGTAAATTATTAATATCACAGTATTAAATTACCTAAATTAAAGTCATCTGCAATTTGGAAATATTCTATAGAATTATCATAACTTTTATTTTCTGAGGTCATTTCATGACTTTATTTGAGACACCCCTTGGTTTTAGATTCTTAACCTTATTGAGAATTGTGCCACAGAGTTTTCTTCTTGGATTAAAGCTCGTATTGATGCTTTTGTTCCTTCTTGTAAATATCAGGTGAAACCATAAGCTTCTCCTTGGTTCACACCAGCCTGTTCAGCTTCCATAGCTCATAGGAATCACTGATTCTGGGTGTACAAGTGTGGCAATTCTGATCACAACAAATGTCTATTTGTGACTGCTTGAAATAATTGTAAACATATCCTCAAAGAGGCTAAGACTTTGTTTGCTGATAGAATAAGGCACTGTATAGCCTTGAACAAGTTTGGTTCACGTGATAACTGGTGGCTCTATAATAGTGTGTTAAATAAGAGAGTAAGCCTTCTGTTCCTCCTCTCTTCACTCAATTTGAGATGTTAACATCTAATAAAGCAGAATGTTTTGCTTGTAAAGTCTCTTTAAATTCTACTCTTGACTCAATTGAAGTACCTTTGCCTGACTTTCCACTTAGAACTGTATCTCTATTGAGTGATATGCATATAACTTCGTCCACGGTTTTTGGTATCATTTCTAAACTGGATCCTCACAAAACATGCACACTTGATGGTATCCCTGCAATAGTCCTAGAGAAATATGCTCCTCAACTGTCTCCTGTTTTTTCTAAACTCTATAATAAATGCCTTGCTGCTTCTTGTTTTCCTACTTGTTAGACATCCTCTTCTGTAATTCCAGTCTTTAAGATCTCACATGAACCATCAAATTCTTCTATCAGCCTTCTACCTCTTTTTGGCAAAGTAACCAAATCATGAAATGAGTGTTATCTTGAATGGCCACTCTTCTACATCTTTTTGCATAAATGCAGGTGTTCCCCAGGGCTCTATCCTTGGATTTATATCATTTCTAATTATCATAAATGACCTTCCTGATATTATCAGTTCTCAACTTAGTATCTATGCTGAGTACAACTATTTACTCCTGTCTTAATAGTAAGTCTGATCAGTTTGATGAGGTCAAATTGGCAGCTGATTTAAAAAAGACCTACAATCTCTGTTATTAAATAGGTTAAGAAGTGGCTTGTTAATTTTAATACCTCAAAAATGAAACAACTCTGTATTAATCATCTGAGAGAGCCTTTTTTATCATTCATCAGCATGGCTGATGCTAACCTCCAGGAGAGTGACTCATTGTTCCTTCTTGGACTAAAGTTTTCAGCTGACATGAAGTGAAAAGATTATATTGAATCAATTGCTAAGTGTGCAGCTAAGAAAGTTGGTTCACTATGTCATGCTAGATAATTTTTCTTGCTAGAATCTATCTTATATATTTATAAGTCTACCATTCGTCCTTGCTTTGAATATTGCTGTCATATATGGTCTGGTGCTCCTGCTATATATTTAGAGATCCTTGATAAAATCCAAAGAATTTGTGATATTATTATTCCTGACCAGGCATCTCAGCTTCAGTCCCTTTCTCATTGCCATAACATAGTTTTTCCATGTACCTTTTTCTATAGATTCTTTCATGGTAATTGTTCTGATAAACTTTCCCCTCTGGTACCTAGGTTTTATGAATTTAAGTGCAGTACTAGATTGGTGGAATAGTCACATCATTTTACAGTTGAAATGGCTAGATGCAACTGAAAGTTCTATGCAAACAGTTTCTTGTGGAACTCTCTTCTAGCCTCTTGCTTCCCCATCAACTTTGAACTTCAAAAAATTTAAATGCAATGTTAATCATTACCTTCTGTCTTCTTAATTCCCGTTTTTTTATTGTGCAAATAATACTGATATTGTCGGCAGATGATAAGTCAGGTTGGCTTACTTCTGGTTGTTATAATGACGTTTTCAGATGGTTTACGTAACCTGTCTTCAATAACAGCATGCACTCACACCACATTTCCAAGATTACATATTAGTTGGCAAATCAGAGTGAGTGCTTCTTTGGGGATCATACTTGATTTCAGTATGCCTGAGACCTTCATCCTCCACTCTGTATGAGTTAAAAGCAGTTCTTCCTAATGCTGCACATCCATGTGCAATGCATTCAGATTATCTTTAAATCTCTTCCTAGGCTTGTATTGTGAACACACACACACACACACATATATATATATATATGTATGTATGTATGTATGTATGTATGTATGTGTGTGTGTGTGTGTTAATTTGAAAGACTGTTTTTGAAGTCAAAATTGCTGGTTTTTCAGTGGTTAACTGATAAGGAGGCATTTAAGGTTAGTAGGCTTTGGGTAAAGTGCTCAATATCAAAAATAGAGATCGAGCATTAATAGAATTAATTATATATAATTATATTTATGTAACTTGTAATACAATGTATGAAGGGAAAACAGAAATAGAATTCAAGAATGGATCCATAAGATCATGGAGTTCACAATGTAATCTCAACTGTGGTTGACCTACAACTGCATTGATGTATTATTATTACTATTATGAATGTGTACAATGCAATGAGTGCAGTCAATGGCTTCATTTTGATTGCCTTTCACCTGAGTTAAGACTTTTGTTTGGCAGTAAAAGTTTTCCTGTCCTTTTTGTTTTAACAGCTGAACAAAATATTATCACCTTATTGCTATTTTCACAAGTAATGTTTGTTATTGATAATAACTGATATCTTTGCTTCATTTCTTGTTTCTTGCATTTGTTTCGTATGACAAGAAACAAGAATAACGTCATTAAAAATCTTTTAAAAAGAAATGATTAATGAATTTAAGCTTAAGGTTATTCATTGATTAGAATTAAAAGTATATACATATTAATTTTAAGTTGATTTTCTAAGAGTAGCTTAGATATGGCACAAGGCTGGAAGTATGGAGTACCGAATGAGGATCAAACTCACTCCTCAGTCATAATTGTTCTAGTGAGATAAGTTTGCTAATAATTACACTATGTTGAGGTATACACAGTAGACTAATGGATTGCAGCTCGGGTTGAGGAATCAGAGAGCCAAGTTTGAATTCCAGTCAAGTTCATTACATTCACTTACAAGCTAACACTCTTGGGCAAGATATGACTCCAACTCTTCTCACCCCAGCTATGAGTAACTAGTAGGACAGAATGGGTTCTATAGCCTTGGCTGGCAATCAGTCAAGGAGAAGGAAGTCTGTGAATACACAACTATATGCTACCCTGGCAAAGCACATAATATAAAGTTAAGGAAGGAAACATTTGCATTGACTATGGAAACATTTGCATTGACTATCGCTTATAATGCATGGTCATCAGTAAAAGGATGAGCCTGAAATGTGATTTGCAGGTTGGGAACACTAGAATCAAGCAGACTCAGAAGTTTAAATATCTGGGGAGTGTTCTGACAGAAGACTGTAAATGCAACACTGAGATCTGTAGACGTATTGGGATAGCCAAGGAGCATTCCAAAAGTTGGTCAGAGTATTGCAAGACAGGAGGATTTCTTTTGTAACGAAGAAAAGAATATTAAGCTGTTATATGACATCTGTCCTTCTTTACAGCAGTGAATGTTGAACGATTTCCTCAAAGATGAAGAAGAGACTTGAGGTGATGGAGATATGGTTCTACAGAAGGATGCTAAGAATATCATGGACTGAGGTCAGAGAGGATGCAAACAAGGAGGAGGCTTATATTTAACATCAGAAAGAGGCAGCTGAAGTTCCTGGGACACATAATGAGGAAGGATGGCCTGGAGAATCTGATACTCACGGGTCAAATAGAGGGAAAGAGAAACAAGGGAAAATAACGCATGACATACCTAGCGGCCTTAAGCAAGTGGATGACAGAATGTGGTCTGGGGGATGTGGCAGAGGGAAGGAACTTGTTGAGAGCTCCCAGGAATAGAGGGAGGTGGAGAGCCATGATCGCCTATGTCCTGAAAGGACAGGGCACACAGAAAGAAAGAAAGAAGTAAAAAAATAGTTGAATTGAATAGTTATTTTGTTATTCTCATGAGTAATGTTTGTTACTAGTAATAAATTTTTGTTTTGCTTATTGTTGCTTCTCATATTTTATTGTTCTGTGAACTTCAAAATTTTTCTTCAGTAAAAGAACTCACCTGGGCAACAGTGTTGGAATCCAGGAAACATTAGAAAATGCAGAGATCTCTGGGGAATTGATCCGTGCCAATTCCACAATCCCACCAGACTTGGACAAAGGGCCGACTGGATCAACCTTCCACAGGATAAGTTCACTGCAGAATTCAAAACCACCAGGGTTGCCTTTATTGGTAGCATTCTCTTCATCACAGTTCTTTGTCTTGTCATTAGTGTCAGTGCCATCTGGGGAGTCAGCTTCTGGAATGTTGTGGTGGGATGTTGTCAATAAAAGCGGCAAGACAGGGTGGCATGACGCAGAGTTGGTACGGAACCGGTGGCCACACGCCCTGGATATGTGGGCCACGCTCATCACAGTAGAGAATTTGGAGGTTTCGGCAAAGCTAATTTGCCATAGGTTGAGACTGCCATTTAAGTGCTTAGAGATCATTAATACATTTGGGATTAGCATGTTGTCACTTTGTCCAGGAGAACTTTTGCCCATTGGTGCTGCCGATTCCAGCAGCGTTGATCTCTGGCCATTTTCTAAGTTGTGGTCACTTTCACTGAGTTTCATTGCAGACTTGATGTCCATTTTACTGTATTTGCAATAGAGCAGAAGGTTGCTGGACATTGTTCTAGCATCAAGGATCGGGACAGCATGGGGAATGCGACAAGAGAAGCTGACTTGTGCTTGGCGGAAACAGAAGGCCGTGTATTCATCCAACCAATCAACCAGCCTATAAAAGAGAAAAAATATTTCTTTATATAGTCATGAACTTGAGGAGACCAGACACTTGTAATTATCAACTTATGGTTAAGAAGTTAACTAGAATTAATAAGGAAAAATATTTCAGTGTAAAAAAAAAAAAAAAAAAAAAAAAAAGAAAAAGAAAGAAAAAAGAAAAAGACAACTATTATTAGACTGTATAGAGGTGAAGGTGATGTTATGGTTAACAGCACAAGAGAATTCATCATCATTTGACCACAGTCGGGATCATCGAGTCAATGAGAACAATCCTTTTTTTAGCCGTATAGTATGTTCTATGCAAGGGCTATATACAGTTTTGAATTCAGAGTTACTTTCTCCTAGACTGGCTACCACCCAAGGCTATAGAACCCAGTTTTTCCTGCTATTTACCCATAGCTGGGAGAAGCAGAAGAGGATTCATACTTTTCCCAAGGGTCTTAGCGGGTAAATGTAATGGATTCAACTGGAGTTTGAACTCAGCTCTCAGATTCCTCAATCTGAGCTGCTATCCATTACTCCATCATGCCTCCTAGAATTTAAGAGAATTAAATCAACAAACTAAGTTCAATCTCTTCCAGGTAAATTTTGCATTTTTTTCGCACTATCAATATTCTGTCTTCAGTTATTGATTGATCAATTCATTCATTTTCTATGGCTTATTGACCCTTTACAGGTTATTTAAAACCAGAAAATATTTTTAGATTGTAAGAATTTTTTTTTTCAGATAAGTATGGTTTTAGTGATACAAGTCTTACTAATTAACCCTTATTTCGGTAGAGAACAGACAGATTCATACCTTTCCCAAGGGTATTTATTTGTAAGTGAATATATCAAACCCAGTGGGAATAAGAACTTGAATTTCTGACTAGCAATTCAAGCCATTATCTATTACACTACCTGAACATCCCTGCTTATAGCACCTAGTATTCTCAAGCAATCACCTATCTAGGTACTGACCAGGCTCAATGTTGCTTAACTTCAGTGATTATACAGGAATGGTTGTTTCAATGTGATGTGGCTACAAGCCGTGTTTAGTTATGGGTAAACACAAGGTCACTTGTAACCTTTTGGCTCTGTAAAGCATTCTAACTTGAGGGTCAAACTAGTGTTAAATTTGTAAAAGATTACTTGTTAATGAAATCATAGCAGTATCATTGGTTCGGTTAAAAATCTAAGCCCCAAAAAGAATCAGTAGGAGCAAAGAAAATCAAAGTGCATTGTGAATCAGAGTTTAAAGTGGTGGCAGAATAAATAGAGACTTGTGCCCTGGTTAATCATTAAAACTTTCATTGTCCAAATAGGGTAACATTCACAAAGGAGAAGCTCTTTACATGTGAAATGTGAGTTCTGTCTTGTATGAAACTCCTTCATTTTTCATTTTGTGTTGTTTGCTTTAGCAGCCAAAGAATGTATAAAGTTTGAGCATGAAATGGAGAAGTAATCATAAGATTGAGAGAAACTCATATTAAAATAACTGTAATAACTTAGATTTATCATACAGTCTCCAGTCAATGATGTCAGATACAAGAGCAGTTTATGTGAAATATACAACTTGTGGAAAGGTTTTGAGTTGAACTGTTTCTGATCAATGCAATTGTTCTGTCTTTTTTTATTAGGTTGGCCAAAAGTTTGTTCTGCATTTGTCATTATATGACATCAGGAATGTTTAGTTTTAACTTCATTCAAAAAGACTGTATTCAAATGTATTGAAACAGCTATTATATCAATGTGCAACTTCTGTCCACCTTGGCAAAGAAGATTTAAAAGATATGAAATTAATGGAATAACCTCCTACCCCTTCAGATGTAAATTCAATAGAATTTTTTAAGTCCACCATTAAATGAACTATATCAGGGGAATAAAAAAAAATATTGAAACCAAAAAAATCTACTAGGAAGCAATAAAAATTACTGCAAGTAATGCTAAAGTCAAAACAGTAGAAAAGTTAACAAAATCAATGAATGAAAAACTGATGAAGGTTATAGAATATTAAGGAGCTCACATGAATATTTAAAATATAAAATAATAATTTATTAAGGTATATAGGATATTGTGTGAATCAAATATATGTTCCTATGGCCTATATTATTTAGATTTAACTCTAAATAAAAATTTACGGTGCCCTTCATTTGCATAATAAAACTTGACATTCACAAAACAAATTATTACCAATATTATTAATAAGGATAGATATTATATGTTAATATTCATACAATATATTGCTCATATTTTTTTTTTTTTTTTACAGTGACATTCACTCTGTATGTTGTAACAAAAAATGAACTAGGCAAGACACCTTAAATAAAGAATTCAAAGTGAGTCAACAGAAGTCAGTTGGTGTCAGTCAGGAAGAATTCTAATGACATCACAGCAAGTAGTCTAAGCAAGATATAATATAGCCACTAGGAGTGAGTTGTATATTGATATAATAGCTTTTTCAATACATTCATTTGCAGTCTTTTTGAATGAATAGCAATTTTATTATAAAAATAAAATTGACTTGCATAATAAAATCTGACAGTGTATAAACAACTGTATCACTAATTGTTCTGTAATAGGTTAATTATATAATGATGCAAGCCGTTGGCAGTTTTGGCCATTCACCTGAAAGTGTAATCTTATCAAAGCATAAGGCATCAATGATCAAATAATTGGTGTCCATTTTAGTAGACATTCAAAAGGAATAAATAGTTGGTTCCTGTAGATCTGGCTTTTTGTGGGTGGAGTTCAACAATGAGCAGCACCTGTGCCCTATATTCATACAACTAACACCTATTAAACTCATTATTCTTGCTGAAAACTATAAGTTCAAAAGAAAGCAAATACACAACACATAAAAACATCCAAATATGTAATAAATGGTATTTGTTTCACTTAAATATGACATTAAAAAGGCATTTTTTTCTGAGTTGCTATTTTGCCTTTGAAAGATGCAAATGCAAAATAGCAACTCAGAAAAAATGATTGGTCAGCAGGGAAGAAGAATTTCAAATTGTGACAAACTTTATTTAACACAATTGCTACTTCCAACCTACAGTTTTAAAAGACCTGCCTCATGACTGAAGCAGTCACATTCTAGTTGAACCTCACTAACTTGGTAAACTTGGGACCAAACAGGTGCTCAAGTAGCAGATTTTTCCAAATCACTTCCCTATGACAAAAGACACACATACCCTACTATTAATCATATTCTGGAGAAAGTGAAGCTCATTATGCCAGGCAAACTTCTTCCATTGAGACAAGGTTGATTTCTGAAACTTGTATACCTGAAGAAGACATTTTTGATGATGAACATTGGTTAGCAGAGGTACTCTGACTGACCTGTACTGTGTGATGTGATATGTTCCTCCCTTCAGCTTGATTAAACCTATAAGTAATGTGTGCCACAGTAGCCATTTGGTTGGCTCATACTAAGTGGGGAAAGCCTTTGTTAACTTCTCATTGCTAAGTCTTAGCTGTCCAGGACTTTGTTAGCAGGTGATTTTTTTATGTTTTTACTTTAATTTTTGATGTTTTCACTTTAATATAGTATTAAAAACATATTTTTTCTTCATTTGCTATTTATTGTTGGTCTAGTGGCATTGGTTCATGAATTTGATGACATAGCAATTGTGAGTTCAATCCCTGGGCTGAGTAGTGCAGATTTTCACTCAATCGAAAAGGACAAGCAATAACTGAGCAATACTATAGAAAAACTAGGAGATATCCCTAAGCATGTTTAGCAGACAAAGAACAATCTAACTCATAGATTAAATGAAGGGTTCAGTTCAAAATTCCTTGAAAGTTACCAAGATTGACAAGCAGCTGATAAAGGGCAGAGGGTAAAATGGCTGACATTTTATGATAGTAACAACAAAGATGAGAACAATAGTTAAAATGAAAATAATGTAAATAGAAATAGCAATTTAAAAAAGGTCTGTCAAGAAGAATTTCAAATTGTGATTAACTGCTTTCCAAATCAGTAAAGGTTAGACAAAAAAAAAAAAAAATGACAATAATGCAAACTCTGTACTTTATTATTGATACATCTTTACATTGATATTAATCAAGTTAAGGCTTTCTGAACTTCTTTATGACATATTGTTAGTCCTTTATCAAGTCTACTGCACTGCAAAATAAAAATAAGTAGGTAACTAGAAAGAATGAAGAAATACACTTATTGATATTGTAAGGAAAAGGTTCCTGTACAATCACCAAAGTTAAGAAATGTCAACCCAGGTCAGTATCTAGACTGGTAATGGATAATAACTCAGAATTGTTAATTAGAAAGTCAAGTCTCAATTCCAGTTAGGTTTGTTATATTCACTTATGCACAAATACCCTTGGAAAAGGCATGAATTTACCTCTTCTCCCTGAGCTATAGGTTAATTAGTAAGACTTGTATAACTAAATCATTATTATCTCCCTGACCTACCTCCACACAAATTCTTACAATCTAATAATATTTTCTGGCTTTCCTGTCAAGTGTAGATAAGCCATAGAAAACAAATCCATCAATTAATCAATGTAAGGAAAAGTTTTGTTAAAATCCAATAATTAGTTGATTTTTTTATAGCATTGTGAATAAATGTTTGAATAACTTACCAAACAAGGAAACTGCCATCTTGAGGATGAATACTAAATAACATATCCGGGCTTTGGTGCCAATCACGTAATAAGTTCTCAATTTTTCTATCAACAATGTCACTTAATGTGCCCTGAAAATATAAACCAATAAAATAAGCAAAGAAAAAAATTTTTTTTAATAATGAAATAATATTGCTGTCATCAGGTCAAAATCAAAAAAGGATCTGTAATGTAATCAATCCTAAACCTGGCATCTCAGCTTCAGTCATTTTCATGCTTCCCTCTGTTTTTTCTATAAATAATGTGTATCCTCCAGCTTTGCTCTCACATATATCACACATGAGTCTTGCAGCTCTACTTTGTTGAAATTGTCTCTTGCAAAGATAAGGAAATTAGTCTGAACAAACTACATACAATGATTCAAAACATTCTGTCTAACAAACTTTTGATAAAACAACTTTGTAAAGATGAGCTGTGGTAAAAAAAAAAAAAAAAAAAAAAATATCCATGGGAACTGTTCATATGTTCACACTATCACTCTTTGCAACCAGTTTCATCACCTGATATCTTGAGTCTATCATGGAGAAAAGAGTGAGTGAGTCATTATGTGAGTCAATTACTTGAGCAGTTGCAACAAAAATCTGTTTCACCCAGTGCTAAATATTTAACAGGGGTTAGACATATTTAAAAAAAAATTTATTTGATAAATATTCATCTCCTTAAGCAATTGGAAATAGGATATTTTTATATGATGTTATATTGGCAAAATATGGCCTATTCCAGGACAAGCATTGCTTTTATCCACATCATTGTAACTCATTTATTCACTGCTAAAGACCCAGAATAATGCTGCAGAGTAATCAAACAATTCTGTGTTTAAATAGTAAATTATAGTAAAAAAAAAAAAAAAAAAAAAAAAAAAAAAAAATCAGGGAGATTCATTCATTTTCTTATTCATTAATGATTATCTGAGTTTATTATATCGATCTTGTTTCATAAAGCATTTCAGTTATAGTTACATTCTTTGAAACTACTAAAAAGGTCATAAATTTTAATAAGCATGAGAATGGTTATTTGCATTATTTAAATTCAGACTATTGTCCTCATCTTTGTTGTTATTATCATAGCATTTTGGCTATTGTGCCCAATGGTCTTCTGGAGGTTGTTGATCCGGGTAACCATCAGGGAATTTTGAACTGAACCCATTATTTAATTTATGGGTGTAGATTGTTCTTGTTCTGCTGTCAATTTCTAAACTAGTAGATCCAAGTGTTAATTTGTGAATTTGGTGATATAGTAATTCTAAATTCATTCCCTGGATTGAGTAATGCAGAATTTGACTCAATGGAAGTAGAGTAAGCAATAATTAAGCAGTACTAAATACCAACAAGTCACAATATCACTAGAAATGGGTAATGGAATGAGGTCAATCTACCACCATAGATTAAATAATTGACTGATTGATTTGTTTTCTATAGCTTGTCAACCCTTTGTGGGTTATTTAAAGCCAAAACATATTTTGGATCGCAAGAATAATTTTATTTTATTTTTTTTACAAGTCAATAATGTATTAACAATTTTATATGAGCATAACAATGATTTTTCCAGATACACACCTGACTATTTTACCCATAGCTGGGGAAGGGGATGGATTCATATATTTCCCAAAGGTATTTGTGCATAAGGAATGTAACAAACTTGGATGGAATTCAGACCTGACTCTTCCATTTCTCATTTTTAACTTATCATTACACCACTTGCACATCCACTAGATTAAATAAAAGATTCAGTTCGAAATTCCCTGAAGGTTACTTGGATCAACAAGCCCCTAAATGAGGCTAGAGGGCACAACAGCCAAAATGTTATGATAATAGCAATAATGATGAGGACAATATGCAGATAATGAAAATGGGTTTATTTGTATAGTTTTAAGAAGTCTAGGCTATTTCAAAATAAACACTTGCAAATCAAAAGAATATGATTCTTTTTATAATTAGCACTATTGGCAAATTGGTACTCCAGTAATTTTTTATAAACAATAATTAAAAAAAATACTTAAAAAATATTCTTACATATTCATTAACTGCCGTCTCATTAGTGTCAGGGTAATCACAACTGAGGTTACTTAAAGTATCTGAACTACTGTCAACACTTCTGTTGGTGTGTTTATGTTTCCGACGGAATAATTTTGCGGTCTTTTTCTTTTTCTGATTGTTTCCTGAAAGAAAAAAATGTTTTATGTATAAATAAATATATATTAAGTTTCAATATAAATAATAATTTTAATATAATTTATAATATGAATTTAATATAATACCTTTAAAATAAAATAAATATATAAAACTTTAAAATATAAATGAATATATTAAGTTTTAATACAAATAATAAGTTTTATATAATACATACTATAAATTTCATATATTGTATAATATAAAAATTTTAATATATTGTTTTATTCCAATGATTAGTAAGATTAAAGTTTATTGTACTTGTGATTGTGGCTAGAATAATTTCCTTGCAAGGTATTAAAGAGTGAATTTGATCTTCAGAAATGTCACCTTTGTTAGATTTGGCCTGATACAAAAAAGATCTTCGTTTTATAACATCTTTTTATTTTTTTATATTGAGGTTCACCCTGTACAAAGCCCAAGAGCCACTCGAGGTAGATGGTTACAGTAATCAGCAGTTTATGCAGATGGGAGGGGAAGATAAAGATTAACCCTAGACTTGAACAAGTTAATATTGTAGTGATTGGAGATGCACCTTCTCAGGAGTAGGTTCTACAAAGCAGTTGTTCATGTACAGAAGCTGCTTGAGTGGAATAGAATATGAAGAGTTGGTCTGATTTGTTCTGTTTTATGGCATATCAACCTCAATGGGATAAGATTTTTATTGCTGGCAATATTTTTTTTTCAAAAATGTATTAAAACATTTTTACACTTTCATAGCATTTTGATCCCAGCTATTTATCCATAGCTGGGACACTAACAAGTGCTACCACCCTGGGTCAGGGTGGACCTAGGAACACCAGCAATTAAGAGACGGTTCCACGCTCTTTAAAATATGATCAGAGGCCTTGATGTTGGACGTAGTTTATCATCTTACTCAGGATGCAGATGTAGTTTATCGTCATACCAAGGACAAGAATATGAAGAGAATGAGGGTGGTATGCTACAGTGTATGTTCATAGGAAGATTGTTGGATCTTATGATGTGGCTATACTATTTCAAATTTATATCAACAGCATTCTAAATTTCTCATTTACTAATGATAAAAGTGGTACCAAAATGTTAAGAGGATTTAACCTAACATATAGGTTCTATCATCTCCTTGGAAGTAGTCACTTGCTAGTTTGCTGGTGTTGTTCCACCTACTATTGATAATTTCAAGAATACCTATCATCATCTATTGCTTATCATTGACAACCTTCTCTTTTTCTGACTCCTTTTGTGGCTAACAAAGGGTAATGGTAAAAATCTATACTACAATCAGTTTGTATGCAATATTTTTAGATAGCTCATATCATTGTTGACCTTGGTTGGCATCCATCACAAATCTACTATAAATTTTGGTAGCTGGTCTATTCCCAGACTTATATCCCACATTAGTTGGCTGTTGTATGTTTGGGCTGGGTGTCCATGACTGTTTACCAAGAGGATGATCTGACAGCATGACTTTGTGGATTATTTCCTGTTTGCTCAATAAGTGTTCTGAGAACAGTAACCTTCTCTCTGCAATGGTGGTTGTTATTTGTAGCAGATCAGTATTTACATTGGTGATATGCTGATACAATTTTTTTTATAATTATTAATATGAGTAATCATTTTACTCAGAATACACTAGAATTTGAGTACACTTTTTGGATGTTCCATCATCACCAAGTGGCTTCTAAATTTTTACCCATTGCAATGAACAGGTGTTCTCTCCTTTGCCTTGCTTGCCTATTGGGAATCATGCTCAAGTGGAACTCATACAATCCATCACTGAAAAAATAGTCAGTTCTTTTAACTGCTCCAGTAAGTACTAGACTCCTCTTGAAATCCTCTACTTTTACAAGAGTTAGATCAGGCTGAAAATGAAGTACTGCTGCTCAGTCATCACAGAGTCCAAAAATGTACCCATTCATTGTGGGTGATGAATTATTTTCTTCTCTACAATCCCTTTCCCACAGATGAAATGCTGCAAGCATCTCACTGTCCCATTGCTGTCCAGACAAAATGCATTCCTTAGTTCCACCAGTTCTGACAATCACAGATATGACCCGCAATCTCAGGCACATTGTAACGAACCACCCTCATTTTCTTCATATTCCATCAGTGAGATGTAAATTTCACTCGAGCAGCTTCCTCTCACGAATTGCTGCTTTGTGGAACCAACTTCCAAGAGGATACTTCCCAACCTGTTCAAGTCTAGGGTTAACTGTTATCTTTCTCACATATCCCCAATAAACTCTGCCTCTTACTCTCTAACCCTCTACTTTGAGTGGCTGTTTGGCTTTGTACAGGTTGAACATTATTGTAAAAAAAGAAAAAAATGATTCTCTTGAAGAATTTGCTAATGACAACTGTTTCATTTTCCTATATAACAATATTTCATTTTAATGATTAAGAAAATATAGATATAGATTCAACTGTTAATATATTACTATATTAAAAATAATAATAATCTATTTTAATCTAAAAATAATAATTTACTTTAAACTATTAAAAATATAATAATAAAATAAAGATAAATATAATAATAATAATAAAAAAATTAAAATAATATAATAATTATAATAAAATAAAAATAAATACAATAATAATAAAATAATAAAAATAATAATAAGTGAAAAAAAGAATGATAACATATTTCATCTGTAGAATTCTGGCTTTTAACAGTGAAAAGCCTTTGACATAAAATCGAACAGACCTGAATGTAATCTTACCTGAATTGTCATCTGGCTGTGATCCAGTTTCCTGATCTGTATCATTATGATCTTCAGCCACACCATTTCGCATTTGGGGATGTGGCACTCCAGGCACCGCTGACCCATCATTTATTCCACTGTTCATATAAATCCCACAATCTGAAAAATTAGTGTGCTTGTGCATCTCTTGAAGGATTTTCTCAGCTTCTGTTGTGAACTGAAGTTCTTTGTTATTTAACCAGTTTAGTTGGAAATGAAACAGCTGATCATTTGGATTACCTGTAGTTGGCAGCAGAGGAATGTCTGACAAAAAGAAAAAAAAAAAAAAAAAAAAAAAAGACAACCAAATTATTAAGATCTACATTATGCTTATATACTAAATAGTTATATATTTAGAAAAATAATTATCATAACATATATCTTGAAAAGTTAATAATTATAAAAATATATTATAATAAAATAATACTACCCCTGTCACATGGTAGTTGTTACATTTGTGTACACATTATCTACATGAGATCTAATTATTATGCAAAAGAGATGTTAATAGTAATATTAGCCATTTCCTTACCAAGAAACATCTGGCATTCATCAACTAAGCAGCCAGTGTTACCTTTGGTTAAAATTTATAAAATATTTCTCTTAAAACAATTTTTCAGGAAAATATATTTCTCAAGTCCAGTAACTCTTATTGCTCTTTCCAGTATTGATGGGAGTTTCCTTCCTAAACTTTTGTTTGAAGTAGCTTAGAACGTCAACTCTTATGCCATTATTTAATCTTCAAGCTACATTTGCTATCTGTTTTAGATGTTACTCTTGTTCAAAGTTCTCAAGTGATGCGATTTCTATTCTTTTTTTGCTACAGTTTTTGTTTGTGATTCTATAGTGATTGTCCACGAGGTTCAAAGACAGATGGTTCTAGGATCTACAGGGTTCATTTTTTTTTTTTTTTTCACCATATGTTCTATCTTAAATTACTTTTCATGTTATAAATGTAACAAAGAACTAATAATTGTAAAGATTCACTAGAACAACTAAGAGAATAACGTAAAATTATATTTATACAAAAATGCAGAAAAGTTATCATGAACTTATATTTTATCATCAGACTTTTCTTTTCTCATAAACTGATTATTATTATTATAAAATTATTATTATTATTATTATATGAGAAGCAAGAATTATTTTTAAAATAAGTATTTCTAGCATAAATATACCACAAAATATGGTGGTTGATAATGTCAGTATTCTTCTTAATAAGTTATCAATCAAACAATTCATTAACTGAAAATACTTTGCTATTAGGAATAGAGTTAACAGAGATCTTTGGGAAATGCAAACTTTATTAACCTGTCTTTGGATTGATGCTTCCTGCCAAATGAAAATGGAAAGCTGGAGCAACACCATTCTGGTGAATGCCAAACTTGTGGAAGTCATGGACACTTTGCGTTCCTGACAATTGGGTGGATGTCATCACAGTTTCTGGACCATACTTGTGTTGTTTTTTCCGTTTATTAATAGCATGCCTACAAAATCAAGGACAGAAAAATAACTAACTGAACAATAATTTATTACAACTATTAAAATAAATGGCAAAAAAGTTGAATAAAGTTTTTGTCATAGTTTAAAAATTTCATTTACATTGTTTGGACTGTTGTTCTCATCTTTATTATTATATTCACAACATTTCAGCCGTTGTATGCTCCAGCCTTCTTCAAATGATATATGTTAGAATTTCAAACCAAATCCTTTACTTCACTGTGGTAGATTTTTCTAGTTCTAATGTGCCAAGCCTTTTCTGGATGTCTCAGTTACAGTTAATTCTTTTCAGTAACTCAACTCTCCAAATTTTTGTTCACCTCTGCTGTGGCCAGGTATTGAACTGACAACTCTTTGGGTCAAGTCACCAAATTATTTTAATCAGCGCTTTTATCCACTATGTCACAGACAGACCAATGTAAAAATGTCATATTCTGATTTTGAAATATATTTCTTTAGTATTTAGATTTGTTTTATAAATCATGCGTTTATTTTCAAGAGAACAGAATTTATATAATTCACACAGTTTAAATTTTAAAAAGTAAGCAACCAAGATTTTAAGTGTTTTGCACACACACACCTTATATACAAGAGAAAACATGAATCAGAATAATGACTTAAAAGAAATTAAATGTGACATTTTTTTTCAAGAAATTTGTGAAGTTACTTAATAATGCTAATGTAAACATACAATGGGGTAGCACAACATACAACAGGTTCCTGTTACTGTTAATATAGACCAGTAACTGGAAATCATCAATGTCCAGCATATTGTCACTTCACCCCAAAAGCTTTCTTTTATTTATTTGTTTATTTATTTTTGGTGTCTCTTGGAAGGCCTGACTTCAAAGACTATCTGTCAGCCATAAAAGAGAAACTTGAGAAAGGAAATAAAATCACACCTTTCTCTTTTATGTGGATGTTCCAATCATTGTGTCACATGAACCTAACTTTACTTAAATAATTCAGTGTAACTTAAAAAAAAATCAATTACATCCATAGAGAAATAGCTCTTTCATTTACGATGCTAATATCCATGTTAAAGAAACATAGTTAATGGGCTGAAATCTTTGGCCTAATCAAGCATTTACTTACCTTATAGTTTTCAACCTTTGCATAAAACGTTTTTTATGTCTACGTGTATGATACCGAGGATCTTGTGTAGCAACAGGGTCAAACTGATCTAAATCCACAAGTCCATCATCAGGGAGGATTGTTTCACACCAGATTCGACAGACATTATCTTTGCAAGATGTTACCAGCATGTTAGCAACAGAACCTCTACAAAACAGACAATATCGCAATATTTCAATAACTACATGAGCAGATTTACATAAATTATTGAAATTTTCAGTTCTAATAAGGAGATTTATTTTAATGTCATTTCATTTAAGATGGTGGCTCTACACAGATTCTGCTTCTTTGCCATCCCTTTTTGGGAAATATAGTGGAGTAGTTTCTTATTGCTTTCTCTGTAGTTTGGAATTTATAGTTTTTCATCTTTTCAACTGATTGCCACCAAAGGCTAGAGAACCCAGTCTATGTTGCTACTTAACCTCTAGCTGTGTGCGGGGTGATGGATTTATACATTTACTAAGAGCATTTGTGTAAAAGTGAATACAGGCAGATAGGCTGGAATTTGAACCCAGCTTGCCAGTTTCAATGTGTCGATATCTGTTATGCTATTTGCATGTATATAATTAAGGTATAAGTATCTTCAAACATCTGGAAAATTTGCTTTTATTTAATTTCATAATAGTGATCAAGAGAAAATAGCTCTATTTTATGCAATTTTCAAGAGCTCTTTTCCCCTCTTGGTTCGTCTTGGGTGGAATCCAAAAGAAGGCTCCATCTACTTGGGTGGCAATTCTGAAAGATCTAGCAACCTGAGAAAGTGCATCAGAAATGTGCTGACAGGTGCCAGTAATAGCCATGTTGGTATTGATAAGAATGGACGTCCATTACAAACATTCTGTCAACCTATTTCCATTTTAAAGCAGATGCACTTGTTAATTTATAGTTAGCTTTTGAACTTGGTCAGTAGTTTTATATTTTTACATGAAGATGGCATTCAAATTACATATTTGGAAAGTGTACTGTCAACAGGTAAATCACAATGAGAGAAAATCAATTAGTGATTAATTCTACAAGTCCAGCTTTGGAATTGCAAACTTTGAAAGTTCCACTGTTCACCTTTAAATATCACAAGCTCATTAGAATAAATTTATGAAAGGCAAAGTACAAAGTTAGGTGACTTTGTCCAATGCTCAGTGCATTTACATTGATTCTATTACCAAATAGGAAACAATGGAGATTAGATAGGTAACATTGCATCATTGATGTTTTATTAAAATATATCAGTCAGGACACTTGAGAAGTTGGTGACTTCATAAAGAAAATATAGAATTTCATATCTAATTGCTAAGATTTGAGTCACAAGATCTTGAAAATGAAGTCTAATGCCAAACTATGATAAATGTATAACAATGTAATATTTTTATTACAATAATGTTCACTCTGTACAAAGCCTAAGAGCCACTTAATGTAACGGGTTATAGAGTAAGAGGTAACAGGCATAATTTGAGGGGTATAGGGATATAATAAGCCTAAACTTGAACAGATTAAGATTGTAGTGATTGGGGAAGCATCCTCTTGGGAGTCACAATATAAAGTGTAATACCTGGGCATATATTTGCTGGTCTTTCTCCATGAAAATCCAGTAACTGCACGTGGATGGCATATATACACAAAAGAATAATGCAACTCTTCTTTACGTGGACTAGGTTGGCTCTCTTGTCTTGAGAGAGGCAAATGTACTGAAATAAGAAAAATATAATGAGTGAAACAAATATGATTAACCTTGTGATGCAAACATGCATAAAACATGCATTTCAGGGTTTTTTTTGGGGGGGGGCTTCAATAGTTGTCACTTGAGAGTTTGAGAAGGTGTCTCTCCTTTCTGACAACTTTATTGTAACACTAACTGATTTGAGATCACACACTCAGGCAAAAATATGCATATTAAAAAATATCCATGAATAATGTCATTTTAATTCCTGCAAAATATATATGTAAAAAATATAGGATATTTATGTAAAAGATACAATACCATATCTTTAAATACATTAGTATGAAAAAAAATGACCAACATATTCAACCCAGAATTTATTTGTATAAAGAACCGGAAAATGTTAATAAGCCTGATTATCTCTCTCACTCTCACACACACACATATATAAATTGTGCATTTGGGCAGCAATCCATTTTTTATACAAGTTTCATTAAAGACAAGTGAATGTGTAGATTTTTATGTATGTATCTATAGTTATGGGACTGTTTATTTTCCAAAAATGATCAGCACATTGTGATCATGTTCATAGTTGATGTTATTGAGTGTTGGCTTTTCTTTTTTATCATCAATGATTTCATTATTTTTAGCTGTTTTCTTTTTAAATGTGGATGAGGCTATTATAGTTGTATTTAAATAACTATGAACTCGATCACAATGTACAGGCCGTGTTTGGAAAAAACAAAACGAAACATTCCCATAACTCTAGATACATGCATAAAATCTATGCATTAAGTTAAAAATAAATATTAAAAACCATCTTTGATAATAGCTAAAAGAATAGCCAAAAGTGCTTGGATATACAGAACGTTCAGACAATTTTTGCACACTTTATGTCCAGAAAAGAAAAAAACTTATATGAACACAAGAAAATTTAATAAAAAACTTAACTGCAGTATTTTGTCAGTTGTCTTTAATGAAACTTGTGTGTATGTGTGTGTGCGTGTATATATATATATATATATATATATATATATATATATATATGTGTGTGTGTGTGTGTGTGTGTGTGCATGTATTATATATATATATATATATATATATATATGTGTGTGTGCATGCATGTATTATATATATATATATATATATATATATATATATTGTCTACTTATTATTATATATATATATATATGTGTGTGTATGTGTGTGTGCATGCATGTATTATATATATATATATATATATATATATATATATGTATATATGTATGTATATATTGTCTACTTATTCGTTTGCATATTTATGAGTCTGCAAGACCAGATACTTCATTTTCATTGCAGACATCAGGACAGTCATAGCCAACCTGTGATTTATACTGCTGAGGGAACCATAGTTACATTTTCTAAGAGAGACGTTATAATCTTGCATGAACAGTTGTTGAACAACAAAATCTTTGACTCCAACTCCTCTTTATACAATTAAGTGATTATGGCCTACAAATCTCATAAAGCCTATGCATATGCTCCTAATTTAAGTATGTCTATATCATTATAACTGGTTAATATCAAGGAATAAAGATATTGTGGCTTTTATATCATACCTATTCACTCTTCAATATTTTCTAACAGAATTAGAGACTAAATCTTTGATAGGATATAGAGGAGATAACAATAAAAATGCTATAATGTAAGACTTTTTACATATATATATAGATCTTTACAAATAAGAAACAAGTACAGAACAAAAATAAAACTACTTTATAACAGAAGTTGAAATATAATCCTTTATAGGATGTAAAGGACATAACAAAAATAAAAATTCTATAATGTAAGATTTTTTTTACAAATATAGTTTTGCAAACACAAAATAACTACAAAAAATAAACTGGCTTTAAAAAAAGAAGTTGAGATGAATTTCTTTAAAGGGAATAGTAAATATACAGTAGAAGAAATAACAATAAAAATTCTATAATGTAAGACTTTTTATATAAAGTGTAAATTCAACTGGAGTAGGAGTTGACAGTTTTACAGACTGACTCCAGTGATCCCATAATTGTTTCTAACTCCAATTCTGACTCCACAGCCCTTTGAACAAGTCTAGTAAATTCATAGCATCATCAGTCACAACAAATTTTGTCTCTTCTCATTGGATTTGGCAATTACATTTCCCTCACATATTTTGGTATGTTTTTCAGCAATTCTCAAAATGCTGCATGCCGAGATCCTCTCCAAACTCAATATATTATCAAGATGTTGCCTCCTTTACAAATCAGATACTGTGGGATTCTAACCTGAGAAACATGTATGGAACGCTAACATTATAATCATTAAGCCATGCACCCATTTCAATATATATATATATATATATATATATATATATATATATATATATATATGTAGCTGGAGTTATATTTTCCAATTTCTTTTTGAATTTGTAAGTCTGATGAATTGGATCATGATTATGATTCCAATGTAATAAATTATAACCATGGAATATTAGTGTTTGAGCCTTATATATTATATACTTACTCTGTCCTCGACATTGAGTTCTACCTGGATTCTATCCTCTTGGGTGGGTATATATATATATATATATATATATATATATATATATATAATTGACCACTAATATATATATATATATATATAACAATGTGGACTGAAAGTATAGAGTGCTACTCTCTTGGAGTCTAGCATCAGTCATGCTGATGACAAGCAGAAGTTTCTCTCTGGTACTTAAACAATTGCTCTCTCATAAAATATTGCATGTGTGTTTAATCCATACTGATTACTCTATCATTGTGACAATGTTTTTAGAGCTTTCATAATGAATTGTTAGTGTTTTCTTTTTTATTTTACGCTGAAGAAGGGAATAAAGCCACTAAGATGCAAGGGCTTACTGAGAAGAAAGGATAATAGAGTTAAAGAAGCTGGGAAAACATTACTAAGAAGAATGAAATATAAAAAAACAGGATTCAAAGTGACAGATGGTAATGATTGACACTGCATTTAAATTTCTGAAGATTGTAGTTGACAGGAAAGCAAGAAACTGGAAAAGAGTTCCACAGGTGAAAAGTGTAACAGAAGAAACTATTAGAATATAACCTAGAGTTACATTAAGCAATTTCAACAGTAAAATAACTAGACCTAACTACCAATCTAGTACAAAACTAATGAAGTCGAGATACTAAATCTCATCAAAACAGTTGCCAATAATATATTTATAAAAAAAGGACCAGAGAAGTTATTTTATGGCAGTGGGAATATGATTAAAACCAAGATAACAGCATTTATTTTTTCATAATTTATTTAATTTTCAAATTAATCTTGTGTATAAGTTATTGGTTTTCAGAAGTCTCTTGCAAGGTAAAGAGTAAAATTTAAAGCTTTCTTCATTATTTGAAACTGTCATAAGATGATTATAACTTTAAATGAAATTGAAACATTTTTTGAAATTTAACCAGTTTATGAGATACTAATATTAACTATTTATTTTCAAAATATTAATTTTTTCACTTTGTAGAGATAATATGCAATTGTACTTACAGTTAAATAGTATTGACTGATAACAAAGTCCTTGTTTTCATCTGGGTTACTTATCTTATAAAATTCCAAATGAGCAATTACTAAAATTTAAGGGTGGGTATTTTGATAATTCCATTTTGCAAATAATTAGTCAGTGTATTAAATGATTGAATAGTTTGTTCTTTATGAATTGGCCTAAAAAAAAAACAAAAAAATCTTATGGGCATATGGCCGAGTGGTTAGAACATTCGTTTTCTGACCATGAGACCTGGGTTCAAATCTCACCATAGTCGATTTGTCAGGAAGGTGACTTCTTTATGTTATCAGTCTTGAGGAGGTTATCCCAGCATGCGTCACCTTTAGAAAGTGCCTGAAAACCATACCATGCATTGACCCAAGCCTTGTGAGTAAAATTGGGTAGATGGAACTCTTTGGGGAGTCGTTGATAGTTGTGCTAGCACAAAGTCACAAGTCATCATGACTGAGTGTTTGAGCGTGCTAACCTTGTTCAGATTGTTGATCATGCTATATAATGTACTCTCTCCCAGAAACTTTAACTACAGCCTGCCCAGCATAGTTGCATTCTAAACCACAGGTGGGCTCTGTGGGTTTTGAACAAACACAAAAATGTGCCTGAGCAGGCATCTGCAACATGGATTGGCTAGCTTCCCTAGTAGAGGAGCATCCTTGGATACAAGAGACCATAAAGAACTATGATGGCAAATTAATATTAAACAACAATCAACTATTTAATATAATGCTTTATATATGCGTCCTTTATATTTTAAAATTGTTGGATATTGGTATTGTTCTTTTAATTTTGATTACAATTTTGTTTTTGCTCGAACCTGATGCTAAAAATCAGCATATTTGCCTTCCTCTACCATAACTCTTTGGTATATTTCAGTTATTAGTAGTGAGAGGTAATTGCAACATTTGGAGATACCAAAATCAAATAAATACAACAATTTAAATATCTGGAAAGTATTTTAACAGAGAACAGAAGGTGTGATGCTAAAATCTCAATGTGTATCGGGAGAACGAAAATTGCCTTCCAAAAGCTAAGCAAAGTATTAAGAAAGAGAAAAATGTTGTTAGAAACAAAGAGTACTGAACTGTTATATAATATCATTCCTCTTATATGGCAGTGAATTCTGGCCAATTTCCTCAAAGATGAAGAGACTTGAAATGTGGTTCTACTGAAGGATGCTGAGAATACCACAGACTGAACAAATGAGCAACAATGAAGAAAATGGAAACAAAAACGACACTTATACTTAACATGAGTAAATGATAGTTGAAATTTCTAGGGCATATAATGAAGAAAGCGAGCTTGAAAAATTTGATACTCACAGGACAGATTAAAGGCAAAGTGGACAGAGGAAAACAATGCATAACCTATCTAGCTAGCTCGAGTAAATGAATGGTGGGGGCAAAGTTTAGGAGAGATAACAAAATAAAATTTATTAAGAGCTACAAATGACAGAAAATTATGGAGACCCATGATCATCCACGTCCTAAAGGGACATAGGACATAACCTTTTGATTTAAGGCTTTTTCACTATTTTTTTTAAAAAAATCTTTAATAATCCTTCTTTCTTTCAAAAATGACAAAGTTCACACAAACTGCCATACTTTAATTTTAAAATTGTTGGTACTTGCAATTCATGCACTTGAGTTTATAAAGTATGGAGAGATGTGGATATTTGATTTTCAAGATACTATAAACAATTCCAAATAATAATAATAATAATAATAGTACAGATAATAAAGTATGGTTAAGCAGTAGCGACTGATAAAGTATTTTGAGGTTAGATTAAGATGAGATACCCTGGCCCCAGAACAAAGACAGATACCTTGGTCCCAGGCTGAAAGCTGAGACACTGGCTCCAGGCTGAAAGCTGAGACACTGGCTCCAGGCTGAGACTCTCTAGTCCCAGGCTGAGGGCTAAGACACTCTGATCCTAAGCAAAATTAATGATTAATTCAATAATTTTTAATGGGTACTATGTTAATGAAAATTAAAAATGAAAGTGGCAAATGAATATAAAATTTTAACTAAAACTAAAGAAATAAATGTCATGCCTGGCTAAATTATTCCTTAGTTTTTCTTATGAGACATCATTCAAAATATTAACATAAATTTGCTTGGCCATTGTATTCAGAAACTGTACCAGCTTATGAATTGTAATTACTATGAAAAATGCCTATTTCTTTAGCTACATTTTGTCAATAGAGATTATTATAAGCAATTAATATGATTATTTGTTTGTTTAATGGCATATGAAATCCTTATGGGCCACTTAATGTCAAAATTTAATTTTCTTGGGATCATTAGTAATTTCTTTTACAAAAATGTATTGCTGGTAATTTTTTTTTTCCTTACAAAAATGTATTGTCGGTCATATATATATATATAAAAAGGAAAAAAAAAAAAATATATATATATATATATATATATTAAATGACCTTATATGACCAGCAATACATTTTTGTATTGCTAGTCATATGCATATTTTTTTTTTCTTACAAAAATGTATTGTTGGTCATATATATATATATATATATAGTTTTTGTTTTTTTTTCTTTACACATACACTGGGAGGAAACAAATATTCATACACATACAATATTTTAATTTATAGTATTTCCAACTAATTAATAAACAGACTTTTCCTATAATTAACTGTACACAGATGCATAATAATTAAATATGCATAAAAAACAAGTTAAATTTTGATTTAGTAGAAATAAATCACATTTATCTATTTTAATGGATTAAAAAAGTATTCGTACAATACAAAAAAAGAATACATAATCTTTATTTAATACTTTGTAGAATAGCCATTATTCATTTCTACAGCAACCAACCTCTTCTTGTAGTTCTCAATTAGTGATTTGAAAATTTTAGTTCGTATTTTGTTGCATTCTTCTTCGCATATTGTTTTCAAATCCAAGACATTTGTTGGAGCTCCCCAATTGGATTTGAATTTTCAGATAATGCCATGGATTCTTGATTTGGTTTAAAGCTGGGAACTGGTTTGGCCATTTCAGGATATTGATATTATTTTTAGCAAACAATTTCTTCATAGATTTTGCAATGTGCTTAGGATCATTATCTTGTTGGAAGAACCAATCAAGAAAAATTCAAGATTTTCAACCAGAATCATTAAACTTTCTTCCAAAATATCTTGATATGAAGTGGCTTTCATTCTACCATCTATTACTGATATGTTGCCAATACCTTTTGCAAAAAAAAAAAAAAAAAAAAAAAAAAAAAAAAAAAAAAAAAAAAAATCACCAAACCATGATGCTGCCACCATTAAATTTCACTGTTGGAACTGTGTTCTTTTGTTTGAAGGCATCACCATCTTTCTTCCATGTTTTCTAGAATTATGTCCAAACAACTCAATTTTGGTTTCATCTAGCCATAATACTCTTTCCCAATAAAATTTTTTCTTATCCTTATGTTCCTGAATGAATTTCAACCTGGCATCTCTGTGTCTTTCCAATGGCAGCGGAGTTTTCTGAGGGTAGTGTGGTTTTAGATTGTTCCGAGGAATTTTGTTGCTTAATGTTTGTTTAGTGACAGATGAAAGCAAATCATTCTTGATGAGTAACCACTGAATTTTGTTTAATTTGACACGTTAATTTCCTCAAAGATCTTGAAGAAATCTTCCATGAAGCACCTGTTCTTCTTTGGTTTTCAACAGTTTTGAGTTTTTTATACCTTGCAATAAATGAACCAATGGTAGTAAATGCAATATTCAGATTGTCTGAAATTTTCCTGTAACTTTTACCTTTTTTCCAGAGCTTAACAATCAGTTCTTTTTACGAATTTGTCAATTCTTTACCTCTTACCATGATGATAACCTTCTTGCACAAATATCAATTTCAGAATGTTCTTTTAGGCTAAAAATAACTGCTAACATTATTGGAACATTCTAGAATAATCTAGAGTATTAAAGCAATTTAAAAGTTTTAAAATCTGAAATTTGCATTGTATGAAATCTTTTTTCACCCATTAAAATGTATAAATGGTATTTATTTCTATTAAATCAATTTTTTTCTGTTTTTTATGCATATATAGTTATTATGCATCTGTGTACAGTTAATTATATGAAAAGTATGTTTATTCATTAGTTGGAAATACAATAAATTAAAAATTTGTATGTGTACAAATATTTGTTTCCCTATCACAGTATATATTGTTTCATACAAAAATGTATTGCTGGTAATATATATAGATATTTTTTCATACAAAAATGTATTGCTGGTAATATATATAGATATTTTTTCATACAAAAATGTATTGCTGGTAATATATATAGATATTTTTTCATACAAAAATGTATTGCTGGTAATATATATATATATATATATATATATATATAGATATTTTTTCATACAAAAATGTATTGCTGGTAATATATATATAGATATTTTTTCATACAAAAATGTATTGCTGGTAATATATATATAGATATTTTTTCATACAAAAATGTATTGCTGGTAATATATATATAGATATTTTTTCATACAAAAATGTATTGCTGGTAATATATATATATAGATATTTTTTCATACAAAAATGTATTGCTGGTAATATATATATAAATATTTTTTCATACAAAAATGTATTGCTGGTAATATATATAGATATTTTTTCATACAAAAATGTATTGCTGGTAATATATATAGATATTTTTTTGTACAAAAATGTATTACTGGTAATATATTTTTTTCTTTCTTACAAAAATATATAGCTGGCAATATACTGTTTTTTTTTTGTTTTTTTTAACAAAAATGTATTGCTGGTAACCTTCACTATAAAAATATATTTCTGCACTTGCATAGTGTTTTGACTCCAGTTTGGGCATTCACTATTTGCCCATAGCTGGGACCCTAACAAATGCTACCACCCCATGTCAGGATGGACCTGGGAACAACAGTAATTAAAGAGGTGGTTCCATGCTAATCAAAACCTCCCAATCAGAGGCCTTGCTGCCAGATGTAGTTTATCGTCATACCCAGGATGAGCAATTAATGTGAATACTATTGAACTTAATAATGAATTAAATAAAATTAAAATCCAGAATATATTAATATCCCAAATACTTTTTATTGGGTAATAAGCAGAATGCCAATCTTGCAAATCATTGAGAACAAGTAAATTTTCCTGATGGTTCTGTCAATCTATATAAATAATCTTAAAATAATATTGTGGACAAAGCAAAACAAAGCCAAAGGCTAGATGGGGTACAAATCTACAGACGCAGCCATCTCTCTATTCAAAATCATCATGCTATATTATTATTATTATAATTATTTATTCACTAGTATCATAGTGGGTAAATAATAATATAATGAGAAGGTTTTCACTAGAGAGTTGGTTTATTGTATAAACTTCACAAGTAATGCTGTTTCAATCCATTATCTGAGGAGCTATTAACTTGAAGTTGGACACAGATAAGCTAACTAGCTTTCTTTGATTTCTTTTGTCTTTCAGACCTTTTCATATACAAAATGCTCCCAACATTGGCATACTTCTGGATGGTTTGGACAGAATGATTTAAACTTTTTGGAAATTTCACATTGACTTTTTCTTTGTTGACATACTGATGATGTTCATCTCCTCTAAACACACACTTTCCAATATGAAATTAAAATTAGTTACACTGAAAAATTGTAGGCTCCAAAGTTTATGCAATGTGTTTTTGTTTTGAATGGTTTGCATCTGAAGATTAATATCATTGAAAGGATGTCAAGCAGCTCATAACTTTAGCATGGCCTATGTTCAGCATTGCCAAGCATTCAGACTTGTATACCTCCTTGTACTGTGTCAATGTGAATTACACTACAGTCAAAAATGACCATAAATACTACACCTGAAAGTATATTGTCAAATACAACTTTTAAATAAAAATTAAACAGATTCATTTTCTTGATAAGTGGTTCCTTTCTTTTGCGCACCACTGTATACTTTAATGATTGCAAAATACTTGACCTGGTATATTGGGATAAAAAGAAACAATGAGATTGACAGATTTGCTTTTTTTTTTATGACTTATCAGCACTTTATGGGTTATTTAAAGCTCAAACATATTTTTGAATTGGTGGCAGTTGCTTACAGTAACTGGTGTTCCCAACCAGTCCCCCCATTCAAGTACTGATCAGGCTTCAATGACTGAACAAGAACTGGTATTTTCAGCATGGTTGAACCAGGGGCAAAAAATAATATGAAGAAAAGTGCAGAAGATAATTTATGAAAACAAAAATAAAACACTTCCACAAATTAAATAAATGTATTTATTTTTTAAAATGTTGAAAAATAGAATGGCATAATTCCAAAACATCAAATGAAGACATGAAATATTGTCAGTTCTTTGATGATGCAAATGTCAAAGAGAAGTTTTTTTATTTCTATGTGTATGTTGAAAGAGTTTCCATTCTTTTATGTATGTGAATTTTGAAACACAATTATGTTTATTTGTGTGTGTGTGTGTGTGTGTGTGTGTGTGTGTGTGTGTATCAGCAGTAGTAACAGTAGCTGTAATGCAGTAACAGTTAAATTTGGTTATCAATAATGCAAGTTCTGTTGTTATTTTAAAGAATATAGATAATTCTTAAGTAAAATGAAAGGGAATAAAATATTTATAAGAATTGATACTCTTGGGAAAGGTATGAATCCATCTCTTCTCTCCCAGGTTGAATAGCAGGACAGACTGGGTCCTATAGCCTTGGTTGGAAACTAGTCTACCACAGAATAAAATGGCAACCTACTGCGGGAACATCTTCTGCCTAGTCATTTATGAATTGAAAAAGACATGAATGTCCAAGTGTGTATCATGTATGGCACTTAACTGACTGATAGATATCACTCAGAATTAAACAAAGTTGAAAGTGACTAATTGGTAGGTTAGAAAATGTATAAAAATGTTTACTGAGGATGGATAACTAAGTTTAATTATCAAAATTTATACAAAATAATCTGCTCAAACTGGGTGTAAAAATTTAGCATTATCTCTCTAAGTTTTAGGTGGTGAAAAAATATATTTTGTTAATTTCTATTTAGTAATTTAAGAAGGAAAAGATATTAAGTTTTGCAGCAATTTCACCCTTCAATTGTTTTTTTTAAAGAAGATTGTCGGCAAATTATACAAAATGTAATATACTTTTTAGATGGCTCTCATTGGTCAAAAAATAAGAATTCATATTTCTATAGCTCTGGAGCCTCTATTTTACATGAAAATGACTTCATTTCTGTAGGAAAAAATAATTAAGGTTTCTTATAATGGTGCGACTAGATATTTCCATACAGAAAATATTCGGCATTCATTGAACAGTTAGCAATATTTCTTGTACTGATGAGAATTTCTTTTCTAATGTCTTCCTTAAAATAGTACAAAAATTCAACATCTGGATTATGTCATTATTTTCACTTTGAGATAGAAGTTCTATCCATTTTATTTGTTGCTGCTATTAAAAGTCTTCAAGTGATGGGGCTTTCTGTTATTTAGTAAAGTTCTTTTTGATTCTGTAGCACCAGTCTAAGATCTGATTAAAGCATTGTCTTCTTCAATACCAAGAGAATTCATTCGTTTGAAGCCATTTTCAATCACTGATCTGAGAAAACACATGTATATAACATAACACAGTTAAAATCTAATGAAAATATTAAAAAAATATAATACAGTGTTTGAATTCAAAACACGTTTCCTATTTTGCTGAAAAATGTACAGCAAGGAATAGAACAAGTTCCATATAGAATGAGATTTATCTGGAACCTTACTAAATCCAAGTAGGTGAAAGGTAGACTACCAGCATTACCCCTTTGAAACTTTATTCTATAATTAAGGGTACTTAACTACTCGTAAAATCTATATTAGCTTTTCTTCCAAACAGATCCAACCTACCTTTGCGATCTTCATACCAGATTTTCACAACTCTGTCATTCTGAAATGAATGTAAATGGAAAAAATCATTCAACTGAAAAAGCAATTTATTCCATAGACAAAATCAATAGCTAATCAGTAAGGAGCCTATAACTTACTTAAGACATTCTAACAAAGTTAACATCTTCAACTATTTTCAATTCACTGAATGCATATCACAAAAAAAACAAAAAAAAAAAACAAAAAAAAACACCAAACTGCAAAGCTTCAATAATACACAGCTTTGATTGAACAAAGCTGCATTATTTTATTTAATATTTAATTATCATCAAATAAAACTGCAATATTTCAATTTTATATTCAATTGGGGTTGCATATTTTATGTATTGAATCCATATGGAAAAAGGAAGACTAAAATAATAATAGAAAGTACAAAAATTAAAAAAATAAAATAATAAACTACAGCTTCACTTGACATGAGATTTAGAAACAAATTCAAAATTGTTTCATTAAAACATCTGCAATGTGAGAAACTTGTTTGTTGCATAGGATGTGTGACAAGGTGTTTCATCATGTTGGAATACAAGTTAAAAACTGAAATACTAAATGGCACAGAGAAACAAGTAATTTTAAATATTAAAAAGATACTAAAATAAGAAAATGCCAGACTGAAAATTAATTATATGATATAATAATATAAATATTGAAATAATTAGAATTTGAATAATTTATTGAAACAACATCAAAATTGCATCATTCTAAGGATTTGCTAGTTTTTATAAAAATCCTACCAAATCTAAATAAGATTTGAATTTAAGCTCTTATATTTTAGTAATATAAATCCAGGAAAAACGTAAAGTTTCTAAATTCAATCTCTTAAATAGAAAGTGTCTATAAATAATTCAAAAGCATTGAAAATGTTATATTAATGATGAGTGAGAAGAGAATTATTATTTAAAAGAGACTCAAAATAGAAAAAAAAAGTTAAAAGGATAAATTAATTTTTGTGTAAATTATCTCAAGTGTTTCTATGGTTTTTTTTTTTTTTTTTTTTTTTGGACTTGTTAACCTTTTAGCATTCAACATGCTCAAACCTGCCCTGTAAATATCAGTTCTCAAAGTGTCACTGTGTAATTTCCTAAGTTATTTGCAATGATGTTATGAGAGCCGATATTGATGAGGCAGGTTTGGGTGGGTTGAATACTAATGGGTTAAGCCTTTTAACTGAAAACTATATTCAAGCCCAGAGGAAGATTTTCATAACTCCTGTAATGAAAAAGATTCTCATTTTATTAAAAAAATCTTTTTAAACTATACTTCCTATTAGGATAGATTGACAACGTTATTCAGATGAGATGATCAAAAGTCAGTTATATTCATAAGTATTCATATTCTTTTTTAATCTAACAAAAAAATTTAATGTTATTTTCTTTTTTGGTGGGGGAAATATTCTACAAATATAAAATTTACTTTTTGTAATATTATTAGCATGAAAGCCATTTCTAAATTAGTTTTTTCTCTTGCACTTCTTGCCTATAGAATTTTCTTCCAGCTTCTTACTTTCCAACTTTGATCTTCAAAGATTTAATTGCAATGTCAATCATCATCTTCTCTCCTTGAATCAAGTCCTTTTACAGTCCACTCTCCTCAATAATGTTACATCAGTTTCTTTCACTCTCAGTAACTCCCATCTTAGTGGCTTTCTCTCCTTGCTGGAGTTGAAATAATTATAAAAAAACCCCGATAGAATAAAGATTGTTTCTTTTAGATTTTACACATCCATTGTTGGTTCTTTTTGACAAACTTTTTTTTTCTTAATGAGAGACAGGTTTTGTGAAAGTGGGGAAAATACAACTCTACAGCAATAAATAAAAAGTACTTAAAAAACATACAGCATTAAAAAAAGAAAAGAAAGAAAGACATTATCAATTTCACCAGCTGTAAGTAGAATAATACTTCCATGATTTAAGGGTTTTTATTAGGTTGGTGCAAAAATAATGTCGGTAAGAAATGGTAGGCAATTGTGTCATGCCATCACAATTGGGAAAACAATTTCCTTGAACAGTTTATTTCAATAGAAAATAACTCTTTGAATACCAATGACTTGTGCACATCTCATCCAGATACCATTTTTACTGTGGTAACCTGAAAAAGAGTTTTCAGGTCTGGGTCAAAGGGGAACAAAACCAAAAAGGTAAACATTAATCTTTTATTAAATGATATAAAAATAGCAAAAACAAGAACCATAAGAGTTTAAATAACTACATCAATAAGTTTATAGCCTAATGATGAAAAAAGCAATTGACACAAAGATTTTCCAACATAATCTCCTTCCATATCACTGCACTTAATTCAGTGTTGAATATTGAACACATAGACAAAATATTACACAGTGAAAATCACAGATAAAAATTCAGACAATAATGCAGTCATATATATATATATGAATGTAATGAGAATGAAAATGATATAAATTCTAACACGTTCACAGCCTTAATTCAAAAGAGGGCTCAATACCAAGAGTAGAGCAATAATTATTTATTATAATTTTTACATATGGACAAAAACAACTTGCTCACTACAAAGATGCATTCTTGTTTCACTGCAGCTGCATCTGAACCAAAAATCTTTGATAACCATTTTTGGTTTGTGAGCAAGTTGTTTTTGTCCATCTGTAAAAATTGTAATATATATATATATATATATATATATATATATACATACATACACACACACACACATTGTTGTTCTGTTGGGCTCTAATCAATTTTTATTATTTTTTTTTTTTTTTTTAATTTATAAAAAAGAATAAAAAATGAATGTATGGAATTCCTGCCAATGGCACATTTGATTTTTTCACATAAAAAAATTAACTGTGTCCTCACGATGAAGCAGTTAAATTGCAACAAATGTTTTTATAAATCTTTTTTAGTCCCGGTTATTGCAAAGATTTATTTTTGTCTACATAGCATTATATGTAAAAGCAAAAAAAAAAAATCTTTACCAAGACTTAAAAAAACAAACATTCTTTTTATGAAAATTAAATTTGTTTCTATAAAATTCATGTATTTCTTAAAATTTTATAGCTTTCAAAATAAATTTTGATCTTTATTTACTTAAAATAAACAAACTTATTTGAAGTTTCCTGAAAAAAAGCTTTTTCACACAAAAGTTTGTATTCTTTTTTTATATGCCGTGTCTCTTCAGGACATAGATGATCATGGCCTTCCCCATCTTCCTCCTGTCCCTTGTAGCTCTTAATAAGCTTTGACTTTTTGTTATTTCTCCCACACCCTGTTCTGACATCCGCTTGCTCAAGCCTGTTAAGTATGTCACATGTTGGTTTACCTTGTCCCTCCTTCCCTCTATCTGCCTTGTGAGAATTAGATTTTCCAAGCCCTCCTTTATCATTATGTGTCCCAGAAATTTCAGCTGCCTCTTCCTGATGTTAAGTATGAGTTTCCTTTTTGTTTGTATCCTCTCCAACACCTCATCATTGCTCACAAGTTTGGTCCATAATTTTGGACCTCTCATTCAACAGCTCATCACTTCCCTTGTATGTTGCAATGGCCAACTTCTCCTCTTGACACAGCTTACAGGAGTTGCTATTCACTTTACTAGCTTTAACTTTTCTTAAAATATTCAATTAAATGGCTGGACTTCTTTAATATTTTCTCGAAAACTCCAATAATAGTTTGCTAGCCTTGTATTGAACCTGTGTTTGAGTATTCTAAATAACAAGGTATAATTATACCACCTCTTTTTAAATTGGCCCTCAGTGCAACCAATGTATGTTTTTGCACTGCCATTGTCATTTTCTATCTCACTGCAATACACTACACCTTCTGTGCAACATACCCCATTTAAGGGACAATTATTTTTTTCTTCTGCAGTTACAAAGTTCTACCTTTCACTTTTTCTTCTTTATATATATATTAGGTTGGTGCAAAAATAATTTCGTTTTCTAACATATGCTACTATGTGAGAAAACGAAATTATTTTTGCACCAACCTAATATATATATATATATATATATATATATATATATATATATATAAAGAAGAGAACAATTTTAAGAAAATCTATGACAAAGTGGAAGAAACATACTCAATGCATTAGTTGCTCACAGAAATGAATCTGATTATTATTTTGATTTAAGAAATGCTACTTTAAATAAAAAAGAAAACAATTTACTGAGATTAAAATGTATAAAAAGAGCTTTAATCACAAGATCATCCACTAAATTTGTATTCAGGTTTTTATAATATTTCAACTTTATTTACAGATCTGCTTTTGTCAAAATGTGGGATATTTAATAACAAAAATAAAAGCAAACAAAAAGAAACTAAATGAAATTAGCTAGACTATATGGCCAAAACATATTTAACATTTTTTAATTTAAATTTAAAATTTCAGCCCAAAAGCACCACCCCGGCTCCATTTTATACACTCATACAATCACATTAAACATCACTTTAGTTCTATGGAGCCCTAAATGACAAAACGTGTCACATGAAAAATCTTTTCCACTTTGTCATAAATTTTCATCATATATATATATATATATATATATATATATATATATATATATATTGCATTTTATATATGTGGGTAAGAATTGCTACTTTGAAAACAGACTAAAATCTTAACCATTTCAAGTCAAGGTCAATCATTATCTATCCTCCACATCTTCATAATCTTCACTTCCTACTTATGAACATATCACTCACCTCATTCAGTAACCCTCTACCATGAGTGGCTCTTGAGCCTTGCATTGGGTAAACAGTAAAAAAAAAACAAAAAAAACCTTCCTATTTATAGTTTTACTATATTTGATATCAGACACCTACAATTTACATTTAATATTATAATAGTCAGGCTAAGCACAGCTAAGTATAGTCTATGGTATCTAGGTTGAACATTACCCTTCAAGATAGCTCAACTTTGAATATGTTACCCCAAAGATAGGGTTTGTCATATTTTGAGAGGAGAATAAAGGAAGTTTTATATGCCATTAGATTAGGAATATAAAATGTAAAGCCTGTTAGTAAATTAAACTTTTTGTATCTGATTACTTGAATACATATGAGATATGATAAATACAACACTGATCAGGAAATGATAAAGAAATATTATATATTGAATATGTGTATATTTAAGATTGGAAATTCCTATTTTGAACACTATATGTACACTGGAAATTGAGTAGGTTGTTTTGATAAAGCTTATTATGTATAGCTATAGATAAAAATCTTCCCATTTTTCTTTCAACTTGGAATTGAACATCAACCACTAGCATTGATGGGAAATATACAACTAATTCAGTTTCAAAGCAGGTCCAAATTAGTTTATACAGTACAGATATTTACTTTTCTGGCATATCAATACCTATATACATTATGTATTTTTTTATGGACAGTGTCAATTTATTTAGAAATCTTTTTGGATCAATAAATTGATTTGATAAATGTCAAAAATCATTCAATTTTTTTTATTGGGAAAGAGAAGTAATAAATTTCTTCTTCACTCTGAAAGTATTAAACATGCAACAAAATGAATTTAAAAAAATTTTAATGAGAAACTTGTGGCAATATTAAAAAATATAAATATTTTAATATGATACTGACAGATTGTAAGAATTTTGCCAAGTTTATTCACAAGGTCAATTGAAATTAATGCAGCTTAATTCTGTGCATTCTAAATATGCTATTTCTTGTTTATGTTAATTAAATGGATTATTTGTTTGCAAAGTTAAGCAGGTTTCTGTATATGTGCTGAAAATATACATGAGATACTAACGTTCCAATAGATAATCTGATGTAAATGTTGACGCTATGTGTGCAGACATTCTTCAAACTATAGTTTGCATATACCAACAGGAAGAAGGCTGGGCTATGGGCTCACCTTTGTTCCTATTGATGGTGAATATATACATGGAATATTTTGAGGAAATGGCTTTAGCAATGGTACCATTAAAGCTAACAGTATGGCTGAGAGACACAGATGATATCTTCATACTCTAGTGGGACCAAGAAGCTGTACAAATACTGCTAGACCATGTGAATTCAATAAGACTTTTGATCCAGTTCATGATATAGAAGAAAGTAAAAATAATGGACAAGGAGGAACACTGGAGAGTTATATGTTTGAAACAATCAGTGTATATGCTAGGCTATGAGGACCTCCTTAATAGGCTTAGTATAGAAATAAATACAATATGGGGGCTGCTAATAAAGACAGACAACAGACAAATGAGAGCAAGTCTGCAGCAGCAGCAGTCAAAACATGACAGGTAGTAGCAGAATTAATCTGCAGGCAGGTTAGGTTTAAGGCTCCAAGTTCATTACTGAGAATTGTCCTACGGAACAATAGCCTAATGAATTAAAGCATTGGTTTGTGAATTTGGTGACATAGTAATTGTGAATTCAATCCTAGGGTTGGGCAGTGTGTACTTGCATTCAGTGGGAATAGGGCAAGCAATAACTGAGCAGTACTAAAAATAAGAACTAGACAATACCCTTTGACATGGGCAGTGGAACAAGAACAGTCTATACTTGTAGATTAAATAAAGGGTTCAGTTCAGAATCCCCTGTTGATTACCCAGATTGATATATACCTGATGATATTTTGAATATAAACTATGTAAATAATAAAACTTATATAATGTTTAACCCCACCCCTGTCAATTATTTTGGGAAAAACATTTTGTTTTCAGACAAATTTTTTTATTTGATTTTAATATAGTAACTAAGAAACTGAGGCATCTTGAAATACTTGAGTGGTGGCTAACACCTCTACCAGATGCATGAGTTGACAATTGGACTCGTTTCAAGTTCAGAAGGGCATAAAAAGGATCAAGATTGATGTATAAACACATCTGTAGCTGGTTTTTGAATGTTATGATTTGGACGTGTTTATTAGTCCATGTATGAAAAAGACATTTTTTGGTAAAAATGTATGTATACTTCTACACTAGAGAAGGGATTAAAAATGAAAAAATGTGGAGTAAATTTTTTAATTTAAAAAAAAAAAAAAAAAAAAAAAATTAGCGAATAATTTAATTTTACCAAAAAATAATTACTTACCTTTCCTGCAGATGCAAACAAAAGGCCATCTGGGGAGAACTTCAAGTGATAAACAGGAGTTGCTGGTCTAAAATAGGAAGTAAAATTAACAGTTTAAGTTTTAATCAAAACATTAAATCATATTTTTTTAAATAATCATACTTTTATTTATTTTTTTAAATAATCATACTTTTATTTATTTTTTTAAATCATTTCACTCCAAGCAAGGCAATAATGCCACAACACTGCAAGGGATTATTGGGAGTGAAAGAGAGCGAGAAGACTGAAGTGAGGAGAAAGGACAATAAAAGAACTGAATTCAGGAAGACAGAAGATAGCGATTGGTGTTGCATTTAAATTTTTGCAGATTGTAAGTGGCTGGGAAGCAAGAAATAAGAAAGGAGTTCTTCAGGCGAGAAGTGTGGGAAAAGAAACAATTAGAATAAAACAGACACTTGCATTTAGCTAGTTCAACATTAAAACAGTACACCCTAGTTGCCAATCTAGTATTTATGTATTTATTGAGTCACCAAGGAGGCAAACTCATCAGAACAATTGCCATGAAAATATTTGTAGAAAAGACAGTGGAAAGCCATGTCCTGTTGGTGAGAATGTGATTGAAGTTGAGATGCCAGATCAGGGTTGATTACATTACAGAACTTTCCTTAAGATTTTTTTTAATCTTGAGGTATATAGTAGTGATACTAGTTCAGATATGGTAGCAATATTCAATGCATAGATGAATGGTAGATTTATAAATGTGCAAAATGGATCCTGCTATTATTTTTAAATCTTAAAATTGCTTAAACATCATTAGTTATTTCTTAATTATTAGCAGAATATCATTTATTTTTTTTGAGATTTTTTAGAAGATACTCTCTTCTTTTTAGAAATACATTTGCAATAGAACTATAATTAATAATATGTATTTATTAGCAACTATAAGGACGCAGTAGAAAAAAAAGGTACCAGGGATGAAACCTCATTAGAATAGATCCAGGGCCTTCTCATGAGTTGAAGGAACTCCACCCCGATTGACCATTTCTTCAGGGATATAGCTGTACTCACCAAACTTGCCCAATTGTGGATTGGTGAGGCTAATTAACTTATAATTGAAGGTTTTGAATTCAGAGTTGTCCTCCTCCAAGACTGATTGCTATGCAAGGGTATAGGACACATCTGACCTGCTATTTGCCTGTAACTGGTTTGGTGGGGGTAGAAATGGATTCCTACCTTTCCCAAGGGTAGTTGCATGTAAGTGAAAGTAAAGAACTCAACTTGAATTTGAACTCAGTTTTCTGATTCCTCAATTTGAGCTACTATCCATTACTCTACCTTGCCTCCTACTAGCAGTAGGAGGTAGTAGTATGAATCATGTTATTTTATTGTCTTCTTTTCATAATAATGTTTTTCTCAGTATCCCTCTGCATCTTAGAGGTTTTATCGTCTTTCTTGTGGTAAAATGATTTACAAAAGAAAAATGCAACAAAGGGAGATAATTAAAGTCAAGAATAGAAATGATGAAAGGTTGAACAAATACAAACATTAAAACTAAGAGAAATAAAATTGAAAATGAAACAAAATAATCAACAAAAGAATTAGACATAAAAAAAAAGTAAGATAGAAAGGATAGCTCTAAAAAAAGGGAAGAACTGTCAAAAGGCTCATTTGAATTCAAAACCTGAGTGATTATGTCATTGGTGAATAAACTAGCAGTACAAAAAATAAGAGATGTTAAAGGACAGATGGACTCCTCTGAGTCAATGGCCAGCCACCCAAACTATTGCTTAAATAGCATCACCTGTAATTGGCCAAATATGGTGAGTACAGATATATCCCTGAAGATATATTCAATGAAGGAGGTGTTCCTTTAAAAGAATTGAGTAGGCTCTGGATTTGGATAAACAACTAATGCATGTACTGAATGACAGAAGCAGGGAAGTTAACAAATGCAGAGAAAAAAGTTAAGGTTATTTGATGAGTACTATGCAAACCTGTATGCTTAAAAAATAACAAAAAAATAATAATAGTTATGGCACTTATTGATAAATTATATAAAATAACGTATATTGAGGTGAACAGAATTTTTGCCAATAAAATGCTCAAAAGTAATCTAGAGCAATAATTATTAGATCAGAATTAATATACGATCATAATACTTCTTTTCAGTTTAACTCAGATACAAGTCCTACTATTTTTTTTTTAAGCATTACACCCCAAGCAAGGCAGGAAGCCACTAGGATGCAAGGGGTTACAGAAAATTTAGAGCAATATCAGATAGGAGTGATAGAAGAAAAGATGAGGGTAGTGGATAGATCAAGGCAACTGGAGATGTCGATTGACATTACATTTGAATAGCTGGAGATTATAGCTCACAGGGAAACAGGAATAGGGAAGGGAGTTCCACAGGCGAGAGGTGCAAGACGTGAAGCTATTGGAGTAGAAGAGACGGCTACATTTAGTGGTTTTGACAGTGAAAGGGTGAGAGCGGGATGCTAGCCTCGTATGGCGCTTGAACTCATGACGTCTGGGAACCAGCGAATGCAGTACCTCAGAGCAATTTCCATGAAAGTATTTGTAGAACAGACAAGGCGCAGAGAGTTGCTGTCGAGAAGTTGAGCGTCAGACATTCTAATGGAGGGAAGGGAAGGATCTCTGTGGTGATTAATAGAGAGCAGTTTTGTCTTAGAAGCGTTGAAGTTGACCAGCCAATTATTGCCCCAGTTCACAATCAATTAGTTTTGTCAGTGAGACCAGATTTGTTTTTGAGGCAGGAATAAATTGTGGTGTCATCCGCGTAGATGCCAACTTGGGAAGTTATGGTGTCAGGAAGGTCATTTATGTAGATAAGGAATAGAGTGGGGCCTAGGATGGAGCCTTGAGGAACACCTGTGTTTGTGGAATAGGAACCGGACGAGAATCCTAGCTGGGGAGTAGGTGATAGATTCATATCTTTAAACATAACAAATCAGACTGGAATTTGAAATTGCTTCTCTGATTTATAATTCTGAGCTGCTATCTATTACACCACCAGTACCTCCTCTAGAAACATTATAAAGGATAGGAATAGTTCATTATACAGGATCCATTGGGTTGATGCTTTTCTTCAGAACATTATTGCAATTCAAACTAGGTCAGCTGATTATGTTTTCCATATTAATAACCTCTACTCACCAAATGATATAACATCATCATTGGCACAAAGATTGAAAATGGTTCAAATTTGTTTTAAACTGCGATGATATGACCACTGACATTGATAGTTTTATTAATTTTCAAAAGCATTGACTAAATATTTTTACTTACTTGCATTGCCATATACAAATCCACTGTGGCTGTTCACTCTCTGCTGCAGGCTTAGCACCTGTGGGGCCAGTGGGCACCAGTAGAGAAATCTCCTCATCTGGCACTGCCACGTCTCCCAGAGAAAAGTGAACTCCCTGATTGAAGTCATCATCAAGCAACGGATGCGGCAGTTGCCAAATCTGGATTACATCACCACCAAGCAGAAGTTTGGTACCTGGAAATAAAAAGAATGTAAACAGGTCAAGGTTCTTGTCACAAGGATTGACATTGTTATTGGTGGTAGCAGTAATAGTTGTAGCACGAGTAGTGCTGAAAATTCTTCAACTAATCAATTTCCCCAAATCAAGGTTTACTCCTAATCAAGGCCAGAGGACACAACAGCTGAAAGGTTATGATAACAACAAAGATCAGGACAATAGTCCAAATATAAATAATTCCCCAAATCAATATTTCACTGATCAAACATCAGAAGACCAATTTTTGGGAAGCAAGTTGGACCAAGAACTTTTCAGCACCTCTCTTGCAGGTGGTAGGTTGGTTCATATTTTTATTATTATTAGTAGTAGTAGTTGTTAGATAGGTAGAATTCTTAGTAGTAAGAGTAAGCAACATCAATAGGTGGGGTGGGGTTGTAATTATTATTATTGGTAATATGATGAAATTTAGATATCTGGGAACTGTTTTGACAGACAACAGAAATTAGGATACCAAAATGTGAAGGTACATTGAACAGTTAAAGATGTCCTCCTAAAGCTATTAAAAAAATAGAAAAATTTCATTAGAAATAAAGAAAAGAATGCTTAACTGCTATGTAATATCAATCCAAATGACAGTGAATGCTGCCATTTACTTCTTTCATATACCATGTTCCTTCAGGATGTGGGTGACCATGACTCTCCATTACTTGCTATCCTTTGTAGCTTTTAGTATGGTTTATCTTTTCACTATTCCTCTCACGCCCCATTCTGCCATCTATTTACACAAACAGGTAGGGTCACTCTCTATTTTCCTGCTGTCTCACAATGTCATATGAGTGCCAAATTCACTAAGCCCTTTTTCCTCATGATGTCCTAGAAACTTCAACTGTCTCTGTCTTTCTGATTTTAAGTATAAGTTTCCTTTTTGTTTCCGTTTTCCATAAAACTTCATTGTTATTCATATATTCAGTCCGTGGTATTCTCAGCATCCTTCTACAGAATTACATCTCTGTTGCCTGAAGACTCATTTATCTGTGAGGAAATTGTTCAGTATTCACTGCCATATTACTTTGCTTAGTTTATGGAAGGCTTTTAACTATTACAATGCACCTTCAGATTTTGTACTCTGTTAAAACACGACTCAGATATTTAAATTTCCATACTTGCTTCATTTTGGCATATTATATATATATATATATATATATATATATATATAAAATCATCTACATTTACCTCTTCGTCACTGAGGCCCATTGGTACAATTAGTATGGCATTTACCATGGTAACTGTTCGGGTTTCAATTCTCAGTAGTTCATGTGCACTGCTGATGAGTCCCAAATATCGGACAAGACATCCATCCAGTGCTTTCTGCATTCTGTTGAGGTTTCTTCTAGACTCAATGAATTACTTAATTATGATTATTTCAAATCCTCCTAATTATATATATATATATATATATATGTCATGTATAGTAAATATCGCATTGCAGTTCATGACACAATACGATATTTGCTTCCTGCATTTCATATGCACAAATTTATTGTTGCATACCAATCTTCCATGCAAACAAAATAAACTTGCAGACATTCTTGCAATGTCTGCATAACCATTCTAAAACAAAAATGATCATATTTATTATTTAATTTATTGTAATGTACTTGTAATCTCTGATGATGGCTTATGTAAGCCAAAAGCTTAGACAGGATTAACAATAAAAATGTATCAACATGGTGATTTTCTTTCGTGTTTCAGTGATAATGCTAAAAAGCTTATTCAACAATATGAAAGGAATTTACTCAAAATAAATAGACAAAACTTGTCTATATTATTTAATGAAACATGCATTAATATATATATATATATATATATATATATATATATATATATATAAGCTGATGTAATAGCATTTAAAATTAGGAATCATTCTGAGAAAAAATTCTTTTTGAATTTTTCTATGTTGAAAGTGAAATTTCTCAACAGGTAAAACTTTCTTAATTATACCTTATCTTACAAGTAACATTTTTAGTGTCCATTATAACATTTTATAAGTAATCTGTTCTTAAGTGTATCTAGCATCTGTTAAATAGATATAAAATTATTAATGAGATTATTTCCAATGTAGAGTTAGCATGCTGGTCTGACATTCCATAGAAAATCAGCTCAATCTTTACTGTGTGCTATAAAAATGTAAACATAAGTGAAAAAAAAAAAAAATAAGGTAAACATTTTGAAGTTCTGAAATGTTGATCAGTATCGGCTGGGTCACCATGGAGAGGCTGGTAAGATGTTGAAAGACTAAAAAACCCTAATGATCCTCAGCTAAAACATCACTGATGATAAGTGCCAAAGAATCAAACCAATGTATTTCACAAAATCATTATTGCATTTTTAATGCTATTTCCTTAATATTTGTTGTTTTAACCCTTTAGCATTCAATACATTTAAACACATACCATAAATATTGGCTCTCAAAATTTCACAGTTTGTGTGACTTCTTTCATTATTTGCGATGATGATGTCATATATTATAGCAGAATATACATGGTGTAGGTTGAACATTGAGAGCCAATATTTACAGTGCAGGTTTGGGCATGTTGAATTGGTAAATTTATTCTTCTGTATATCTTAGGCATATGTTATATCCAATGCTTTTCAGAAATACTTTCTTTTCTGATCTCTTTATAAAGAGAACATCATAGTTTAAGAGAATCACAAGGATCTGCTTTCAGTATTTATATGAAAACAAATAAGATTGGGAAACAGAAATTGATTTTTTTTTTTTTTTGTTGGTCTTCCTTATTAGTAGTGCTAATGAGTTCATATTGACATAGTCAAAGTTTTACAAATGATTTTGCATTGACCCTAACTATTCTTCTTCTATGAGCCATGAACCTTCAGGATGTGGGTGATCATGGTTTTCCACAAAATCCTCTCCTTTGTATCTCTTAGTTGTTTTTTGCTATCTCCCCTAATCCCTGTTCTGTCAATTATTTCCACAAACTTGGTTATTCACTAATTTCCTCTGTCCCCCTTACCTTTAACATATCCTGTGTTAATTTTTCCAAGTCCTCTTTCCTTAATATATACCCTCAAAATTTCAATTGTTTCTTCCTGATTCTAAGTATAAGTGCCCTTGTGTTTCTATTTTCTCAGAAAATCTTAATTGCTATAAGATTGAGAAATTTATCTTTTTTGTTAGACTCTCTCATTAGTAATGTTAATGTATTCATAGTAACATAGACAAAGTTTTAAAAATAGCTTTGTGTTGACCCTAAATAGGTAATTCACTGAATTCCTCTGTCCCTTTTGCCTTCAGACATATCCCGTGAGTGTCAAATTCTCCAAGCCCTCTTTCCTCATTATGCACCCAAAAAAGTTTAAACTGACTCTTTCTGATTCTATGTGTCCTTACTAAGAAATAATAATAATAATAATACTGATATTATATTGAAGATGCTTTAAAATCAGGTATAGCTAAAATTATATAGAAGAAGAGGGAAGTATTTTGATCTCTATTTAACAAAGTCAATAAACAGAAGAGAATAAAAATGGTGAAAGAATTCCGTAGTATATTCTATGTTCAGATAAATAAAATAAATTTTTTTTTAAATTAAACAGTTTATATGTATCTGTCTATATTTCTGAGATAAGGCATTTTTTTTTAATTATTTACATTGTTTGAACTGTTGTCTTCATCTTTACTGTCATTTTCACAATGTTTCAGCCATTGTATGTTCCGGCCTTCTTCAGGTGATATATTTGGTCGACAGGGATTGGGGACATTGTACTAGTTCCACATGCCATACCTTTTATGGATATATCAGTTTTAGTTAATTCTCTTTAGTAACTCAACTATCCAAGTTCACCCTTGCTGTAGCCAGGTATTGAACTCACAACTCTTTGTGTCACTGGATTACCTCAATCAATGCTTTATCCACAAGGACAGTGTATAGTGTAAATAGCTTTTATGTAGTTGATTTGCCATAGTAATGATGTTTTCCTTAGATTTTTCAAAAGTTTTCAGAATGCTCTAGGGTATCTAGATCGACATACATCTGATAAAGGTTAGAGGGCACAATTGACAAAACATGATAACATCATAGATGAAGGCAATAGTCTGGACAATGTTGTAAATTTTCATTTACACTACTGTCCAGACTATTGCCTTCCTTTATGATGTTGTTATCATGTTTTGTCAATTGTGCCCTCTAACCTTTACACAGATCAATATATACCTGATGAAGGCCAGAGGGCACAACAACTGAAATGTTGTGATAATGATGACAAAAATGAGGACAATAATCTGCATGTAATAGCGTATATAATAACTCCTCATCACAGAAATCCAGACAGATGGCAATCAAGTCATAGTAACAACAAAGATGAGGACAAGATTTCACAATATAAATAATAATTACTCCTCATCCCAAAAATCCAGACAGAAGGCAATCTGGTGATAGTAACAACAAAGATTAAGACAATAGTCTGCATGTAAATAGTGTATATAATAATAACTCCTCATCCTAGAAATTAAGATAAAAATAATTTTTTTTTAAAAAGTTAGAAATCCAACAAGTTTTCATGTACTCCATTTTAAATTCTTTGTTCAGATATTTCATATCAATCATTTATCATAACTCAATCAGCAGTGTGAGTAGAGATATTATTAACTTGTTAGAGCCATTACTCAGGAAATGGAGTGAGATGAGAGTGGGTGCAGAGTTCAATGAGAGGTTATCAGTTCAGTACAGAGCTCAGGAGGAGACAATCAAAAGAAGAAAAGAGAAATGCAAGCACCAGATTGAACAAGATTTCAGAATGAAACAGACAACCAAGAAAAGCTGGAAGGTAAACAGCTTAAACATTGTTATAAAACAAAGAACAATAAGGAAATAAGCCTGAACCAACCACTTACAATGCCTCATAGTGTGTGTGAATTTTTTGTATTTACAAAAATACACATACACACACACTGTAGTCTACAGTGAGGCAAGATACAAATACTTGAAGCCAAATGATGTTACTAATGTTACAAGAGTACTCTCAAAGCAACAATACAAGTAACAGTGTTTTCAAATCTAAAAAGCATAAAGAAAGCAACGAGATAACATTAAAGACTAGAAGTGCATGAAGCATGTAGCCACACTCTTCCCTTCTCATCCAGTTGTTCAGATTTCCTAAGCAGGTAGTGAGAGTCTTCAAGTACAGCTGTTAATATGCACAGGCAAAAAGAGAGAAGGTAATACAGACTATTGACAATGCAATCAAGCACATAAAATACTGAGTGTGCAAATTTGTTTGGTGTGGACTACTCAACTCAAGGACTGATGGAAAGAGGAGGAGGATTTTTAATTAAGTTTGTCACATTGTTTTGGGCATTTTGCCACTTATATTGTCATTGACAAGGATTATTTTAGTTTTGTTGGCAAAAAAAAGCAGGAAACAAGGTTGATTCAACATGGTTGAGCTTGTTTGGTAACACCTGTATTAGGCATATCAATAGTAAAAGACATTTAATTTTATGGGTTGTTAATCAACAGAAAATTTTAACTGTCACAATTAAGTGTGTTTAGTACATTTTTATAATTTGACAAAATGTTAAATGTCATCATTAAATGTGTTTACTGTCTTCTTATAACTTGACAGAGAGATTTTCTTAAAGAGTCACCATGATTCGGTTTTTTATTAAATGAAGCATTATCAGCCATTATTCATTTCTTTTTTATTGTTATTTCTTTCATCTTAATTACAGTTACTTTTCACTGTATTTAGAAATAAAATACAAGCTCTCAGTAAGACTTGAACCTGCATCCTTTTGCCACAGTAAACCTTGTTCCCGTTTTAATAGAGAGATATAATGCTTCAAATATATCATAAGATCACAAAGTCAAATAAGAGGCTGAATGTACTTTGCAATCAATTTTAGACAATTACTTTCTAAATGCTTGAAATACATCAATAAATGAGTTTGTAATTGCCAGCACTAAAACAAGATTTAAAAATTTATTCTTTGATAAAACCTTAACTTCCTAACCATGCCTATGATATGTTAAGAGAAACAGCTGAGTAAAAAAGGATTTAAATATAATATACTATTAGGTTGGTGCAAAAATAATGACGTAATAATGTCGCTTTTTGACGTTAAAAAATGTCAAAAAACGACATTATTACGTCATTATTTTTGCACCAACCTAATGCATAAGGGTGTTTTTCAATAGTACAACCAGTCATTGCAAATCCTTACAATAATTATTTCTTCATAAGGGAACGGATTGTTTGACAAAAAATTGCTTTCATAGCATCTCATGCAAAACTAGAAAAACATATAAAAGAAAAAATGGCTATTCCTTTAATGCCAGATTTAAGGCATATTATTAGGTTGGTGCAAAAATAATGTCGGTTTTTGACGTATTTTTAACGTCAAAAACATATTCAGATGAGATATAAAGGTATTGTATGACTATCTGTAGATAGAAGGACAGTCATTATTGTCTTTGGGATTAGATCCAAATAATGCATAAGGAACATTACTGGATTATAAGAAAACTTAAGTCAGTATCACATATTATCTTATTGGACAGATGTATAAGCCAGGTTAGTGTAGATTTATGCAACATGATATTTTCTTTGCTTTGTTATGCAGTTTGCTGAGAATGGTATTGCCTATGTAGCTTCCATTGCTGAGCCAGTTAATATATTAGACAGTATTTCTTTTCTATTCAACCTTTTCTCTGTCAACAAAACCCTTGTCTTTGTGTATTGTACATCTGAAGAAGGCCCCACATGGAATTGGTTGAAACAATATGATAATGACAAAAAGAATATGTTGAGTAAGTTAGAATTGAATTCTTTTGTTTTTATCATAACATTATGGAAGTGCTAAGTGGTTAACAGCTTGGAGAAGGAAATCAATAGTTCAAATCCTGGCTGAGGATATTTTTTAATGATCTTTGGGAAAGGCATGAAACCATCTCTCCATGGACTCTCTTATCACCATATATCTTGAAAAAAAAGTCTTGATAAGCTATAATGTCTGACACAAGAGCTCAGTTCTGCTAGAAATTGTTCTTTGCTACTGATATCAATGGAACTTAATGCTCACTCTCTCTCACACACAAAGAAGATATGGTCACTGCCAAGTAACCCTCCTGACAAGCCAACCAATTGTGTGAGAAGTAAAATAGATAGAAATAAACAACCTTATCAACTATTATTAGAAATTGAACAAAACTTCAGGCCAAATCTCTCTTCACTAAGATATTTCTAGGATAAATGAGAAGAGAGAGAGAGAGAGATAACTTTTAATTCTGTACACTATTATGACAGCTGCATATATAAGAAATAGGTGTTATAGTTAAAGAACTGGAAAAACTGCCTTCGAAGTGTTTATGGGTCACAAACCTAACCTCAGTAATATGCATATTTTTGGCATAGTTTGTTATGGCTACATACACAGTGGAAAGAAATTAGATGTTAAAAGTGAAGAAGCAATTTTCATAGGCTATGATAAATCGAGTCCTGCCTATCTAACATATATACCAGAAGCTAAAAAAGTCAAAAGAGTATGTAAAATTTACTGAAAATTTTGAAATTACTACTACATCTGACAATTCTTCACTTCTGGTTGAAGAAAATGCAACATTACTTCCCAACTAGGGAAATCCTCATAGGGAGAAAAAAAAAATGTCAAAATATACAACCAAATAATTCAACCAACAATATTGAAAATAATCCCAGTGTGGAAACATCCAATAGAAGATACCCCAACAAGTTATGAAAAACACCTGAATACTTAAAAGATTATGTTGTTAAAAATTTAGACAAAGTAGTAAGTCACCTATAGACTTTCTGTAAAACATATACCCAATACTTATATATAAGCTATTACTTCAAATGACTCAATAAAAAGGCATAAGGTCATAGGAAATTAAATAAATGCTCTAAAAATGACTGATACTTATGAATTAACTACACTCCTGACTGGTAAAACTCTCATTGGAAGTCAGTGGGTCTACATTATTAACAGTTATAAAAATGGCAACAAACAATACAAGGTTCAGTTTGCTGCAAAAAGTTACTTGCAAAAGGAATACAGTCAACTGATTGTAGTATTCTAACTTCAAGACAAGAAAGAACAAAAACATGGCAAATGAGACCAAGAAGTTGTCCATGTTATTGGTTAGGAAGAAATCCCACCATGCATCTGTAGGATTTGTCTATAAATTTGTGGAGGGGGATGTTTTTTGTAGCCATTCCTACTATGATTGGAACCAATAATTTGTAATGATTTCTTTTAATTAGATTAAAAGGAAATTTATTGTTTGACAAAATTTCATAGACTTGACAATATTAATGTCATAAATACAAGTATAAGATGTGCTATAAAATGTGTAATTTACAAGATGAAGTCAGCAGCCCTTACCATCCACATTCCAAGACAGGCAATGGATGAAGCAGTCAGCAGTGAAGGAAGCTGTTTTATACCAGCAGTAATCCAACTTCTGAAAAGAAAACAAAATAAAAAGTCATTTAAACAGACCATTAGGAGATTTACAAAACATAAAAAATGACTTGCATTTAATTGCCGCTTTAGATATTTTTTTTTTTTTTAAGACATTTCATTAGTTTCATTTTAATTGGCAACTTATAAAACACCAGGTGACAAGTTTAAGAAAGAAAAAAGATATAACAATACATTTTAGAACAATATAGACATTTACAAAGCAGTAAAACAAAATCTTATGTAAGCACATATGTTTGTAGTTTTATGATGAAAAAAGCATTTACTTTATACAACAAATAACGTAATCCTTTGTGTAAGATCACTAAATTAAATATAAATTATAAAATTCAATTTATTTTTCTGAAAAATTGATTGAATTGCTTTCTACAGCTTATCAATCCTTTGCAGGTTATTTAAAGCCAGACAATATTTTTAGAGTATAAGAATTTTTTAAAAATAATGATTTAATGATACAAATCTTACTAATTAATCTATAGCTGGGGGAGAAGATGTGGATTCATATCTTTCTCAAGCATATTTACACATAAGTGAATATAATGAACACAACTGGAATTAGAACTCGGGTTTCCAATTAACAATTCCATTACATTGCCAGCACATCCAACCTTACAGCACCTGGTATCCTCAGTTGATCACCCATTTGGATACTGACCAGGCTTGATGTTGCTTAACTTTGGTGATTGTACAGGAACCAGTGTTTCAATGTGATATAGCCATAAGCACTTTTCTGAAACAGCAATTTTGATTAATTTGTTTTATATTTGGTCGATATTTATAATGACTGGCTATTTATTTCTGTGTATTCCTAATCCCTGCTACAAGTGCCTACTCAAGCGCATTTGTGTTTCTTCAGCACCTACAATTTATACTACAACTATCATGAATGGACCTTAATTACAGTTTCTGGGACAGAGCACACAAATTGGTAAGATATGTCTTGGTGACAATGTCATGTGACTTTGTACCAGCACAACCTAAAACAGTATCCACACATTTTTGTCAACCCAATTTCACTCATAAGGCTAGAGTCAACTCATAATATGGTTTTCAGACACTTCCCAATTGCTGAGTAGAGCTTAGATACTGTTTCTGTGAAAGAGATCACAATATCTGGTAGTTAAACAAGGATAGTGTGTTTAACCCTCGGTCACAATGACTTGTGACTTTGTGGTAGCACAACCATTGATGGCTTCCAAACAGTTTTGTCAAGTCAGTTTCACTTACAAGGCTAGGGTCAACCTGTGGTATGATTTTCAGGTACTTCCCAATGGTGCTACATGCAAGGATCATTTCCTCAGACAGATATTATAAAAAAAGTCACCACCTTGACAAATTGATCTGGGTGAGATTTAAACCTAGGCCCCATAGTCTAACATTCTAATGACTCAACCACATGCCCATTCTGGTTGGCATTTATATGACTAAGTTGTTCTTAACACAAGGTTATGTATTTTACTCCAAGATAATGTTATCTTTTAATTGTTTATTATTGTTTATGAGTTTAAATCAATGAGTTCACAACCTGACACAACTATTAGCTGAATTTTGATTTAAAATGTTCACTGTGTAATATTAGGTTAGTGCAAAAATAATATCGTTTTTTGACGTATTTTTTAACGTCAAAAAACGATATTATTTTTTGCACCAACCTAATATTTGATCTACATGATCTACAAGGAAGTGTTGGATTAAGTGCATTGACATGGAAGGAGATTATGTTAAAAAAAATAAAACTGTTGTGTAAAATAATTTTTTCTTCATCATTAGGTTAGATAGCAACAAAGAAAAATCAGTTCCAGGTAATTAATTAGAAAAATATATGTTTGTTGTTAGTTTTATGAAGCAGGTACAGTTGGCAGGATTATCAGCTCAACACATTATATTTACTGTTTATGTTCATGTAGATAAATGATTTATTAAATAGATTAACCAGTAAGCAAACACTGCATTTATTTAAATGATTTTGATAAATGATTGATGCGACATCTCTGAATAAAGTAGATAAAGATGGAATGAAAACCAATTGGATATTCTTATTTTTCTATTGACGTGTTGTTATATTATGTTAGCATTATTGAAACATAACTGTGTTATCATGGCAATGATGCTACATAAAAATATTGTAGTCAATTTAAATTTAAAAATATATATGCAAACAAATTAATGAGATTGGTACATAGAAAATATGCTAAGACAGAATGTAAATATAGTGGTTAGATATAGAAAAATAATTTGAATGAAAGTTTGAATGAGAAAAATAAAATCTGTATAGCCAAAGAAAATAGTGAATACTTATAATTAGATAAAAACAGCAAGGCTCAGGCTGTGACTTTAGATATTTCAGAAGCATTTGACAGGGCCATATTTATTACATTTCGGCCGTTGTATGCTCCGGCCTACTTCAGGTGGTTGGAATGGCACAGTGAATAAAGGCATTAGTTAGATCCAATGACAGGACCCAAAGAGTGTGAGTTTAATACCTGGTTAAGGCGGTGGAGAACTTGGAGAGGGGAATTAGCAGGAGATAACTGACAAGTGACATCCATTAAACATGGCATGTGGAACTAGAACAGTCTACCCCAGTGAGCAAAATAAAAGGTTCAGTTTGACATTCTAACCACCTGAAGAAGGCTGGAGCATACAACGGCCAAAACGCTGTAATAAATATGGTGACAAAGATGAGGACAATATTATGAATAATGTAAATAGTGTAAATAATACCTCAATCTCAGAAATATAGACAGATATATTTGACAGGGTTTGTCATACTGGCCTTCTTCACAAGTTGAAGGGCTATGGTGTCTCTTGCCAAATATTCAACTTGATTCAATTTTTCTTAACAGATTGTGTAATGAATGTAGTGTAGAATATCCAGTTTTTTATGCCCTTTAACATTAATGCAAGGATCACCAAAGGACTCTACCCTTGAACCTATATTGTTTCTTATTTTCATCAATGATCTTCCTGATGCCATCAGTTCCTAACTTGGTATTTATGCTGTTGATATGATTCTTTCTTCTTCATGTAAAGATCATCAATGCAAGAGTGCATTATTGATGATTTTGAATCTATTAAGAAATACTGGAAGCTCTGACAGATTGCTTAATTATATATAAACTTCTGGCTGGTGTCTAGATTAAAATAGCCTTGTAGATCTTCACTAATTTTTTTCAGTTCAGTTTGTGTTATCAGAAACATTTTAAAATAGCAGTTAGTCTTGATCAAAGGCCTTGACTTAATTATAAAAAAAATATATAAAATGAGAAAAGTTAGGTCAACATATCAGTTCATAAAAGGAAAGTAGGAATTATATTTTAATTATTTTTTATCAAAGTAGAGTCATGATAATATTCTTCTGGATCATCAAAATATTATTTTATGGACTGTAGTTGATGCCTTACAAATTATAAGTTTTTATATCACCATACCGTAAATGTGAAATTATTTACAAGCATCAGTTATATCATACTAAAAGTTTTATTTTATATGTAAACTCTAAAGAGTTGAAATGGTGTTCTTGTCAGATGTATTGAATTAAAGTACCACTAAACTTGAAGAATGAAAACTAAGAGAAAGAAAAGATTCATGTAATTTTTAACTGAATGATAGTGAGATCATACTCTTCTTCTAACAGCAATTAAGAGGTTGTTTCACACTACTCAAAACCTCCAATCTCCCAATTAGAGACCTTGGAGACAGATGTAGTTTATCGTCATACCCAGGACTGGAGCATATCATTTGTCCAGTTAGTTCTCTTATTTTTTATGCATATCTGCAATACTAATTCTTTTTATTTCTGCATATTTTTTGTCAAGTCATTCCTCTTTAGCTTGCCTGCATTTGTTGCTAATTTCTTTGTGCAGTGTCCTATATTCTGTGCCATACCTTGGCATTGTTTTTTGCCTACTTTTCATCATGTTGAGAGTAATCTCTCATCTATTCTTTTTCTAGTTTTCTTGGGATGATCTCAGTTGCTGATGTTACTAAAGCTTTTTGTCAATTGTATTCTTGTAATACTGTCCATATATTTCTTCTTCACATTCAGGTTATTCAGGAGTCTGTTATATTAGGTTGGTGCAAAAATAATGATGGTTTTTGATGTAATTTTTAACGTCAAAAACCGTCATTATTTTTGCACCAACCTAATATTAAAATTTTGGTGTTTCTTTCACCCTCTTTAATTTCCATAGTTTCCCTCTAAGTTTACATGATCAAAAATAACAGGTAACAGATAAATCTGACTATATTTTATGTTCATATAGTGAGCCTCAAGCAAACCAGTTAATTTTAAAAGGTAATAACTCATTTAATCATTCTTGAAGAAAAAATTATCAAAATTCCTTCTTATCTGTAAATAGGGTTATTATTTTATTAATAACAAAAATTCTGCATTGTCCAAAACTTTGATGATGACAATATGATTTTTATAGGTTCCAATACGTTATTCATTACACCACTATCCTATTACTTGAAGATAAAATTAAATTAACTTGAAAATATGAAGTCAATATAAATTAGTAACATGTTTCTTTTGGAATTTTTTTTCTAATAATATTGATGCATCAAACTCATTTAAAAAATCAAAACTAAATTTACATTTTTTTTTTTATTTTAAATTTATTACATTTTAACAAAAAGCTGTTGCTTTCAAGTTAAAAATCCATCACCACTTGGATTATTTTTTTTCAAGTAGTAATTAATTTAATTAATACTGGAATATTAATTTTATACAAAAAAGGTAAAATAATTTAAAAAACAGAAACACACACACACACACACACATTGCAAGGAGAAAAGTTCAATCTGCTAATTTGATGTTATTTTTTTAAAAATTGTATATAACATATACTTATTTAAAAACAATATTAAAGAGAAAAAACATTTTTTTTTTTTTTTGATAAATGAAAATTTTCTTTAAATTTTTTATTACATCTTAACTTAATATTCACTAAAAACTCAAGAGTAGTATAAAAATATCCAAAAATAATTTAATATATTCAGAGAAATGCAAATGAAAACAGACATAAGTAATCCTGTCATTTTTTATGGGTACTACTCAGGTATAAACAATCAATTTAATCAAAAAAAAAAAAAATAAAAAAAAATAAAGCATTTTATCTATGTTAATACCTGTTTATTTACAAAGAGAGTGTTTAGTCTGAAAAAGAGAAAGTGTAATTATTCGAGTGAAAAGAAAAATGGACAATTTCTCTAACTTAACTCATTGTGTCATTAAGTGCTTTATTATTGTAACATAATGCTCTTTCATTTAAAAGAGGATTAAAATTGATCCATATATGGAATCAGCTGCTGATTGGGGGGGGGGTCATATACATCAGGTATCCACAGAAATCAGTAAATTATAGAATTAGCTAAGCAAAAGGAACAGCCCAACATGCAAATTACAACTTGGAGATATCAAAATCAAACAAGTACAACAATTTAAATATCTGAGAAATGTTTAAACAGAGGATGGAAAATGTAACTCTGAAATCTGAAGGCACATTGAGATAGCAAAAGATGCCTTCCAAAAACTAAGCAAAGTATTAAGAAAGAGAAAAATTTTGTTAGAAACAAAGATAAAAGTACTAAACTGTTATGTAATATCAGTCTTTCTATATGGCAGTGAATGCTGGACAATCTTGTTATAGATAAAGAAAAAACTTGAAGCAACAGAAATGTGGTTCTACAGAAGGAAGCTGAGAATGCCATGGACTGAACATGTGAATAAAGACCAAGTTTTAGAAAAAATGGAAACAAAAAGGGCACTTATACTTAACATCAGAAAGAGAGTTGAAACTTTTATGGTACACGAGGAAAGAGGGCTGAGAAATTTGCAGAACAGATTGAAGGCAAGAGGGACAGAGGAAAACAATGCATAATATACTTAGTGAGCTTGAATAAATGAATGGTGGAACAAGGTTTAGGAGAGATAATAATAAGACAATTTATTAAGAGCTACAAATGACAGGAAATTGTGGAGAGCTATGATTGCCAACATCCTAAAGGAACATAGGACATAGAAGAAACAAGTATTATGATCACTTGAATAGGCTGATCAGAAGCTGCTCATTTATAACTGACTGGACAATGATGTCTTTATAAACATTACGAAGGAAAAATTAAATTGTAAGCGAGGATAGAAAAAGCAGAATAGAGAGTAATATCATGTTGACTAAGTCAAAAAGCCAAATCCATTCAGAAAAGTTATTAAAATCCATTGTAAATATATTTATTATCCAGCTTTGAAAAGCATGGCCAATGTGACAGAGGACTTTCCAGAAATATACATCAAATACATCCTAGTAATAGTTTGAGAAGTTTGGTGCAAGTGAGAGGTCAAGAGACACCTTCATCCGGAGTAAAACCAAAATGACATATGTAATACTCAAGTATTACACTTAAGAAACAAGCCAATATATTTCACTTTGACCTGTATTTATTTTCACTGGTTTTACGACTAGAGGTAATCATCTTTGTTGAGCCAAATGTTTGTCTTGCTACTGAAGGTGATTCCAATCACTAAATGATAATGTGCCATCATGCTCCATATGGCAGCAGAAAACCACCTTGAGTGAAATTAATGTTGTTAATTCATTTGAAGAGCCATGAAAAAGAATGCAGAGATGTAATACCTGCGAATAATTCAGAAGACTAAAATTTAAATGTATGCAAAATATACACCACTAAAAAATTACTTAATAGCTTATAAAAAATAAATACACAATCACTATACACGAGCATAATATAAACAACTTTCTAAATTAATTGAAAAGAGCAACCTTTTCTTCTATTTAGGTGTAATTAAAATAAATCTATCAGCTTTAGGTCCTCTGGATTTCTTAGAACATCTTTGTTTTTTTTTAACTAGTTTATCATTCATTTTATTACTGTTGCTTTTTATCAGAATAATATTGTCATTTTAAATTCTATAATCAGTAAGCAATAAAACTGGATCTGAAATAAAGACTTCATCTATACTGAATATTTAACAATAATGATACCTGATCTTGTAGACTAAATCCCATTTTCTTTACTGAACTATACAGTCATTTCTTTGAGATATTTATGTATGCCATAAAATTATATTAATGAAATTGTCATAATTAAAACAGTTTAACAGGTTTAAACATTCTGGTAGTCCTTTATAATATTTATTAGATTTTCAAAATATACTATTAAAAACATCAATATTGTTTACTTCCCTTTTATTCCCAAATGCTAAGGGGTTTATCATTTTACAAGTAGAAAATGACTATTTAAATAATTAAGCTATCAAATTATAAAAGTTGTTTTTTTGATTGATTTATTTTTTTATGGTTCATCAACCTATTGCAGGTTATTTAAAGATGGAGCATGTTTTTGAGATTGCAAGAAGTTTTTGGAAATAAGGCATTTTATATACTAGCCCGACTTTTTAACCTATAGCTAGAGGGTATTTGAGCATAAATGAATATGACAAACCTGAACGGAATTGGAACTCAGTTCTCCAATTTCTCTTTCTGAGCCATTATCCATTACACCACCCATACATCTAAGATTACAGCACCTAGTATTTCCAAGTGGTCACCCATCTAGATAATGAACTGTCTTGATGTTGCTTAACTTCAGTGATCATACATGAACTGGTGTTTCAACATGGTATGGCCTTAAGTAAGTTATAGTATTCATCAACAAAACAATCATTAATTTATTAAAAAATCACAAAAGACAAGATTGAAAATGAAAAATTATTTTTTTTTAATTTTATTTTTAAAGCTAAATATGCAAATTAGTTATTTCCCTTTAAATGAAGCAAAATTCAAAACATACTACTACTATTATTATTATTATTATTATTATTATAATTGCTTCAAACATTATTTTTAGTGAACACCTATGTTTTTATTTTCAACAGTGTGTATTATATCTATGGCCTATGCATGCAAGAAAACTTAAAGAAAATGTGCTCTCCAACAGGGTTTGAACCTGTATCCCCCTTTGTAGGAGAAACCACTTGTTCGAACCCTGCTCAAGAGCACATTCTTGTTGATTTAGTTTTCTTGAATGTGCAGGTCTTAGACATAATACACACTGTTTAAAATTGAAACAAGTCATCTATTTCAAATAAGTGTATCTACTAAAAATAATGTTTGAAGTAATGGAAGTATCATTAAAAATAAATCCATTAACTATATATATATATATATATATATATACACACACATGTACTAGGGTTATGACTTTTTGTAAAATAATTGACTTCGTGTATCATAATTTGATGATTTTTTTGTTAAAAAATAATGAAGAAAAGTTTAATTCAGTTTATTTTTATTTTTTTTTTTTTACATGCATCTTAGTGGCTTTATTGCCTTGCTTAGGGTGAAATGATTGGAAAAAAAAATTAAAATTAAATATTTTTTATTTATTTTTTTTCATATTCTGTCAGACTCAGTAAGCTCTTGCATCTTAATGGTTTTAATGCCTTGCTTTTTTTTTTTTTTTTTTTATAATGTTGTTCACTGAAATGATTAAAAAAAGAATAGTTCAGATGTTTTCAAATATTCGCTGCTTATTATTAAAAAATAAATTTTGAAGAGTACTAGAAAAGTTGTCATGATGAAAAGCAATAATATTGACCAAACTCTTCATTTTGGTTTTATTCAGTAAATATACATACACAAATTAGTGGACTCGAAATTTTCTTGTGTTGTCATTAAAACCAAAATATAAAACATTTAACTTGTAAAATAAATAGAGAGCATAGTTTTTAAATCAAGAAAGTTGTAAAAATCACTAATTCAATTGTAAAAGTTAAAGAAAAAATAAACTAATGTAATTAATGACTAATTGGGAAAATTTTTCATTTTGCAAAAACAGTTTCTACTTTGCTTTTAGATACTAATTTGTAAACAGAAACTATAAAATTGTGTTTTTTGTTTTTTTTTACATGTTACCAAAATAATAAATGGCTGAAACAAAATTAAAAGGTCTCAGTAGAAAATTGACAAAAAGGAATCAGGGTTTAAGCTCAAAGGAAGAAGGATAAATTTGGACACCAGTTGCAAATGTCTTATTGGGTAATCTGCCTTACTTTGATAAAATAAAGCACTAATAATCTTTCTTTTTTTTTAAACATGAAAAAAAAATGCCTGAAAGCAAAAATATGAAAGGAAACAAGGTGAAGGTGGAAGTTGAAAAGAAAAAGGTTAGTGTTAAGCATTAATGTCATAGATGAAAACATACCGTAGCTTCACTGGAAGAAGAGTAATATTGCTGCAATTAAATAAATTTAAATCGTGACAAAACACTTTAAGTGGAATGTTGAAATACTTCAACTTCTCTGAACCTCATGAAAAAAAAAAAAAAAAAAAAGAAAAATTGAATTTGATTTTCTTGTCAGATTTTCAGTAAAAAGGTCATTTCAATGCTGCCTCAAGTAAATATAAAGAAAATTGCACTAAAATTTAATATTGGGCATTTTAAAATTAAACGTTAAAAAGAAAAATCAATAACGGAATTAATTCTTAATATAAAGTCAAATGAATATGAAGGGAATGTTAAAAAGAGGATTATGCTAAACCAATTTTTTCTAGAAAAACAAAATTCAAAATTTGTCTTTTTAGCTGGGATTGAACACTGACACTAGTAGAAAATACAAAATTCTTAGATCTACCAACCAGGTTTATAACTCATTTATAAGTTCAGGGACAAGATGAATTGGGATAAATAAGGTAAAAAAATATTGTGTTCCACCAATTGTGGATACGTCAGCCTAGAAATTCAGAATACTGGCGTTTTATCTGGCACAAGTGGAAAATATATAATTATTTCAACCACAAAGTAAGCTGTGATTAGTTTTCAATTTTATTTTCTGGTTCAGAACATTCACCTGACAACTAAAATTCATAGTTTGTTACAGATTGTTTTCTTGTCTCTTCCTGCAATTATTTTGATAGGCATTTTATAGTTGGTCTCTACAATGCTGAAAGAAATAATTTAAAATATCTTATCACAGTCTAGTAAAATATTAGGAAAGAAAAAAAAGGCGGCAAAATTGGTTTTAAATTTTGAAAGCGATTATATCTGATATAGAAAATATTTGTTACTAGGATTTTTAGTTGAAATTCTCACAGTATTTAGTATTGTTGAAGTTAACAGCAACATTTTTTGTTAAGATTTACAAACTCTACATTTCATTCAATTTCACCAAACAATTAATGAAATATAAAAACTTAAAAAGATATACAAAAATAATATTGCATTCTTATTAAATAAGTATTTGTTATTTTAATCATATATTGTTTTTAAAATAGTGGGAGTATTTTGTATGTTAAATAATAAAACTTAATTTTTCAAAAAAAATTAATGAAAATTTATTGTACTAAGCTACATACCCTAGTAAAACCAATTGTACTTTGTACCCCCTTACCTTTTTACACTTCTCCCTAAAATTTGGTTTTGACAGGCTATGTATGACTATTTTATGGACGGACTAATGGAAGTCATAGAATTTTATGGATGGACTAATGGAAGTCATAGAATTTAATATATAAATTATTCTTGGAGTGGGGGTTGTAAACAAATCAAATTTGGTTTCAGATTTGCTTAAAAGTCCTCCTTTATATGTCACTTTAGGTCTGTCTATATTTCTGAGATGTGGTATTGTAACTATTTACATTGTTTGCACTAATATCCTCATCTTTGTTGTCATGTTCACAATGTTTCGGTTGTTGTATGCTCTGGCCTTCTTCAGGTGATTGGAATTTCAAACTAAACCCTTTGTTTCATTCACCAGGATAGATTGTAATCCAGTGGACAATCAGAGCATACAATGGCCAAAATGTTATGAACATGACAACAAAGATGAAGACAACAAATGTTGGCGATTTTATAAAACTGTCTATAGCAGAAAATAGCCTTTACTAAATAATTTTTTTTTTTTTTAAGCATTACGCCCTGAGCAAGGCGTGAAGCAACTAGGATGCAGGGGGTTGCAGAAGATTTGGAGCGAGAACAGATAGGAGTGATAGAGAAAAGGATGAGGAGAGGGATAGTGGATAGATCAAGGTAACTGGAGATGTCGATTGACATTACATTTGAATCGTTGGAGATTATAGCTCTCAGGAAAACAGTAATAGGGAAGGGTGTTCCACAGGCGAGAGATGCGAGGTATGAAGCTATTGGAGTAGAAGAGACAGCTACATTTAGTAGTTTCTACAGTGAAAGGGTAAGAGCGGGATGCCAGCAGATGCAACTGCAGATGAGATGCCAGATCAGGGCCAATTATATTACATATCCACCTCTGGATCTTGTCAAGAACTCCGAGGTAAACACAAGGTGCACCAGACCATATATGGCAGCAATACTCCATGCAAGGGCGAATGGTTGATTTGTATATTTGAAGTATCGATTCCGGGGAGAAAAATTTCCTGGCGCGGCACAGACAGCCAACTTTCCTCGCGGTGGACGAAGCAATTTACTCAATGTATTTGTTCCATCTCAGGTCAGCAGTCAATGTGAGACTGAGCAGACACAGAGAGTTGCTCTCAAGAAGTCGAGTATCAGACATTCTAATGGGGGGCAGGGAAGGATCTCTATGGTGAATAATAGAGAGTAGTTTAGTTTTTGAGGCGTTAAAGTTTACCAGCCAATTCTTGCCCCAATTAACAACCGATTGTAGGTCCATTTCAAGACAACCGGCCAGGCTAGTTTTGTCAGTGACACTAGATTTGTTTTTGAGGCAGGAGTAAATTGTAGTGTCGTCCACGTAGATGCCAACTTGGGAATCTATGGCATCAGGAAGGTCATTGATGAAAATAAGGAATAGAGTGGGGCCAAGAATGGAGCCTTGGGGAACACCTGCATTCGTGGGATAGGAACTGGAGGAGAATCCGTTGAGAACGACCTTCAATTCACGGTTTGACAGGAATGATTGTATTAGGTCAAACAATTGACCTGTAATACCATAACCCTGGAGCTTGCGAAGAAGGCCGGCATGCCAAACCCTATCAAATGCTTTGGAGATGTCTAGGGCCATGGCATGAGCCTCACCATTGTTTTGAAGGGCTTGGTAGACGGTTTCAGTGATGGCCATAAGCATATCAGCTGTAGAACGGGCGTAACAGAAACCATATTGCTTGTCTGAGAGCAGGTCGTGTGAGGTAAGGTGGTTAACCACTTCGGCGTTGATTAGGGCTTCGAAGACTTTGCCAAAGAGGGGTAGGAGACTAATAGGACGGTAATTAGAGGGGTCTCTAGAGTTCTTAAAGACAGGAACAATGGATGAGGACTTCCAGCAGTCAGGAAAACAGGATTTATTGAGGTAGTAGTTATATAGTTTAGAGAGGGCGGGCACTAGCTCAGGCGCGCATTTCTTCAAGACAATGGCTGGTATGCCATCTCCACCACTAGCCTTGTGGGGGTCTAAATTGGAGATAACGCCCAATACCAATGACTGGGTTATGTGTAACCTGCTCAATAGTGCCTCAGTTCTTAGAGGGAAGTCTAGTATGGGTACACAGGAGGAGTCGAGCGTTGAATTAAATGAGAATTTTCGAGCAAAGGATTCAGCCTTGTCTGTAGAGGAGGTCAGGGCCTCGAACTGGCTGAACAAAGGAGGTATGGAGGGTTTTCTATTGTTCAGGACGCTCTTGCAGAGCCGCCAATAAAATGTTTTGCCTTATAAATGTGGTGTTTTTATTGATCAAATTTTCATATGCACATATTAGGATTTAAGAAGTATACTTTACCACTGATACTACAACCATTAAAAATACATCTTAATATATATTCTTAACAATGGTAAATATATAAGTTAATCAAATAGTGTCATCAGAAAAACAGATCTTATTTCAAGTAAATCAACCTTAATGAGACAGAATGTGATTTACCATATATACTCAAGGATAGATCATACTTTTTGTTTTTTCACCCAAATTTCAATAATGATCAGGGGTGTGACCTGTCCACTCAACATTATAGAGAATCTGAAGTAGACTGTGGCATATCAGCAGTCCAGCTGAGTACCCTGGGCTTGAGCATAAGTAAGAGCAAAGGAGAAAATTAATTTTTTCTTGACATTTTCATTTTACGCAATCACCTTACACTTGATCTGCAATTCTCATGTTTACATTTTTTATCTGATTTATGATGGAAGACTATCATTTTCAAGTGATTGTAGGACTGAGGCAATTACCAGTATCCAAATTTTTGTCACAATCAGGGGTGTGACATATCCATCCAACATCACAGAGAATCTGAAGTAGACTGTGGCATATCAGCAGTCCAGCTGAGTACTCTGGGCTTGAGCATAAGTAAGAGCAAAGGAGAAAATTAATTTTTCCTGACCATTTTGATTTTACAGAATCACCTCTCCCAACATTACCAAGTTACACATCAAATAAAGTGTTCAATTTTCACTGTTCATATTTAACATTTGTTATCTGATTTATGACCAAAGACTACGATTTTCAAGTGAGTTTAGGACCAAAGCGATTACTGGTATCCTAATTTTTGTCTAAACAGAACATCTCCACACAAATACAAATGAAAAGAATGTTTGACAGTGATGATGACAAAGAAGATGTTTTAGAGTCTCAATCCCAATGAAGTTTAATAACTATATCTAAATAAACAAATTTTTTTTTTATGTAAGCAAAGTTTTGAAATAAAGATGAATATTTGAAAATATTTAACAAATGTTAGTTATATTTATACTAAAAAAGGGCCATGTAACTCCTCAGATTATAGTGCCACCTATCTGCAAGTCGATTGCAAGTACCCATTTCGTTAAGCCTAAACTAAAGGTGCAACCCATCTACTGATGTGACCTTTCTATATGTATATACGGTACACTGAACATATGATTTTTTTTTTTTTTTTTCACTTTAACTGTATCAGTTTTTAGATTAAATTTTACAAATTTTAATTCAATTCATATATTTTAATTTAAAAAGTGATACAGCTGACGTAAAAAAGAAATCAAGCATTTAAAAGATTAACATAAATCTTGTTCTCTAGGTAATGTAGATTTAGTTGAAATAAAATTAATTTTTCTGATGATGCTGTATGATTGGTGAAAAATGTCAAAGTTCTTTAAATTGTTTTATATATTTACCATCCCATCAGATACTATTCCAAGTTCAAATCATTACAAATATATTAAACTGACAATTTTATCAATCATCTTTGGCCACAGATTTTTTTTTCAATTAATTCCCTAAATGTGGCTTAATTTTGAGGTCATTTTTACTCTAATATCTTTGGCAAAGATTTAAATGAATTCTCCTGATGCTCTGTGCCATTGCCAGTCATCTTGACTAAGTAAATATTCGACTTATTTATTCTTCTATAATTATCTGCCATAATAATAGCGTCAAAATGACTATCCATTGTCAGGGAGGTGTGGGTAGCCTAGTAGAAAATATAATGGGAAAGCGAGTTCAAATTCCAAATCAAACAGTAATACACTAATAATTTTCAGAGAGGCATGAAACCATCTCTTCTCTCCCATTTATTAGTAAAACAGCAAACTGGGTTGTAGACTTGGTTGCCCCAAGTCTGAGAGAAGAACAAAACTGAATTCAAAACCAGAAGGTCAAGCATGTCGCCCAAAACAAGAATAAATAAATTCATTGTATTCTAATAGTATTTTTTAAAAATAAAAACGAAATAAAAATAAAAAAGATACCATTATTTCCTAAAATGGCTATTAACAAAACAATGCCCTACTTTTTGGATTATTAGAAAGAGAAATATTTAAAAACTATTGTACTCATGCTGTCAAAAATGACAGCATTTGTTAGAAAGTTTTAATGCAAAAGTTTTGAAACAATGTATTGAGATTCAATAAAGCAGAGATAAAGAACTCACAACTAAAACAGATGCCAATGAACCATTTAATTAATCCCTTCCCTTTATATTTTTATATGTTCAATAGTATCTAGGATTCATTGATTATTTTATGTGTTTAATATAATAGTGAAATTGAAATATCTCTCAGAAGAAAAAGAGTAGCAACAGAACGACAAAGACAGTGATGACAAAGCCTATTTCAACATCAAATGAAAGCAAGACAATCAGTTAATAGACAACGTTATCTGAGTGTCTCACATGAAAGGCTTGAACAAACAAGACTGCAATCTTAGAAATGTAGGAGTAAAAGGACTGATTAATTAAATAGTTCATTTTGTTCGAGAACTAATCTTGTCTAAATGCAGATATTTTATTTGTAAAGATCATTAAAATGACTAAGTGAAGTAGTCACTTATAAATTTACTAACTTAAATTGATTTACCTCCCTTTCCACTATAGATGAAACAACATAAATAAAAACACATTGATAATTATTATATGGTTTGATAACAGGAGCAAATAGGTTTGCCTATCATTTGGTTCACACTGTTCTCCATTCTTTTGAACAAAAGTAGATTTATCCCTTTTTTTCCTGTTTAGGATTGGGTTTCTGGTTTTCTCATTCTCTTTCACTTCCAGTAACTCCTTGCATCTTAGTGGCATTATCACCTTACTTGGGGTGAATTAATTAAAAAAAAATTAAATGCTGACATTCCAATTAAAAAAAATTAAATACATGGATAAAACCACATTTAAAACGAGTGTAGTTTTGAACAAGATTGTAACAACAAAGCACCAAACTACAATGTAAAATTTTATAACCTGTATTTTAAAGAAAGTAGTTGTTAATTGACTACAATTTACCTAAGAAATAGGGAAAATGACTTTAAAATTTTAATGTGGTCATCTATCACCTATTAACATAACAGCAGATAACTGAAAATTGCTATTGTAATTATTTTTAATAGATGCTAAAAAGAGGAAGAATTTGCAGGTTGGTAGTAGCTTGGAATGAAAAATTGGAGAGCAGAGTTTGAATTCCAGTCAGGTTCATTACATCTACTTATGAGAAAATACCCCTTGGGAAAGCTATGAATCCATCTCTTCTCCCTCAAGGAAAACAGCAAAACAGATTGGGCCCTATAACCTTGGTTGCTAACCAGTCTAGGAGAAGGAAAACTGAATTCAAACCAGTCTGAAGAGGGTTGGGTTCTATCAGGCTATTTTGTCACAGTCACACCACAGCTGCTATGGCTGCAGTACATTTGGTGGCCCTAATGGGTTGTGGTACTTGTGATCATGATTGTGAAATAAACCTGGAGAGGGTTGAGCTCTGTTAGGCTATCTTTCTCCAGACACCCAACTGCTGCTATGGCGGCAATACATGTGATGTCTTTATGATCCTAATGTGATTATGATTATGGCCATCAAAAAAAAAAAAAAATTAAAAAAATTAAAAAAAATAAAAAGCTGAAAAATTTTTTAAAAAATATTAGCATTCTTAATAATGGACAATTAGAAGAGCTATCAGGTCACCAAAGATCTCAATAGGTTTAAAATTACAATCACCAAATTTATGTAACCAAAAGCCTGTGTATAAGTGCAAACAGTCACTGAAAATACATGATTTTTATAAGGGTGGGCTGAAAACTTCATGGGTGATTATGAAGGAGTGATGCTAGAACTGTAAAATCTTGCATGCGTTAATTTCAACTCTTCTTATTAATAACTTGTAAACTGGTTGGCAACAATAACACTGGAACCTTCTCTGTTATGAGAATTGATGCAGGTAATCTATTTCAAATCCACGACTCATGAATTCCAACACTGCAATCTCTCACACTAGACACCTTCCTCCTACTGGCCTGTCTATTTATCTATCTCAGAGCCCACGCAACTTTTTGTACATCCAGGCACCTGAATCAAACCACGTGTCCCACATTACACTTAAACTATGGTTTCTTCATTCTGTAGGACGTAAGTTCAATCCAGGCAGGCAAGACAAAATCAAATTCTATTCCTCTGTTGAACTGGTTATTATTCCCGCTACATAACTGTATTGTGTCTTTCCAGCTAAACTGACATCTGACTGTTCAAAGAAGACTGTTCATCCTGTTGGTCAAAAAAGTCATCAATAGCAGATATGACATCATTCCCAGCGTCACAGTAATCAAAAGGGGTGATCAACCAGTTTAAAGCCAGTCATGCACAGAAGCCATTGAAGTCAAGGATTTGTTGGCTGGAGCATTGTTCTGATGAAACAAAACCCGATCTCTTTCCAATGTGAAGCACAATTGTCCTTTTTGTTTCCATTTTCACTAAAACCATGTTTTTGCTCGCATGTTCAATCTGTGGTATTCTCAGTATCCTTCTGTAGGACCACATTTTTGTTGCTTAAAATCTCTTCTTCATCTGTGAAGAGATTGTCCAGCATTCACTGACATATAGGAGGACTGATATTACCTAACACTTCAGTACTCTTTTCTTTTGTTTCTAATGAAATTTTCCCGCTTCTTTGCTTCACTTTTGTAAGACATCTTTTGCTATTCCAATGCAATTTTGGATTTTGGTGTCACACATTCTTTTTTCTGTAAAACGCTTTTCAGATTATTTTTGTTTCATCTCTCATGCAAGGTAGTAAAGCCACTAAGACAATAGGGTTTATTGGGTGTGGAAGAATTAGGAACAGAAACATTAATAATGAGCAGGAAGAGAAAAAGTAATCAAGAGGACAGTAGATAGGGATTAAAATTGCATTTAAATTATTGCAGATAAAAATTGTCTGGAAAGCATGGAGCCAGAAGGGATTTCCACATGCGAGAAATATGAGAAAAGAAATTGTTAGCGTAAAATTTATGGTTACATGTAGCCAGCTTAACTGTAAATTGATGAGATCTTGTCACCAGTCTAGTACTGTGATTAAATTTTAAAAGTCTAGGTAACATAGCAAAAAGCACATTCAAACAATTACCATGAAAGTATTTATAGAAAAGGCACAGGGAGGCAACTTTATGGCAGTGGGAAAGTGATTGAAGCTGAGCTGCCAGATGAGGACTGATAATATTGCTGATTCTTTGGATTTTATCAAGGAACTCAAGGTATAGCAGGATCACTAGATCACATGTGGCAATAATATTCTAAGCATGGTGACTTATAAATATGTATGAGAGATTCTGGAGAGAAAAATTGTCTTCCACCACACAGTGAACCAACTTTCTTAAAAGCTGACCTAGCAAAGAATTCAATATAGTCTTTCCACTTCATATCAGCTGAGAACATTAACCTGAGAAGGTCCAATGAGTCACTTTCCTGCTGGTTAGCATAGCTATGTTGTTGGAAGGCAGAGAGTGGTCTCTCGGATGATTAATGGAAAGAAGTTTAGTTTTGGAGGCGTTAAAATTAACATGCCATCTTTTGCCCCAGTTAACAACAGCCTGTTTAAATTATTGTGCTTACTTGATTTTTGTATCCCAACATAAAAATAAAACAATGTACTTATAGAAATTACTGATACTTTTTAACTTGTAGAATGCATCCTTGTGGCCAAGTAGAGATTACTGTGAATAATAAAGTGATTGGTTTGTTGATAATAAAAAGTTTTCATACAGGTTGCCGTCAGTGTCTTTGCTAATAAGGTCATGCACTTCATATGAGCTATAAAATGGGACTGACGAAGAGTATTGTGTATGGTCGAGTAATGCCTTCTAGCAATAAGTGAATTAAATAAAGCCAGTAGAGTTAATAGAGTAAATATACTGAACATTTTATTGCTAGCTAAAACCCAGATGATGAGAAAAGCCTCTATTTTGAGATCTTTACCTGAAATGGTTCTACAAGAACAAATCTCATATTAACCATACCACCTTAAGTATTTGCTTCATGGGTCACTTGAGGAGAAAACATCATTTGCTCAGTAAAGAACTTGATTAAAAGACCAGGGAAGAGAGATCATGTTTGATGACAATGTTTTAGAGGTTGAATGGGATAAAGACGGAAGAATTGTCTAAAAGTTTGACATTCTGAAATCTTTTATACTGATCATGATTTAAAAAAGACCAGTTATACACAAATTGTTGAATGAAGATATTTATATTTCACTGCAAAATTTACTAATTTTGTTTTTTTTTTCTCCCCCATCATGTCATGTAATGCATTTGCGCATTAAAAGTATCTTATCAGCTGAGATGTAAGAATCAGAATACAAACAGTAATAAATAAATCCAAAGAAGAATCTGTAACATTAACAGTTCAGATCTGGCATCTTGGTTTCAGTCACTTTCACACTGCTGCTGCATCACTTCTTTTTGTCTTTTCTATAAGTATGTTCATGATAAATGTTGCAATGAGCTTTCCACTTTGGTCTCTCAATTTCATAAATTTAAGCACAGTATTAATTTGGTCTCATAATTTACTGTTGAAATTGCCAGATGTAATGGTAAGTTCTATGCTAATAGTTTCTTCTCTTGCACTTCTTGCTTGTGGAACTCTTTGTGTTTCTTGTTTTCCTGTCAATTACAATCTTCAAAACTCAAAATGCAATGTTAATTGTCATCTCTCTGCTTGAATCCTGTTCTTTTATTGCCCTTTCTTCTCAATAATTAGTTTCTTTTGCTCTCAGTAAAATCTCTTGTGTCAGAGGTTTTTTATCATCTTGTGTGGGGTGAATTTGATTAAAAAACAAATAGTTTATTAGGATTTGTGATGCTATGGTTGGGACAGGAATGTATGATTTTTATCTTGATCTCAAGTGTTTCTATTTTATGGCCACTGGTTCTTTGAAGAGGCACGCACTTGACTCAAGAGGTAGAAAAGAATGAATAAATGAAAGGAAGCATTTCAGGTCAAGTGACAACAAAGTTAACATTGATTATTTCTGGTTGCTGGCTTATATGAACAGTTATCCTTGGGATCGGGAGGGCCATTTCTAATCTGCCCTTGGCTGTGGACAGATCATCTTTTGCATAGTTCCGATACTGCTTGTTCATATTGCCAACCATATATTAAGATGTGCATATGGTCAGAGAGTTGCTACAGGCGAAGTTCTGAGTGGTTAAACTGATATAACAGAAATTATCTCCAGGTGACACTTACCTACCAACCCAGACCAAACATCAAAGACCTGCATAAAAACACCTATTTGATAATATAGGAAACAGGGTTTGCGTTACCATTTCTTGACAAGTTGGACACTACTGTGAATGAGAATCAAGATGCAATATGGTGTAATCATTGGCTAGTTGGTGGAAAGCTGGCCAAGGATTATATGTTTACGGGATTTTATAAAGAAAAAGAATCAGGCTAAAAGAATTCTAGAGTCTTTATGAGAATATAATTTTTGAAAATTACTTAAATGGGTTCTTTTTATATAATGTACAATGTAAGTCATGAGATTAGCCATAGCTCACTTAATAAAAGTAAGTAGTACACGTGAAAATTTCATGGTTTTCCTGTTTTAATTTTGTTTTCTTTATTTCTTTCTTTTTCACACTGAAATCAAACAGCATCTCTGATATGTCTTTTCCATCTTTCGTGACAATCAAAATGGAACAATCCATTATTTATGAGGTATTGGCAGGGCATTTCTTTCTTTCTTTCCTCCTTTTTCTCACTAAAATCAAACAGCATCTCTGATATGTCTTTTCTGCCTTCCCATGCAATAAAATCAGAATAGTCCATTATTTATGATAATAAAGTAACTAAGGCAGAGACAAGCAGAATTACAATAAGTAAAAGGATATAAAGTACAATAGGTTAAGAAATGCCTTACATAGATCACTGGTTTAACACATATAGTGTTATACAATACACATGAGTGTACTGTGTATTGTCTCTGACACATGTGTTCTTTTGACAATTTTATTTAAGACAATGTAACTATACACAGAAATACATTATAGAAATGTTGTTATTCTTAGTTTTATTATTAATTTCATTTATAAAGATGATTTTTTTGTTAAAAAGAAGAAAAACAACCATGATGCACAAATCCATTACATGGCACAAGGGAGGAGGAGGGACAATGCCAGTATATTTCTGTACTGTATTCTTGTACTGTTTCCCTTCAGGATATTGGCAATCAAGGCTCTCCACAACTTCTATCCTTTCTAGATCTTAGTAAGGTTTGTCTTTTCATGATCCCTCCAACTATCTGATCTGCCATTCATTTACAAAACCTTGTTACATTAGTTTCTCCTCTCTAACCTGCTCTTCCTTTCAATGTCCTATGAATGTCAAATTCTCCAAGCCCTCTTTCCTCATTATAGGTCCAAGAACTTTCTCTTTCATGCCTAAGTATCTTTTTTGTTTCTATTTTCATTAAAAATTTTGTCATTGTTCACATGCTCCATCAATAGTCTTCTTAGCATCCTACTGTAGAACCACATCACTATTTCCTCATACCTGCTCTTTGTTCAGCATTCATTGCCATAGAGGGGAACTATTTTCTCACATCCCTCTTTGTTCAGCATTCATTGCCATAGAGGAGAACTGATATAACACTTTTGTTTATTTCTAATGAAATTTTCCTGTTTCTTAATACTTTGTTTTACTTTTTGGCAGGCATTTTTACTATTTCAAAGTACCTTTGGATTTTGGTATCACATATTCTGTTAAACATGTACAAACACTTAAATTTCTGTACTTGCCTGATTTTGATTTCTCAAATTCATAGCTCACATATTATCCTGTTTCTCTTGATACTAATCAAAAAATGTCAATTTTTCTTTTCTGAATAGGAGTTTCTTAGTAAAATATCTACGTTTAGAATATTACTGAATATTAAAAAAAGAAAAGACATTTATGTAGGGCTTAAGTGAATGGCAATTTTTTTTCAACTGAGAAAAAATTTCTTCAAAAGTTGGATTTTTAAACAAAACAAGTTAAACTAAGCAATAAACAGAACTGCAAATATTTCAGATTTCCTCAATTTGGCTTTTATGATCAGTAAAAAAAGTTATCAGCTGCTGAGAGTAAAGAACAATCAAAATGAAATAATGTCTATTAAAAAGCTGACTCCAAGAAGGAAGGAAATTATTATAAATCCATAACCTGTTCTATCCTGAGACCTGGCCACTTCACAGAAGTATGTAAACAAAAGATGCCATTGGATCTACCCTATTCCTAAGAGTATGGTACAGTACTATACTGAATAATATGTTCAAACTCTTTTACTGACTCTGAAATTTAGTTAAAGGATCTTACAAGTTTATCAATACGACAGTGATTACACACTAGAGCATTGTACCAACAAAATTAGCATTATTCGTTAATGGGTTAATATAGATTAGGGTATGACATTGCCATGGCATCATATATGGTTGGGCATGTGGCTTGAAAGGGTGTTTAGCAACCACTGTTGTTTTTTCATAGTGGGCTGAGTCAGTTGTATCACAATGTTAGTTTACACAGCCTTCTTGAGACCAATATTTTTTTTTTATTAATGTTCACCCAATACAAGGCCCAAGGGCCACTCAAGATATAAGGTTACTGTGTGGAGTTGTATGTGTCAGAAAGGGCAAGATAACAGGAAAAATAGACAGCCAATTCTAAACTTGAAGGGGTCAAGATCTAATTAGTGAATAAAATTTCAGAGTTCAGGTGGATGTTAGGAGTATAGAGTTGAAATAGAAATTAGAAGGGACCAGAAACCCAATCCTAAACAGGAAACAAGTGATGAACCTCTACTCCTGTTCAAAAGGCTGGGAAGTAATGTGAACTGGACAATAGGCAACTCTATATCATTGAACTTTTCCTCACCCTAAAAATCAAATTAGCCATCTTTTCACCAGAAGGGTTTGTTTTTTTAAAAAAAAAAAAAAAAAGAAAAGTTAAATAGTACAATGTGTATGGTCTGTATTAACTGCTTTTATTGTCCTTGGTAGGGAAATTTTACTGACTACTTGTTATTGAATGGAAGAGAGAGACAGAGGAAGTGATTGAGAGAGAAGGCTTCAAATGATTTTCTTTGTTTACTACTATCTAACAGTTTCCAGGCCACTTGTGTTCACTTCTTGTGTTGAGTCTTTTCAGAATGTAGGCAATCATGGCTCTCCACAACTTCTCATCCTTTAGCAACATTCTTCCCTTTACCAAGTCTCCCACCAGTCCATTCCATCATCCATTCACACAAATTCACCAGATAGGTGGTCCACTGCCTTTCTCTGTTCCACAATATGTCTTGTGAGTGTCAAATTCTCCAAGCCCCACCTTCCTCATTGTGTCCAAGAAATTTGTTTGATGAAACTTGTTTGATGTTGGCATTTTCAATTTGTAGCTCAGGTTTTGAACTTTTCCTCTTGCTGACAAGGCAAAAATTCTCACTCAAAAATTTTTGAGGAAAAAAGAAGAAATCTCCCTTTTTCCTTTTCACTAATCCTGTTTTTTGTGACCATTAACTGATCCTATTAAGCATGTTGCATTTCAGATTTATAACAAGTGTTGCCATTTATTATCTAGTGAATCCTTTTATCTTTACCTAATCCTTACACTTATTCTTCTTTACTAAATACACATAATGTTACAAGGGTTCACTGATAGTGAAATTAACAATCAATAATCCTGTGATCAAAGCAGAAGTTGGGTATCTAGAATTTTAAACAGAATTGTAGGGAGCTTCTTAGAAATGTTACAAGACCAGTAGTTGGACCATCAGAGTAGAGTTTATAACATTTATAGTTCAGTCCTTGGTTGCAAGATAGGGCCATATATAAAGTCCAGCACTATTAAATTTTAAATTTTGCTACTTGCAGCTTTTGACTTGTGAGAATGTAGACATACAGGTGATAATTTCTGGTGAAGTTTGTGTGTATATACTTATGACTGTATATGAAAATTAAGTAGGTGATGTTCTTTGTGAAATGTATTTTTCTATATAAGAAATCCAAGTCATATTGCTTGCACACATTATTATTAGTGCTAATAATATTTGGTAATATTACTAAAATTTTGTTTATTTCATTCATGTCACAGCTACTTTTAAAACAATCCAGGCTAAAGAATGCCAATTTAAAATTTAGTACCACTGGACTTTTAAATTCATTTCAAGACTTATCTGACAACTATGGCTCAATCTCAAGTATCAGATCAGCAAGTTTCAATTCAGATAAAGTTCAGCTTTTTTCATGGGATATAGCAATCACTATTAAATAGAGAAAAATACTAAATAGAGGAATTTATGAAAATGATCAGTTGATTTTTTTTTTTGGGGGGGGTCAGTATTTGCTCATAGCTGGGACCTTAACAGGTTCTACCAACCTGGAACAGGATGGACCTGGGAACAACAGCAATCAAAACCTCAATTCTGCCGATCAAAGATGAGGTAAAAACATTTTTAATTTAGACAATTCTTTCATAACCTGTCAATGGGATTATATTTACAAAATATAGAATACAGTTACTTTTTGTTAACTAGTAAAATCATTGTATTTTTAGTAAAAGTCATGTAATAATATTTATTGCTAACAAATAATGGGAAAATAGTTGAATTAAAAAAAAGTTTGACAAAAAAAAAAAAAAAAAAAATTCCTGTGAAGTTTATCAAACATAAAAAGAAAACAAAGAAAATTTATTGAATAAAAACAAAAAAAGATGTTTAAAAAAAAAAAAAAAAAAAAAAAAAATGAAAGTTTATTGACAAAAAATTGGTAATCTAAGTAATTTTTAGAAAAAGTAAAATATCTAAAAAAAATCCTACTTAGTGTTATTAATTTAAATTTTAATTTGATATTTAATCTTCCATAAAATAAATTACTCAAAGTGCAACTACATATCCTACTAATGTTGACTGATAAATGTTTCCATGCCGATAAATAGTGGTATAAGAATGAAATAAATTTCTCATTAAAGTCACAAGTTTATTTTATAAAATAATCACCATTTAATCATATTCATTTAATATTTTCATCCTATTCATGAAAAAGTTTCTGGTTTAATTATAATCAAATTGTATGCCACAACTTTAACTGGCATCAGATGAAAATTGTTGATCTTTTAATGTCTCTTTAAATTCTAGGATCAACCAGAAATCATATAGTACAAAATTGTGGTTGTACAGAGATTGTGCAATAATTGTGAATTTCAGGTTGACTGCAATGTGGCCTAACATTGTTATGATGGAAAAAAAAAAAGTGTTTTTATTTAAGATTTTGCAAGTTTTTCACAATACCTTATTGAATCATTATTCCTTTGGTAGAAATTCAGTGCAAATGACTCCTTGAACACTGCTTTATACATAAGCTGGATAGAGTAGTCATGATTAATGAATGCTATTACTCAATGCTGTCAAACATCAAACTGATGCTAAGTACATTTGAACAAGATTCTATTATGTTTAATAAATTAAAATATTTTTTTTTTTTTGGAATATGACAAAAATTTCAGAGGTGGTGTGAAAATTTTAAGTTCATCGTTACATATTCATCTTTTTCAAACAGCATTTTTTTTACAATAACAGTAAACTATTAGAGTGAATAACAGTTGTAGTAGTAAAAATAACAGTGACAGCAGCTGTTAATATGCTAATAATATATTCCTGTTTACTTATTTTTGCTGTTTTCATTGGTTCTTCTGTTAGTTTTATATACAATGTTCTTGTTATACATTACAAAAATTACACTAAGACTGTTTCAGCTGTTGTGCCTTTGGCCTTCTTCAGGTGCCTGTTGACCCGGGTTTCTGTGATTGAATGACTTGTTTTTTATAACTCATCCTTGTTGATTATTTAAAGCCAAAACATATTCTGGATTGTATGAATAATTCTTTTTTTGCAAGTAAATATTGCATTAACAATTTTTTTAGAGACAATAATGATTTCTCCAGATGCACGTTTCACTATTTAAACCCATGGATTCATAGATATCCCTCAGGGTATTTGCACATGTGAATCCAATGAATATGACTGGAATTCAAACTCAGCTCTTCAATTACTCATTCTGAGCAACTATCCATTACACTACTTGCACATCCAGTGTAGATCCAGGTAACCTTCAGGGAATTTCAAACTGAATCTACAGAGGTACATTGTTGTTGTTCAACTGATCCATGTCTAAGGATATCTCATCATGTTCTTATTTAGTATTATTCACCCTGTTTCTACTGAGTTTCAGTCTAACACTATCCAGCCCAGGGATTGAGTTCACAATTATGTTATCAAATTCAAAAACAAACATCTTAATCCACTAGGATTCCTGTGGAACAAGAACAGTATACCATCATAGATTAAATAAAGATTTCATGTCAAAATTATATGCAAGTTATCAGGATCAACACCTGAAGAAGGATGAGGAACAGAATATTTGAAAGGATGCGATAAGAACAAAAATGGCGACAATAGGGTGAATTTAAATATTGAAAATAATAACATCTGATTCCAGAAATTCAGGTAGAAAATATCTAACTGTTCAAATATGTTTCTGTCTCCACTATTAGCAATGCTAAGCTTTTGGAAACATTACTTATCTGTCAACACTTATAAGTGGACGTTGAAGTCTGTTTCATGCATTTCTAGGGTCAGAGATGAATAAAAATTACATTAATATTCCAGAATATTCTGGGGTTTTTCTAAAGTTTTCAAAATATAAGTGTATTCTGTTTTGTTTTTTTAAATTTATTTCACGCTTAAATAGTTAATTTTCTAATTAATTAATGCTGAACTGGCCATATATATATATATATACACACACAAATAAACAGTATTTGTTAATTCATTTAAAATCTTTGTTAAGGATCTAATATTAAGATTAATCTGTGTGTCCATCCATATATATATACACACACACACACAGTTATTGGGCATATGTACACTTAAATTCCGCATTCAATCTTAACAGATAAAAAGGAATCAGCAGGTGTTTTATAAAATAGATGCTTCAGTGAATCTCAAACAACTTCCAATGAAATTGGCTCCCAATGTCTGCATATCCTTTCATTTGGCTAGCCTTCCAGATAGACATGAACTCTATGGATTTCATTCGAGATGCATCAAATCCAAGCTGCCAATACCATAATCATTTCATTGAGGAAGAAAAACAAAATTCACTAAATCAATAGAAATTAGGTTTAAACTTAAACTATTCTTTTTTTTTTATATATAAACCGTTGAATTAAAATTTGAAAAAATATCTTAAAATTCATAGATGGGGTGAAAATTTTAGACCTAATTAGTATTTGATCAATTTTATTTATTTTTTAAATAGTAAACTATTAAAGTGAACAGCAGTTGTAGTAGTAGAAGCAATAGTAACAGCAGCTGTTACTGTATCAACAATATAATCGTGTTCATTTCTTTTTACTGTTTTCATTAGTTCTTCTACAGTTGTGTATGTAGTATTCTTGTTATAAAAGAGTGAAAAGCCTACCAGCCAGTCAGAATATATAAAAAAAAGAAAAAAAAGAAAGAAAAAGAAAAAAAAGAAAGAAAAAGAAAAAAAAGAAAGAAAAAGAAGAAAAAGAAAGAAAAAGAAGAAAAAGAAAGAAAAAGAAGAAAAAAAGACACGGAAATACATAAATCCCATGCAAGCCAAGCAGTATGTTTAGAGACCACTGCATTCACTACTACAGTTAGCTGCAGCTTCAGCTGTTGTAAGATTACATTTGTTCAGCAGATACACATTCAGAGGCATTATGACAGCCATGAATGCACCAGTGTGTAGCAGCAGAAGCAGCAGTGCTCAACAGGCACTAAATGCACTGATGAGCTGAGCAGATGAACATGGAAGATAGGAAATACACGAGAGAGAGAGAGAGAGAGAGAGAGAGAAAAAAAAAGCTGGAAAAGGAAGATTCAGAGTTGGAAGGCATGGAAAGATTGGGATCTGAGGAAATGATATTGATCCCTAAGGCCCAAAAAGGGAAAAAATAAGGTAAGAAAAGGTGGAAATGAAAGAAAAGTAAATAGAGATTGCAGAAGAGAAGGAAAAGGTGAGAGGAGGATGGGGAAGAATGATAGATCACAGAAGCATTCAAGAGGAAAAAAAAATACCCATTTTGAAAGTTGCTATGCGCGTAAATAGGTAACCATATAAAAAAATGTTATTTGTGTGTGTGTGTGTGTGTGTGTGTGTGTGTGTGCATTACTTCCACAAAATCCACCATTGATTGGATGTAAAAAAAAAAAAAAAAAAAAAAAAAAAATCAAACTACAGGTATAGATTCATATAAGTTAACTATTTTATTACACCTGAGAAGCTGAATTTCAACTTCATATAATTACTTCAAACTTATATAAAACTTGGATATTAAATTAACAATTATTAAATAAGTGGACCAAAATACAATTGAATAACTTTAAAAAAAAGTTTAAATTAATAAAGTATTCATACAAATGAGTTTTCATTAGTGATATTTAATTGCTGGTTATAACAAGGAATCATGTTCTTAAATAGCCTCATCAGAGGGAAACATTCATATGGACGTCATGCATGGTGCCAAATACATTCAGAAATATCTAAACTGTATACAACTGCTTTCTCAGATCAATGGTTAAAAATGTCTGTGAGCAAATGAAACCTGTAGGTCTCAGTATGGACCATCCTTCTTCAAACCTTGTGGACTGGTGTAATTACAGAGTCACAAAGACCAAATGACAGAAATGAGATCTCTTGAGGACTTTCAACAGCAACAACTAAAATGAATATCAAATATAAGGGAAAATAATGGCATATTCAAAATTCTAGCATTTCAGATGATCTCAAACAAAAGACAAAGAAAATCCCATCAATACTGAAAAGAGCTATAACATCTACTAGTCTTGAGAAACCTATTTTCTGGAAAGATTGTTTTAAGAAAGATTTTATAAATTTCAACCAAAAGTCGCCCTGGTTCTAGGGCAATAAATGCCAAATCTTTCCTGATAATGAAATGGCTAATAATAATTTAATAAATAAATAAAAATGAGATGTCTATGGTAATCATAGACACTCCATTTTTATTTATTAAACAGTGTGTAATGTATCTATCACCCCGCACACTCAAGAACTCTAAATGAAATGAATTGTCCAGCAAGGATTGAAAACATGTTCTTCCTCTGAAGGGGAAAAAATACAATTTGATCCGGTATGCTTTACTACTTGCTTACTGTAAAGTCCTTCATGAACGAGCAGTAAAGCATCCCAGATTAAATGGTAGTTTCCCCTACAAAGGGGGATACAGATTCAATCCCTGCCAGAGAACATGTTTTCTTTGAGAATTTTTATTACACATTGTTTAATAAATAAATAAAAATCTGGTGTCTATGCCTATTTTAAATAAGAAGTGTCCATTATAATAACACTTGAAGTGGTAAAAATGTTAAAATAAAAATAAATCCATTAATCATATTTTATATATATATATATATATATATATATGGGGGGGGGCACCTTGAAGCTGTGTAATGGTTAGCAAGCTTGTCTCACTAGCACAATTACAACTGAATAGCGAGTTCAATCCTCACTGAGTGGCCCCATACTTTTCGCCTTGTGCCACATCTAAGCTACGCTTGGAAAAAAAATCAGTGTGTGTACACACAACCCAAAAGTTCATGGAATTTGTTTCAAAATAATTTTCTTACACCTTATTTCCACCACTTCTTTAGGAAGAAATGTGGAAAAATTATCAGTTTTTGCTTATGAGTCCACATTTCCTAAACTTTTGGATAGCTCTTAGTGTGTGAGGGTGGGTTTTTTCTCTCTCTGTCTCACACACACACACACACACACACACACACACACATATATATATATATATATATATATATATATATAGAGAGAGAGAGAGAGAGAGAAAAAGAGAAGAGTTTAGACAACGGCAAAATATCACAGCACGTATATAATACCGAAGTGCCCTTAAAATCAAGCCACGTCCACAGCAATTTTTGCCTTCAACATCAAAAAAAGTTTTGTTTTGTTAAAGAAAAAAAAAAAAAAAAAAAAGGTAAAATGACAAAATTAATTCATTTTATCATCACAAAAAATTTTCTTGAAATTCAAAATCATGTGCCACCAATGAAGCCTGAAAATATATTAATTCTGTGTTCATCCAAAACAAGACAACTACTGTCTCCAATGACACACAGTGCCAGAAAAATGAAAGAAGGCTTACTAAACTATCAAAAGAGGCTTAAATGCAAGACTTTAGAAGCCTTTTTTGATGAACTTTAAAAATTTTACAAGAAAACATTTACGTCAACCAATTTTCTGTGATCTTTGAATAATTGTAAATCTGAAACAGAATCTTTTTTTTTTCATAAATTTTCAATTAGAAATAAAGAATTGATTTTTTTTTAATCATTCAACTGTCTTGGTTATTTTTCTATTAATATATAATCCTCTTTAAACTTGTTTTTCTTTTTGCAACATGAAAAAAACTTAGGAATGGAAAATGTTACATTTTTCTTAATAAGGTGGTCATGGGGATTTTCCGATAAAAATTTGACTAAAGCCCTATGCAGATATTTTTTTAAAGAAAAGACGTAGATGAAAGGATTTTCAACTATTGTTACAAGTTTATTTCAATCTTGCAGCATTTATGTCTACTGGAAATGAAATCATCTGTATAGTAATAATAGTAATAATATATTTCATTTTAAAACAGCAATACTTAAATAGATTGATCCCCTCAAAAAAGAAAAAAAAACTACTGGTATGTCAAAAAGTCAGGTTCAGTTTGACATTGTAAACAGGGCCCCCATGTAAAAGAGATAAATAAATAATAAATTGCCTGAGTAGAGGAAGTTCTTCTGAAGGCTAGGCAACAAAAATTAGTCAGGAAAATATTTTTATCTATAAGAAATTACTAATTAATATTCATGTTAGAAAGTAAAAGATCATTTTGACATTTACTATACATATTTTTAATGTAAACAAGTCTAAACTCACAGAAAAATAATATTTTATTATTCTATTCTTTTTAGTATTTCTATTTATATAAAGTTTTACTATGATAAAGATTTGAGTTGATCCTAACAATACAGTTCCTTTATTCAGAGCTTCAAATGAAGTAAAAAAAAGCATAATTATTTTCAAAATATTCTGCCATTAAATTCTTAATTTAATTTAGCTTTATTATATTTTCTCCACAGATCAACTTAAAGCATTTCTGCTGAAACAGAGTGGTCAAAGCCCTCTGAGGTTCAACCTGAGCCTTCATCAAATTCTTCCCATCATCCTTCACAAAATTTCTGATAAATTTAAGATTTCTATGTTGAAGTCATGGAATATGTCATGTCTTCATTTTTTTTTTTCATTATTTCAATATTGACCTTTAATGATACTATGACTTTTTCTAACACTTTTGGTAGCAATAACAAAACAGTGGCTGATGTAAAATAAGAGAGCTAAAGGTATATATAGAAGAATTATATATCGGTTCCTCACCGCTCAATGCTACTTAAAGTTTCATGCACACAGCAATCATCAAGTACTTATACGCATAAACACACACAAATTTAAAATGACAATTTGAAGACAGGTCTCCTTACTTGAAAGGTTAGAGCAATACCATCCTCCTATCCCACACCCATTTTCTTCCATTTCTTCTTTTTCCATGCTTATATATATATATATATATATATATATATATATATATATATATATATATATATATATATATATACACACACACATATATGTGCATGTATATGCATCTGAGTAAAAATTGATTTTCTGATCTGCTAATGAATTAAAAGAGAAACAAATGGAATGTCATGTTTCTAATCTATAAAGTAGTCACAGCAGCCATATTTCTCAATGACTAATTTGCTGAATGCATTTGCTAATGATGGATCAGGTTGGAAAATGGTGTGAAGATACGTAAGGCAAAGCACAATATTATCAGTTATTGCCTACAAAAATAATCTTTGGTCTTTTTTCACTTTCTTTTTCACAATCTCAACTTTTTTGTTTCAATTATGAATAACAATGGCAATTTTTATTCATTAATTGATAAGATTAAAAGTGAGCATGAAAATTGTAATGACTTTAAGGCAAACTGAATTTCATCTCTTCCCACGATGCATTTACTCATGAACAGGCAGTTTGATTGGATGATAATATATTTGATGTTAATCTGAAAGAAAACTTCAAATGAATAACTCACATTTAGTAAAGACAAAACATAAAAGTTACCAACTATAATATTAGACTGCATGTAACAAGAACATAAAAAAGGTATATATATATATATATATATATATATATATATATGTTTAAGCTTCCTGTGAGCTATCTTATTCCTCACAGTCAGAACCAAGACTCCAAGGCTATCATTTTACCCCAGACAGTCATTTCTACCTAGCTTGTTTCTATAATAATATTATTTGCTCAAACATCATCATCATCATCATCATCTTCACTACTAATATTACCACTGCTACAACTAGTTCTGTAAAAGAAATTATTGTAAAAAGTCCTGTTGACATTCGTCAGTACCAGCTGACCAATCTTAGCTAAATATGCCTCACCACACCATTAACCAGCTGGAAAATACAGAACAAAGGTATAGAACTGAAAGGAAATACTGGCAACGGTAAAACACTAATTTGGGAAACATAAGTAAGATTGTAGAGAAAAATGGCAATAATAAAACAAACAACTGGTAAAAGCATGGACGTATTCATATGTGGTGAGTATGTTTAATAGGGCTGCTTGATATAAACACATATGATATTGAAAGTACTAGCTGAATTTATAAAATATAATTATATGGTTTTAAGAAGTAAGAGAGTAAGCTACATCATTCAATACAAACTAAAATTGAAAGGCAACAGAGTTTCAGCAAGTGAGAAAAAAAAAGATCCATATCGAGCAATAACAAAAAGATCAAGTAAACAAAGTTAAAAGAGATAAAAATAATCTTTGTTGCCCAGCTCCACATTGGCTTGAGATTGAGGATGACAGAAATTGGTTGGTAGATCAGAGGAATTCATGGAAAAGTCATTCTACCAAAATGGTAATGAAGCTAGATAAGATAAAAAATGAAAGATTCAGAACTTTAATGGATCATAAGGTCTACATTACTGGTTTATAAAATGAAAAGGTTTATCAATGTGTAAACAAACATCCGTTGCAGAGAAAAATATGCTAGCTTATTAAGAGAAAAATCTCAAAGATTTCATAAATTTGATATAAATTCATGTTTTGAACAAAATCAAATAGAGAAGATAGACCACACAGTTCTACTAACATTTGATGTATTATCAAACAATACAGTAAAAATGTTTTTTTCTAAATATGCCCTGTTGAAATCTGGGGGCATCTAATATGCCTGTGTACCTTTTATGCCATCAAATACACTGAGTAGTAAAACCCTTATTCTCTGTCAATACTAAATTAATAGAAACTGGATTTTCAGGATAGTAACATTGATCATTATCTCAAATAAATATAGTAAGATTTCAGTTTTTCATATTTTACAAGTACAATGTAACTGCACAATTACTATTCTTTTATCTGCAAGCTAAAAATTTTAAACTATTATTGCATTTTATTTGTCAATTTTAAAATGACACAAAAATGTTCCGACAAGCTACGTTCCCTAGTACCACCACCTCAGACCTTTACAACTGAGATAAGCCATGCCATGTACACAAGAGTGAATCATCCTCATTCCCTCCCTATTCTCATAGAAAAAGAAAGTTCCATTTGGACAGCTTCCCCACCCCACCAAGAACTACCTCTTTGTGAAACAAACTCCCACCAGGATGTTTTCCAAATGACTACAATCTTGACTTCTTCAAGTCTAGGGTTAACCATTATCTTTCATGAATAACCTCATGAACGTAACTTCTAGCCTTTTCTTATGCTCATGCACAATAACCCTATAATTTGAGTGGCTCTTGGGCTTTTTATTGGATGAATATTATTAAAAAAAATTTACTTTTATATCATCAGAAGAGTAATTTGCAGAGATTGTCTTTTGTCAATGTTTTTGTTGAAAATAATCAGTTTTGATTGTAGGCTAGAACTTAACAATTTAGAATCCTCAGCAACAACAAAAAGTATTAAATTAATTTTTAATACTTAAAACAGAAAATAATTGCAAAAGCAACAATCTATTGTTTGGGGATTCTGACAAGGAACTGGAGACCGACACATCATTTGTATATTATTATATCACCGAATGTCATTGTTTAGAGACCTTGAAACATTGGCTTATTAAACAGATTTCAATAAAATGAAGAACTAAATAGTCAATTATGAAAAGTAAAAGCAAAAACCTTTTTTTTTAAATTGCTTATTGGATGAATTCTTTATCACTGAACTAGAATTATGGAGTTCCCGGTTGTTTCAATAAAACTATTTATTTATTGAATTTGTAAACAAATATAAAGCAATGATAATAATAACATTAATAATAATATTAACAATAACTACTACTAAGATACACATTCTGAAAAATTATCCAGAATTCACCAACTTTTCAACTCTTAAAACACATGAAGATAATTACATATGCAAATTACTAATGTCCCATTCTGGATAATAAACAAAATGACAAAAGAGTTCCATAAGATTTATACTAAATTGTTTGATTAATTGCTCTTATTAACTAATCAAATGATGGAAAATTTTAAGATGAGTATGCTCCCACATGTTACATTCAAGTTGCATTCTATTCATGCTAGCTACATTTCACTTACTTTACATGTTGATTCCCAATACAATCGTATTTTTCTCAAAACAAGTGACGCTTGTAAAAAGACTTGATTTTATATTTTATAATTGCATGCACTTTTTAAAACATAACTAGAAGAAAACAGAATATTTTTTTTGTTGTTAATCAGAATTACTCCAAGCAAGGCAGTACAGCCACTAACAAACAAGGGGTTATAGTATGTGGGAGAATTAGGAACAGAAACATTAGTAATAAATAGAAAGAGAAAAGAGCAATCAGGAAGACATTAGATAGCGATTGACATTACATATAAACTTTTACAAATTAAAGTTGGCTGGAAAGCATGGAGCTAGAAGGGAGTTCCACAAATGAGGTGTGTGAAAAAAGAAACTGTCAGCATAGAGATTATGGCTACATTTAGCTAGCTGAACTGTAAATTAATGAGATCTCACTGCCAGTCTAGTATTGTATTTAAATTCATGCAGTCTAGGTTCCATAGTGAAGAGCACACCTGAAGCTGAACAATTATCATGAAAGTTTTTATTAAAAAAAGACATGGAGAGGCAACCTTATGGCAGTGAGCAAGTGACTGCAGCCAAGCTGCCAGATCAGGATCAATAATATTACAGATTCTTCTTTGGATTTTATCAAGGAGCTCTATGTAAACAGCAGAGGTACTGGACCATATATGGCAGCAATATTCTAAGCGTGGGTGAATGGTAAACTTATACAAGATAGTTTCTGGAGAGAAAAATTGTCTCACCTGGCACAGCGAACAGACTTTCTTAGCAGCTGACCTAGCAATGGACTCAATATAGTCTTTTGACTTCATATCAGCTAAGAAAGTTAGCCCAAGGATGCACAACAAGTCACTTTCCTGGAGGATAGTACCAGCCATGCTGAGGGAAAGCAGAGAGTGGTCTCTCAGATGATTAATGGAAGAAGTTTAGTTTTGGAGGCATTAAAAATGACAAGCCATCTTTTGCCCCAGTTAATGACGTTTTTGAGGTTGCTTTGGACACCAACTGCCATTTTGTCCTTGTTGGTCTGATCAGCCTTACTATTGAGGCAGAGGTAAATGGTAGATGCCCAGTTGAGAGCTGATATCATCAAGAAGGTTGTTAATGAAGATAAAAAAAAGCATAGGGCCAAGGATGGAGCCCTGGAGAGACACCCATGTTAGTATGAAAGGATGTAGATGAGTGGCCGTTCAAGACAACATTCATTTCACAATTTGATAGATTTAATAGGAACGACTGGATCAGCTCAAAAGTGTGCTCGAGGATACCAAACTTTTCAGCTGTGGAGAAGACCTGAATACCAGACCCTATCAAAGGCTTTTGATATATCGAATGCTACAGCCTAGGCTTCACGATAGAATCTTTCCGCAATTATAATTAGCACATCAGCAGTTGACCTAGAAAAATGAAAGCTGTATTGCTTGTCTGAGAAAAGACCCTGCAATGAGAGATGATAAACCAATTCAGCATTGATTAGGGCTAATAGACCAATAGTTGAATGGATCAGACAGTTCACCAGAATTCTTAAAAACTGGAACAACAGACCATGACTTCCAGCAGACAGAAAAGCAGGAAACAGTGAGGCATTTATTATACTGTTTAGAGAGAACAGGAGCTAGTTCAGGAACACACTTCTTAATGACTATTACAGGGGGTACCATCTGGTCCATATGCTTTGTGGGGATCCAAATTAGAGATGATAGCAGAAACCATGGAAGAGGTTATATGTATATCACTCAATAGATAATCAGTTCTAAGCTGGAAGTTAGACAGGGATACTCCAGATGAGTCAAGGGTAGAGTTTGAAGAGAATTTACAGGCAAAGCATTCAACAGCAGAAGGATGATAACACCTCAAATCAATTGAAAAGGGGGGTGGGGATAAAGAACTTGCACTTATTTAGTACTCTGTTACAGAACCACCCGTAATCACAAGTGCCAAAGTTTTTTAGAGGCTATTTGGTGCCTCATTCTCTCAGCAAACAGGAATTTAGCTCCTTTGATTATTATGAGCAGTAGCAAATAGCTCTCATCATAACAGGGACCTGTCATGCTGGTATAGCTGGAAGTAGTGGTTCCTGTATGCTATGGCGGCTGAGCAAGTTGGTGTGAACCAAGTAGAGGATTGCAGTTTCATCTTCTATTTCCAAGAAGGGACGAAAGCATTTATGCTGGTTTGACCCAAGAGGAAACCTCAGTGGCACAATTTTCAGTTGGGAAGTTGAAGATGTCAGTCCAAAGAGTGTCATGAAGAAAGTTTCGGAATGAGTCTTAATCAGCATACTGGTAATGGAAAGAGGTCTTATGGATAGGGTGTTCCTGTTTATTGGATATTTGCAAGGAGGTATCAATAGCTACCACAGAGGGGTCTGAGTTACCGAGAGGGCAATATTGCGAAGCTCAGCAAGAATGAGGAGAGGAGGTAAGAAATAGATTCAGTAGATAAGCCTGTTGTTTGGTTTGGGTAGGGAAACAAGTAGGGAAGTCCATGATTTGAGTGAGGGATTGGGCAATGAAAAAATTTAATGTCTGTATACTGACAACATCAGTACCTTTAGAATGTTTCAGCCAGGTGTTATGGGGAGCATTAAAGTCACCAAAAAATAAAGATGTTCACAGATGAATAGAGAGAAAGTGCCTTTTCTATACTGTCAGCTATTCTGTCTAATATACTGCAGTTGTTAAACACTGTGTCTTGTCTTAAATCATATTCTTCTAGAAGTGTGTTAATAATATTTCAGAACATTTTATTTAAAAAAAGACAACTGTTCATACATAGAAGAATATACAGACACTCCTAAACTAAAAATGTTCATATCTATAAAGCTTCTATGTGTCATATCCCCTGTGAGCAATCATTTCTCTCTACAACTTCCTATTCTGTGTAGCTCTTAGTCACACAATGATTAAGAGTAAAGGAATAAGGCCAAAGAATAAAGTAGAAACAAATATATCAATAAACCTTGTTGATAAGAGAAAATACCAATGCAGGAACAAATGTTGTATATACTTAATTCAAATTCTTGACTGGTCTGCAGTATTCACTTTCAAACAAAAGGCTGAAAATCTGTCTTCTCTGCCCACCCATAGGTTAAATAGCAAGTAGACTTAACCCTCTAGCCTTAGGTAGCAACCAGTCTAGAAGAACTAAAACACTGAATTCTAAACTGTAGGAAAGGCAATGAGAAACCACTCAAGAATGCATGGTAATTTATAGATAATAAAAAGGAATCTGTGGAGAGACGTGATCAAGTATATGTCCAAAAAATATAATGTTCAATGTGCTTTAAAGAAAAAAATACAATGTCCAAATTATGATGATCATTAAGGCTGTTATATGGGGTAAAGAGACAGCATGACAATGGATACCATGGGGTGCTTTGCATACCAAGTTGTGCATTCCTGGCCTTATTTCACCTTATTATGTGCAACAGCGGCTTAAGAGTAAAACTCTGTAAATAAGTCATCAGCTTTTATATTTGTACATCTGGCAGTTTTTAAAGTATAAAGGATATCAGGAGAACCCCCACCTCTGTGTACTTTTGATTAGAAAACAACATATGTCAATAAAAACATTTTTTACTGTTGATGTTTTTGTAAGCCTAAAAAATGATTTTTAAGACATTACTGCTAAATAACACTACTGGTATGACAGTATATTACAGGAAGTATTTGAGAGAACCAACTGAAGGAATTCTGAATTTGAGGATTGTCTGTATTAATTGTGCCATAAATAAGATATACACTATAAAATTTAATTACACTTCATTATCTTTCTACAATTAAAATCTTACAAATAACTACTTTTTATTAAAATTATAAACCAAAGTTAAAAACTTTTTAAAGTGAAAGCTTAGGCAATGTTTAAATGTAAAATTCACTAGGAGCTAATTTAGAGTCCCAGGATAAAAATCATGCATATGCATAAACTGATACTACAATAGACCTATTTTATCAGTGTCAGTTATTTTCCCATCACTGTAACATAGCTTCCCTGTACATCTTCTATAAATATTTTCAGGGTGACTGTTCTAATGATCTTTTCTCTTTGTTACCTTTACTTTACAAATTTAAGTGCAGCACTAGATTGGCAGCTAGGTCTCATCCTTTTACAGTTGAAATGGCTAGTTCTATGCTAAGAGTTTCTTCTCTTGCATCTCTCACTTGTGGAACTCTCTTCCACCCTCTTACTTTCTAGTCAACTTTTAAATGCAATGTCAATAATTATATTCTGTCTTCTTAATTCCTGCTCTTTTATTGTTCTCTCTCCTTAATAATTTTTTTCTCAAATTGTTTCACATTCAATAACCTGTTGCATCTTGGTGGCTTTATTGCCTTCCTTAGGATGAAATGGTGAAAAAGAAGATCAAGGAGAGTCATCCTTTGGACTCTTACTACATAAGCATGTTCAGTGTCTTCCCAAATAAATGTTATTTTTTTTATTTTATAAAGAGGAAGTTATTTATGATCTCTTTGAAACAGATTGTTATATTCCGTGCTAAGGGAATAAATACTTAACACCAGGTGGATAATAGAAAAAAGGTTTATTGTACACAACCAGTACAATATGAAATATGGTACAGTTATATACACACAGGTCAATCTAGTAGTGAGTGCCACTAATTGGAAGGTCGGATGTGCTTGCATCTTCTCGCTCTCACTCTTCCTCCAGTCTCTCGTAGACAGTTGACTTTATAGGTACTTACTACCTATAGTGTAATCATTCATGGGGGTGACTGGTTATTCCATTGCATCACAGATAATAAAGAATAACCAACTAATCACACAGATTAAAGGATATAAAAATTTAAACAATTTAAATTGTTACAAACACGTTTATATTCTAAAAATTAATATACAAGCTACTACCTTGAAAATAAGTTGTTAATTCATTCTAAATTCATTTGATATAAAGTGTTTGAAAATAACTCATTTTGATAACAATATCTATGATTATAAGAAAGATCTTCCTCTGTATTTCTTAAATATATTTCAAGCTTTTTTGGACAATTGAACTCCTTTGTATAGTTGATATTATCATACTGTGGTAATAAATTATATATATTGGACTCTCCCGTTGTATTCGATGTATGAGGGTCAAGCAGCTCAGTTCCTAGGAACCAACAGCCAGAAACCAGCACATATGATTTGATTATAGTGGTGAAGGCTTTGTGCAGAACCAACCACACTTTTTGAAGGGCCGAATACAGAACAATCTTCCGCAGGTTTTGAATTCAGAGTTGTCCTTCTCCTAGATTAGTTGCCATCCAAGGCTATAGAACCCAATCTGTCCTGCTATTTAACCATAGCTGAAGGGAGAAGAGGATTGATACCTTTCTCAAGGGTATTAGCATGGTTGAGTAGCGGATAGTGGCTCAGACTGAGGAGCCAAGTTTGAATCCCAGTCAAATCCATTATATATATATATATATATATATATATATATGTTACAAAAACTTGGTAATCCGTATGGGTAGTCCCAAGGAGGATGAAATCCTGAGAGCTCATTGTAAATCCAGAGCTAATAATTTAAAGAAAAACAGACCACTTTAAGGTTCCATTGTAATAATTTATTTCACCAGAGCCCTTTTAAAGGACACTGGATCATCAGACATTACTTCCAAACGGTGAAACGAAAAATGATCTTTTTCCCATATATATATATATATATATATATATATATATATATATATATATATATATATATGGGAAAAAGAGATATAGATTTTTATACCCCCAGAACAATATTAAGAAAATGTATATAAAAGTTTAAAATTTCAGCATTTCCTCTCCTTTGTAGTGTAGTCACGTCACCATACACATCACCTTAATCCAATGACATCCTAAAAGATGAAATTTATATATATATATATATATATATATATATATATATATATGTGTGTGTGTGTGTGTGTGTATATATATATAAGGTTTGTTTTTGGGAATGATATATCAGACTTATAAATACCAAAATTTAGCAAGTTATCCAATAAACAAAAATGCATTGTTGCTATGATAATGCATCAAGTCAAGATGACTGTCATCCCAACAAACAAGATAAACTGGAAGAAAAAGAAAGATTCTCCATTTAATTTTTCAGTGTTCCAGTTAAACTTGTAATGGTAAAATTATCTGTTAACATACAAGAAACATTCTGTAATCCCTGATCAAATGGTTAATGTTACAACTGGTCAAAATTTATAAAACCTTTTTTTTTATTAAAACAGGAAATTAAACTTTTCAAGTTCACTAAATATTATATTATATTTAGCCTTTTTGTTTTTGGTAATGTAGAAATTTAACAGCAAACTATTGGGACTTAAATTCAACCCCAATCTCAGATGGAGCTCATACATATGACCCGTCACTAAAAACACTGGAAAAATGGTCAGCTCCCTGTAATAATCTTGTAAGTACCCGACTCCTCCTGATATCCTCTGTCATTACAAGAGTCAGATCAGGCCAAAAATGGAATCCCTTGCTATATATGGGCAGGAATCCAAAAGCGTCTGCATTCTTGTGGTTGACAAATTATTTTTGACCCTACAACTGCTTTCTCATAGATGAAATGTCACAAGCTTCTCGTTGCTCTATCACTATTTCCATGGAATGTGTTCAGACGAACTATATTCCTTAGTTTCACCAGTTCTAATCTTCATGTCTAAGATCCACCATGTTATCACATTGTAGCAAACCACCCTCATTCCCTTCGTGTTCCATTGGTGAGATCCAAGTTCCACTTGAACAGCTTCTTCCCACAAACCACTGCTCCGTGGAACTGACTCCCAAGGGGATGTTTCCCCAATCACTATACTCTTAACCTGTTCAAATCTAGGGTTAACCATTATCTTCCTCTCTATAACCCTCTACCTTGAATGGCTCTCGAACCTTGTACAGAGTGAACATCAATGTAAAAAAAAAAAAAAAATAGAAAAAATATCAGTATCTTATCTTTTAGCTACATCTGTTGCCCATTTTTTGTTGGATTTTGCTGCTGTTGGAGGAGGAGTTGAATGTCATTTTGTTATTTGGCAATATTCCTTTATGATTTTGTAACACTAGTCTATATGGTCTAATGAAGGATTGTCTTAAGACCTAGAGAATTCATTTACTAGAACCTATTTTTAATCATTGATCTGAGAAAACAGTTGCATGATTTAGATAGTTCTAAATGAGTTGAACATCATGAATGTTTTTTGTTACAGAAAGGTTTATCTGAAATCCTAATTCTTAAAATACTTGGTATAAAATATTGATTTTTTTTTGTTTAAGATTATTTTTATACCAACTGTGGACACCTACATTATCAATATAATCCCCTCATTGTTATAGAGCAGTGGTTTTCAACCAGGGTTCCACAGAACCCTAGCGTTCCGCCAGTAAAGCCCAGGGGTTCCGCAAGAAGTTACACAAGTACTATGAGTGACAGTAATTTTTAATTCTCCTGTGCAGATATGTGTACCCTACCTGTAACGGCAATTCACCCGAGGTGGGTTGAGCCAGCTCCAATAATGGAGTTTCATGGGAATTTGGAATTCACAAGCGGTCCCCAACTGCATGTATAGCACATGAGATTTGATTGGTGAAGGTTTCGTGCAGGACCATCCACACTTTTTGAAGGGCCGATCACAGAGACCTGGTGCACTATGCGCCACAAGGTCCCCAAACGACTTTTTGAATTTTGAATTCAGAGTTTTTCCTTCTCCTAGACCAGTTGCCATCCAAGGCTATAGAACCCAGTCTGTCCTGCTATTTACCCATAGCTGGAGGGAGAAGAAGAGGATTCACACATTTCCCAAGGGTATTAGCACGTAAGTGAATGTAATGGATTCGACTGGAATTCAAACTCGGCTCTCCGATTCTTCAATCCAAGCCGCTATCCATTACTCCACTGCGCTTCCTTTAGATACGTGTGGAAGATGAACTTTGTGTGTGTCTGTCAAAAACATGACCCAATATTAAAGATTTGTGCAAGAAACATCAGGCTCAAGTTTCTCATTGAATTTTTAATGAAAATAAATGTAATCCATTTAAACTGAAGTTTTTTTTAATAGATGTGTAATAACCGTAGAAGCAAGATTAAAATTGCATATGTACGTATACAATATTTTTACAGTTTGTCTTTGTATTTTTTTGTAAATAAATCTGAAGATGAGTATTTTTATTTTATTTTAATAATTGAAAGCTTTTTTTGCATAAGACAATTAATTTATTGCAGGGGTTCCTCAAGCCACTGGAATGTTTCCTTGTGGTTTCGCTCCAGCAAAAAGGTTGAAAACCACTGTTACAGAGGATAAGAAAATTGAACATAGAATAGGTTTCTCTAGTAACAGTTTCACTCAACATCACAAACTGCTACAAAACATTAACCTGAAAACTCATGTTCAGCTAAAATGGATATTACATGTTGACACTCCACACTACTTCAAATAAAAAGGTTAAGAAGGACCCTCCCTTCAATACTGGAAAGAGCAATAACAGCAACTGGATTTGAGAAATTTATTTTCCTGAAAAAGTTTTTTTAAGAGAAGGATTTTATGAAATTCAACTGAAAAGAGCAATGGCTGCTTGGTCAATAAGTGCCAAATGTTTACTTATAAGGAAACAGCTAATATTTCCATTTCCAGAAGAAAAGTATTTGGTTGGAAGGAAATTCTCACAGTTTCTAAATAAATTTAATGTCCAAGTATTTTGAGAACTTTCCTTGTAATGAGATAAATCAGGTTGGGTATAAAACTTTATCAGACCATGAAATCCTAAAATTAAGTTAATAGTAGACATATCAAAATTGATGTAAAATTTAATGCAGGTATGTGGTACAAATTTGCCCACTTTAATAAAACATTGCAACATATGTATGTTGGCATACTGGCCTTGATAGGTAAAATGAGAACATTGTTTTCTATTAGTAGATTCATTTGAATGAGATAAGGTTTATTCTTATATTTTAGATCCCTTTTTTCAAATATGTGCTTGTAAAAGGATAAATCAGTCTTATATTAAGAAAAGATTTGTTTTGTGAAATACATCTGTTTGATGCTTTGGTACACATCAGCATTGATGTTTTTAGGCCAAGGTTCATTATGAGTTTTGGGTTTTTCAACATCATACTCCCTCTCCATGGTGACCCAGCTGATACTGATTGGGTATCAACTTGTGTGCTTTCCGTCAACAAATTAGGACTCATTTTCTCTTTGTACTCCTGATAAGTTTTAAAATGTCAGTTTTGGGGTAGTACTACTAATGGTTGTTTGCTCAGTACCTATTATTTATTGGAAATTTGGCCTTATGACATCAGTACTTAAAATCAAATAGTGATGAGTAGTTGTTATTAATAACAATAAATTAAATGAATATCAAGTAATATTATAAATTAGCTGTTTATATAACATGTGATATTATAGGGAAGATTTTATAAGCAAATACTTCAAAACATAGAGCAAGACTAAAATTCTGGCAATGAGATGAAAATGAAACAATCATGGTTGTATTTTTTTGTACCAACCAGTTTTTAGCCCAATATACAAAGACGAGATTTCAGCTTTTATAACTTTCCAATGCCTTTACAGATACTCCATCTCATTTTCTTAATGTCAGTCATTTTAGGTGCCAAATAAATATTTCTAGCAGAACATGTGAAAAAAAAATAATTAAACAATGAACTTGCTTATTTTTGAACTAAAGTTTATTTTACAAATATGTTTCAGCATTCAATGTGTATGTCAAGCAATGAAAAAGGACTGTCATTGATCAGAAATTGATGTAAACATTACTGACAATGTACTTAAGGAAACAGTCTCTACTCTTTTGTAACAAATACATGTGCCATCTGGAATAGTCATGCCAGTGGGAATTTTTCAACTTATAAAATGAGCATGCCAGTTCAAATAAAAGTACTGATGGGAATTTTTATTTAAGCTTAATAAATGTGAAAGAAAATAATTAGACCAAAGAAAAAAAATTGAGAAATAAGCTTACCGTATCAAATAAGCACTATTCTTGCTGAAGATAATTTAATCATATATATATATGGTACACAAGAGTATGCTCAAAACCTCATTTCATATAAAATGTAGTAAAGGAATGAGTTGGTTTTCTATTTTCTTTAAAGACAAGAGAAGATAATAAAACTTCAGCTTCCTCTTTCAAAATGTATATATTAGGTTGGTGCAAAAATAATGTCGTTTTCTCACATAGTAACATATGCGAGAAAACGACATTAGCTTTGCACCAACCTAATACATGTATTTAGGAAATCAATATCAAGTAGCAATTAACAAAAATATTCAAATATTTAATTACTAATTATTAACAGAAATCAGTTCATACTTACATGGGAGCTTTCATGCTGGAGAAGAGGTGTGGGTTCAAATATATATACTTTGTTTTGATAAGATGCAGCAATCTGGAATGAAAAAAATAATAATATTAGGTTGGTGCAAAAATAATGTCGTTTTCTCACATAGTAACATATGTGAGAAAACGACATTATTTTTGCACCAACCTAATAGTAACTGTATTAAATTTACTTTCAAACAGCAAGATAACAATGGTATTTATTAGATCACAGTGAAGAATCAAAACGGTTAATTTTAGAAATAACAAAATTAGTGTGTGAAGAAGACAAGAGGGCACAATATCCAAAATATTGTGGTAACAACATAGATGAGGACATTAGTCCTAATATAAATCATGATAACCCCCTTATCCCAGAAATTCAAACAGAAATTAGAGTGTAAAATTTAATGTAAAGGGACCAGGTAGTTAAAGAGATTTTAGAATTGTAGATATATAGATTTTTTGATTTAAAAGATAGGATAAAAATTCATAGGACAACTAATAACAGTAACTCAATCCAAATGTCCATTTAGAAAATTAAGCAGAAGATAGGACATATTTAATACTGGACATTTTTCTGGTATTTAGTTAAAAAATAAAATGGAATATTCTCTTAAATTCAAGCAAAAATTAACAGGAGTATTCAAATGCTGCTACAGAAGAAAATCATTTAAATGTTTCTCATTAAGTTTCTGTAAAAGGTAATCAAAAATTGTCCATACATAAATAGGCTTTAATGTAGATTTTTACAATTTTAATAACTAACCTTAGTTCAAAAAATATAAACTTTAAACTTTTGATTAATATTTTCTTTATTCAATCTATTTATATTTACAAGTTTTTTTTTAACCTTTGGTTAAATTAGTAAATTCTTTGTTTAAGAACATGAAAAGAGTGAAATTAAATACTTTTCAAATGTTAAATTGCACATTCTTTAAGAATGAAGTTTCCAACAGCATTTACTCCTCAAATGTTTCCCAATCATTTCTAATATCATTCATTCATTTTATTCAGCACATTTTGCACTGCTGTGGTCACCACACCCCTCCATCTCACAATTGTAGTTCATAGTAACATTCAAGGCAGAATAGTTGAATGGCTTACTGGTTCCTTATACATTGGTGATGCTGAGGTTACCCTATCAATCCTCTCAGAGGTGGATTTGTTTTTAACGTTACCTTCTTCTAGCCTTTTACCTAGAGAAGCAAGACTTACAAGGCAGCAGGGTGGTTTGAATTCTCCTAGACTGGTTGCCACCCAAGGCTATAGGACATAGTCTATCCTGCTATTTTACCCATAGCTGGAGGGAGAAGAAATGCATTCATACTTTTCCGAAGGATATTAGCATATAAGTGAATGTAATGAAATTGAATGGAATTTGAACTCTGCTCTCCAATTCTTCAATCTAAGCCACTAACCATTACTCCACTGTGCCTCCACCATTGAATAATGAATACAAAAAAAGAAGAAAATTGAAATAGAATTATTTCACTATAATTTGATTATTTTAATCCTGTTCATCATTACATGTCTAGAATGCAATCACAAAACAGCCAGTCATACTAAAAAGCTTTCAAACTTGGTGATTGATTATTTTAAAGAGAATGAAGCCATAACAAAACACTATTCAAATCTATTTCCTCATGTCTGATTTATTTCTGTGACCTTGAATTTATGGTTTGAAGAATGAAAAGAAAAATTCTAATATTGATGGATTAGCAATAAAAAAACCTTGGCATTGAAATATCACAGAGAAGATGGATTAATTTGATTTGTTTTTTGTAGGTTATTTGAAGCCATAAATTATCTTCAGATAGTAAGAATTTTTTAGAGATAACAATTTACTGATACATACCCTACTAATTAACACATATCTGGGAGGTGAAGGGGTGGATTTATACCTTTCCCAAAGGTGTCTTCATGTAAATGAATACAACAAAATTGACTGGAATTAGAACTTGTCTCTCTAATTTCCAATTCCAAGCCAGTATCCATTTCACCACCTGCACATCCAAACTTACAGCACTTGGTACCTGGATCAGTCACCCATCTAGGTACTGATCAGGCTCAATGTTGCTTAACTTTGATGATCATATGAGAACCAGTATTTCAATGTGATATGGCTGTAAGTCCTCACAGAGAGAATGGAATAATTAAGGATTATATATTATTATATACAAAGAGAACAATAAAAGATTTAGTGATTAAAAGGCTAGAATTCTGAGAATATATACCAATGAATAGGAGAACTGGAATTGTGGATTTCATCAAAGGAACTTTCTAAGGTTGCAGGTTTATGGCAGATCAAAGGAAAATAAAATATATTTTATACTCAACACAATTGCAGTATTTATTTTTAAAAAATACCTGTCTATATTTCCGAGATGAAGTATTGTAACTATTTACACTATTTACATAGTTTGGACTATTGTCTTCATCTTTATTGTCATATTCATAAGGTTTCAGCCATTGTATACTCCAGCTTTCTTCAGGTGATATATGTTGGAATTTTGAACATATATCCAGAGGCCCAGTTAATAAAAGCATTGGTTGAAGTAATCTAGTGAATTGACACAAAAGAATTGTGAGTTCAATACCTGGCCACAGCAGAGGTGAACAAAACTTGACAAGTTGAGTTACTAAAGGGAGATGATTGAAACTGAGATATTCAGAAAAGACATTGCACTTGCAACTAAAAAAATCTATCCCAGTGGACTAAACAAAGGATTTGGTTCAAAATTGCAACATATATCACCTGAAGAAGGCCAAATACAACAGCTGAAACATTGTGAATATGACAATATAGATGAGGACAACAGTCCAAATGATGTAAATGGTGTAAATACAAAGAATGAAAAAAAGTTAATAAAATTGTAAATGTCTCATTTATAACATAATTATAAAGGATCTAATTGCTACAATGGTCATGGGAACTTGTTTTCAAGTCCATTACAAGAAAAGGAGAGAATTTGTTATTGAGAAGAAAGAAAAAACAAACTTAGCAGATTATGTTGTTGTTAATTAAATATGATAAATCATGTTTAATTAATAACACATTTTAAAAAAATCAAGTAAAAGAATTAGTATTAACCTGTTTTCTGAGATAATTTTCTAATGACATAATGGATATTTCAGAAGATGAATTAAGAGAAGATATGAAAAGCTGATTAAAAAAAAATGTGTGTAGGTTGCCTAATGATTATAACAGCCTGGATAAAACAGTTTTAACCAATGAGGTTATAATTTTTATTCTTTTCAACTGTCTTTCGAAAAAATAAAGAAATAACTGATAAATTCTATATCAGTAAAAATAAAAAAAGAACTTAATAAAAATATTTCATAACCTAGTTGGTTGCCTTACGTGGTCTCTCACTGCATTTCTCATGACAATAGAAGTTATTTGGCAGTGCTCATCTCTTCTATAAGTAACATGTGACAGGTTGTACTGGGTTATAGGATACCAGCATCAGAAACTAATTTATGACCTAATCTACTGGGAGAGGTGCCTTCTTTAAAAGCTTTAATATAAAGAGAACACAAACTATTTCAGATTAAATTTTAACTTGATTTTTCTTTTCCATATTCTGCATAGGCATCTCCCCAAGAATTAAACCTCAGCTAAAAAGTGAGTCATTACTTTAAAAATGCCAACTAAGGAATCAAAATACTATAATAGTTAAAAATTAAAAAAAAGGTAAATTTAAAAATATGGTGATTTTCTAAACATAGCTTAGATATGACACAAGGCCGAAAATAGGGGGCACCCAGTGAGGATTGAACTCACTATTTAGCCATAAGTGATCTAGCAAGATAGGTGTGCTAACAATTACACCACATCAAAGGCCATAGACAAATTTTAAAATATGGACCAAAAGTTAAAAACACAACCCAAAATAGTCAAATTTTATAGTATATAAAAACCCATCCTAAGGCACTAAAATGCACCTGTCTCGCTAGATCAATTATGACTGAGTAATTGATTTCAATCCTCATTCGTTGATCCATAAATTGGCCTTATGCCACTTCTAAGCTATATTTAGTAAATTGCTATAAAACCCATCCAGCAGGGAATATTAAAAATATTTTAGCATATTAATGAGAGTAATATAGCAACAACTCTATATAGAAGCTTATGAAGCTTTATTTAACTAATCTAGCTTTAGTACTGAAAACAATTATTATAGTGGATGGTTACAAACAAGAGGGGAGATGGGATGTGCTTATTTTATTACCACAATGAGCAAACATTTAATTTTATCAAAATATATAGCATGGTCTGGTAGGAAAAAAAATGCAACAAGAACAGTTGTAAAAAGTTAATCTGGTCATTTATAGTGTCTGAATAAACAGTGACCATAACTCTCTTTATAAAACCTAGGGGATATTTTTTGAGCCATTTTTTTTATTTTTTTGCATGGGGGTAGTGCACCATCAAATTTAGTACTTGGTCCAAATTTTACTGAAAATCAGAAAATTTTTTTATTGAAAATTTAAAAAAAAGAAAAACAATACTGACTTAATTTGTACTATTTACATTTTATGGGCTGTTGTCCCCATCTTTACCATCATATTCACAAAGTTTCAGTCGTTGTACGCTCCAGCCTTCTTCAGGTGATATACATTGGAATTTTGAGCCAAACCCTTGATGAATTGTGAGTTCAATACCTGGCCACAGCAGAAGTGAACAAAAACTTGGAGAGTTGAGTTACTAAAGGGAAATAACTGAAACAATATCCAGAAAAGGTATGGCATGTGAAACTAGAACACTCTACCCCAGTGGACAAAATAAAGGGCTCAGTTCAAAATTCCAACATATACCATCTGAAGAAGGCTGGAGCGTACAATGGCCAAGATGGGAAAATGGCAATAAAGATGAAGACAACAGTCTGAACAATGTAAATAGTTACAATACCTCATCTCAGAAATATAGACAGATATTGACTTAATTTGGTTCATTAAACAAAGCTTCTTAATGAAGAAACTGTGGTAGGAACTTCATAGACAAATCAGCCTCAGCAAAAGGTGAAGCATGTGAAAAAAAAAAAGAAGAGCTTTATAGAAGAGGAGGATTGGTCTTACTAAGAACATTTATCTTGTTGTCTCAAAACAAGAGCATTGAAACTGACAGATAGCAGATAAATCATTGAACACAAATAAACTCTTGGTTCTGTGAGTAGCATTAGTCCTGATTTGATGTGAAGCGAAACATCAAAGAGATCAGGGAAATGATTACCAAATGGCAGATGATGGAAATCAATAGAAGAGACTTTAAAAAAAGAAAAAAGAAAGTTGCTCAATGTCAATGGTACATTATATTCAATTCAAATGTAAAGTTCTGCTTAAATTTCAAAGATGCTCAAATGCATTTTGTATTGTGCTTTCTGTGTAGAAAGTGCACTGACAAGAAGGTGTTTTTTTTCTCCAAACAACAAAATTAGAAATATTGGATATGGATTAAAAGAGGAATACAAACTGTACTGTTATTGACCAAAAACTTAAATCAATTTAATATCATCAATAGCACCATTGTCTGAAGTATTATATTGAAAAAAGAAAAAATATATAATTTAAAATATTTTTGTGGAAGCTTGTTTTAATTTGTCTGTTTAGCAGCATATCAACTCCTTATGGGTCATTTAATGCTGAAATTTAATTTTCTTGAGAGCATTAGTAATTTCTTTTATAAAATGTATTGCTAGTAATATTCTATTTTTTCATAAATGTATTACTGGTACACTTACTATAAAAATGTATTTTTATACTTTCATCATGTTTTGGACCCCAGTTTTGGGGTTAACTATTTGCCCTATAGCTGGAATCCTAACAGGTTCTAACAGCCTAGGTCAGATGAAGCTAGAAACAACAGCAATTGAAAGTGGTTCCATTATCCTCAAAACCTCCTGATCAGAGGTCTTGTTGCTATATGTAGTTGACCATCATACCCAAAACAAGTTTGTTTTGAGTATACTAAATGAATATAGTGCACAGTATTTCCAGTGAAAACATTAACTATTGAATAAAAGTTAATTTATTTAAATAGTGTGTGTGTGTGTGTGTGTATCTATTCATTTTACCCCAAGCAAGGCAATAAAGCCACTAAGAAGCAAGAGGTTACTGAGTATGTTAGAATATGAGAGAAAAAAACATTAGAGAGAGAGAACAATAATAGAACAGGAATTAAAAATAAGATAATGATTGGCATTGCATTTAAATTTACAAAGATCAAAGCTGACTGGAAAGCAAGAAGCTAGAAGAGAGTTTGATAAATGACAAGTGTGAAAGAAGAAATTGTTAGCATAGAACTTATGGCTACATCTAGCTATTTCAACTGGAAAATGATGAGGCCTTGCCACCATTCTAGTACTGCACTTAAATTCATAAAGTCAAGGTACCTGAGAGGAAAGTTCATCAGAACAATTTCCATGAAAATATCTATAGAAAATGTACAGGGAAGTTACATTACAGAATGGAGAAAGTAACTGAAGCTGAGATAGCAGGTCAGGACCAATAACACTGCAGATTCTTCTTTGTATTTCACCAGTAATATATATGACACCATATTGTCGAAACACATATGGGAATAAAAAAAATGATAGAGAGAACAGCAGTGGTGGAATGCGATATAATAAAAAAGATGAAGAAAATCAAAGAAATTATAATCTATGTAAGGAAGAGAATCTGAAAATCATGGAATTCAACAATGGAAATTGCTTAATAAACAAAAGGAAATTATTTCAAATTGCTGAAAAGCTGATGCATTGCTTTTGAAAAACATAAAAAGAACTGTAGAACTTAGTAGCAGCCAAGGATAACAATTGATAACAATATATTAAAGATAACAATGGATAGTCAAGGGGAATAAATGCTCATTTTGAAAACCACACTGCATGAAAGTCTGTGAATAGGTATGTAATTAAAAGCATTATTTTTTATGTGAATTAAAAAGCTGTTTTAAAAGTGTTTAAAATTGAGCAAACTTGTATACATTGGAATACAGAAATACATATATAACTCAAACCTCTCATCAACGGACTAATGGGGGGAGAAGTGGTCCTTTAAAGCTGATTGTCTGTAGATGGGAAGGGATTATTTTGGAGTTATAAAACTGCTATGGTGGTTGCTTTTTACATTTTCCTTCTGCTTTGATGCCATGATGAGGATAGAGCAATTAATATATTAATCAAAATAACAAAAATAATAGATTACTCATAACTATTTTTTCACACACACACACTAATGTATCATACTCTATATAGTGTACACATGCCTTTGTTTATAATTGGAAAGCCCGCCATGCGGTCACTTTAAGAACTAACATGACTCATTCCACTAAGTTCGCAAATTTCAAAATATATCGCTGATGATTTAGAAGCTTTTTTCCTGCAGATTTCGTCGGTTACATCTGAAGTCCATTGATGGAGGGTCCATAGAAGATGAGAGGTTTATCTGTGTGGTGTATATATATATGTGTGTGTGTGTGTGTGTGTATGCGCATGTATATACATATATATATGTGTGTGTGTGTGTGTATGCGCATGTATATACATATATATATATATATATATATATACATACATACAGACAGACACACACACGTGTGTATGTATATACACATATATATACATGTGCGTGTGTATATATATAAACATATACATATGTGTTTGTATATACATATACATATATATATATATATATGAAGAAATATAGTCTTAAGGTGTGCTATATTTATGGGATAAAGTGCTCAATATCAGAGATAGAGCATCTGTAAATATAAAAGTAAACATAGAAGTCAACACTTAGAGGCGACAGTCTGTTTCATTCTAGATGCAATCGCCTCTAAGTGTTGACTTCTATGTTCACTTATATTTATACACACACACACACATATATATATATATATATATGCATATAAATGTATATTTATTAATATATAATTTATATAACTGTCATATTACATTGAGCACTATTTTATTAGCACCAGCACTCAATGTCTGATATGTTTAATACAAATATAAAATTTGTCACTTAACTGATTGATATTATATTCTGCTCCCTGACTCCAGAGTTATATAGGCAAACTTTTTTGTAACAATTTGGCCAACTTGTCAGGAGGTATGAGCAATTGTCTGCTGATTTTCTTATTTTCATTATTTTTAAATTAAGTTAAAAAAATAATTTATGCACTTTTTATTGTTCTTAAGTTGATTTTTTTCTTCTTTGTATGCCTGTGTGTGTATATATACACCTGCATGTGTATCTATGTACATGTGTAAAATGTCATGGTTATTCCTTTTCAAAATTTTCTAGTCTCAAACTCTTTCACTATTCTTTTTCTTTCTATTCACTCTCTCTGAGTATCAAAGATAAAGTAACAACATTATTTCCAGTATCATAGACAGATTTTTGAGGTATTTTTTCTTGAATATTCTGGGGTTTTCTTCAACTTTGAAAATATAGGTGCAATTGTTTTTTTAATTATTTCTTGCTTAAATAATTCTTTTCTTTTCTTTTTTAATTAAAGCTTAAATACAAATATATCTGTACAAGGTGAAAATATTAATTTATCTATTTGGTGTGAATTTGTTTTAACGTCACTTCTAAATAGATGTTGTTGATAAAATAGCTATAAAAAGAGTTGAAGTGCCCCAAGATGAATCATCAACATGACTAATGACTGTAACAATTTAAAATACAAAAATAGATATTTTTTTTTTTTTACTTCAAATTATAGTAAAGAAATATAATAACATAAAATTATTGGCTGATATTTTATATCATTTTTATGCATTTCTTATGTATAAAGACAGATTTTAAAGCTATGATGAACAAAGCAATTGCAAACAGAATTTTCCATCATGTATACAATATCATTTTATTATGTACATATTGTTTTCACAATATAAAAATTGTATTAAATATTGATAAAATTATCAAAATACACCTACATTTAGATAATAAATTAGACCATGTAAATTTCAGATTAAAATATCTCCTTTTATTAGTAATATTTACAATTAGTATGTGATTTTGTTATGTAACTTGATGGCTGTTTATCATATTGTAAATAAATATATATAATAGTACAGTGTAACCCGGATATAAGAGTTGTCAGGACCGGAGACGAAGTCTCTTATATCCGGGTTTCTCTTATATCCGGGTTTGTTCTATTTTGTTTACATTAACACAGGTTCTAATTTGGGACCAGAGAAAATCTCTTATATCCGGGTTACACTGTATAGTTATTTACATTGTTTGGACTGTTGTCCTCTTCTTTGTTGCCATATTCATGACATTTCGGCCATTGTATGTTCCCGCCTTCTACTGAGGTAGAAGGCATAGTGGATAAAAGTGTTGGTTGGATCCAATGACTAAACCCAAAGAGTTGCGAGTTCTGGCTACTGAAGTAGTAAACAGAAACTTGAGAGTTGAGTTAAATTGAGATAACCAAGATGAGGCATGGCACATGGAACTAGAACAATCTACCTCAGAGGACAAAACCACTCAAATTCCCTTCATATTCTCTTGAGGAGATGTAAGTTCCACTAAGCAGCTTCTTCCCATGAACCACAGCCTTGTGGAACTGACTCCCAAGTCGTTGTTCTCCAATCACTACAATATTAACCAGTTCCCATTTTCTTCCACACATATCCACCTAAGCGGTACCTCTTGCACTGTAACCTTCTACCTTGAGTGGCCCTCAGGCCTTGTACAGGGTGACCATTTTCCAGAGTGAACACCACTGTAAAAAAAAAAAAAAAAAAAAAAAAAAAACAGTAACCAAATTACCATCTTTAAGTGAAAAATCCATAACAGATATATGTTAATTGGACACAGAAGTACATGAAAAAGGATTTCTCAACTATAATTGTTCATGAAAAATGTAGAGCTATATTAGATGAACGTGATAGTTAAGATGGAGGTTGGATAATTCATGGAAATAGACAGCCAACACAAAAACAAAATAAAACTGAGTAATGACTAGTGAGGCCATGCCTCAGAAACTGCAGCACAACAGACAGCACATAACTTCCGGAACAAAATGTGCCAAGGGAACATCTTCACAAAACACTGAATCTTTGACAACAGCACTGAGAATCTTCCTAAGTGATGGTTTTCCCTGTTGCTTTTATTGACATGAGACAGTTGCAGAGAGGCTTGTATCTGCACATGCCAAGCTGCTCTACTGCTAACAGGAAACCCAAATGTCACTAGTTTTGTCTAACATGTCTGCACATGACTTGGAGACTCGTGTCAGTATTGACACACATTCACCACAGTATTATAGGTTTTAAAATTACCTGCCTTTCAAAGTTGATAATGGTATCAAGATAAATGCAGAGAATTATTCTAAGTTCTTGGACAAAGTATGTTTTGAATATTAGGGTCACAATCAAGAAGCTTTAAGCTAAAGAGTATATTCATGAAAGATAATACTTTTTCCTCTCATTTTGCAAAGTCAAATATTGTCTCCCTTGCAAAAAAAAAAAAAAATTCAAAGACGCAAAATTAATGGAATGATCTCCACTTGAAGCAATTAGTTCAATAGAAAATCTCTGGTTTATCATTTAAAGATATGTACATGAGAATACAAAACAATATACAAGCAAAGATCTCTGGCATGTAATAAAAGCTCCTAAAAGTCAAAATGTTAAATGTCAAAACAGTAAAAAAGTTTCTGTCTAAATTTCTGGAATGAGGAGTTATTATTTATACTATTTACATAAATAATGCAAATAGTAAAAAGCTTAACAAAATCAAGTGATGAAATACTAATGAACATTATAGAATGAAAAAGTGACTATAAACAGTTCACATTCCTTCCCCGTCTTTTGAACAGGAGTAGAGGTTTATTTCTGATCTCCTGTTTAAGATTGGGCATCTTGTTCCTTCTAAAGTCTTCTTATTCTCTTTCACTCCCAGTAGCCGCTTGTGACATATTTTTTTTTTTAATCAATTAAGCCCAAGAAAGGCAATGACACCAGTAAGTCGCAAGGGGCTACTGGGAGTGAAATAGAATGAAAAGACTTTAGAAGGAACTGGAAACCCAATCATAAACAGGATATATGTACCTCTACTCTTGTTCAAAAGACAGGGAAGGAATGTGAACCATTTATAGTGACTTAGCTTATATAAGCCGGCAACCAAAACTTTCTAATTTCTGAAGTGATACTTGATTCCAAAAGTTTTCATTTATTTATTTATTTATTTATTTATTTATTCATTCATTCATTCAATTTACCATTGGTCAGTGGGTGGCCACTTTGAAGATCTTACTTTTACAGTTTACTGCAATTATAAAACTTGACCCAGATAAAATCTTGTGTTCTAATCATAGGTGGGTCCCATTGTGTCACAATATAAACTTACCTCAAAAGCTTTTTTACAGTTTCAGTGATTTTAATAATATATAAACAAAAAAGTTGTTTGATAATATGAATACTAATTATTTACTTTAAAAAATGACTTAGATGAATTTAGAGATTCTTCAGAAAATCCAAAGTATCTACAATGTTATTCGTCCTGACCTGGCATCATGGTTCCAATTATTTTTCCACCATCATAACATAGCTTCCCTGTGCCTTTTCTATAAATACTTTCATGGTAATTGTTCTGAGAACTTCTTAGTTTTTTTTTAACGAATTTAAGTTCAGTACCAAAATTGGCAGCAAGGTTTCTCCATTTTACAGTTAAAATTGCTAGACTAAGTTCTATGCTAACAGTTTCCTCTCTTGCACTTTCTGCTTATTGAACTCTCTTCCAGTTTCTTGCTTTCCAATCAATTTTGATCTTCAAAATTTTAAGTGCAATGTCGAGTGTTATCTTCTCTATTCTTAATTTCTGTTCTTTTACTGTTCTCACTCCTTAATAATGTTTTCTTTTTCTTATATTCATTCATACTCAATAACCACTTGCATCTTAGTGTCTTTATTGCCTTGCCTTGATTAAAAGAAATGATCATTATGGTAATTTGCTTTGGAAGAGTTTCTTCAAGACTGTTTCTGTCTGATACAGATCAAGCCACACGAAGGCAAGACATTACTATTATCATTGTGATATGTCAGCAGGTTACTGAATTATAAAATTTTTTTAAAAATCCAGAAACAAAAAATAATATACTTTACAATCAAAAAATCTAAAAGATTAAAAAATGGATTTTGAAAACCATTATATATTTAATTAGAGACAAGGGAGACAGTATATGATCATTATATAGAAATAGATATGATCATTATAGAAATAGATATGATCATTATATAGAAATAGATATGATCATTATATAGAAATAGATATGATCATTATATAGAAATAGATATGATCATTATATAGAAATAGATATGATCATTATATAGAAATAGATATGATCATTATATAGAAATAGATATGATCATTATATAGAAATAGATACATAAAAGAAAAACAGTTTCATTTTTTCTTGGAACCTTTTTAATTGTATAGGAAATAATGACTTGAACAATTACATTAACAAAGCACAATCTGTTACCCACCAACATAATTCAAGTGAATGTCATGAACTTGAATTCAGAATGGGAACAATGACAAGTCACAAGAATGTAAATTCTTATTATAAAGCTGTGAGGTGAATGAAACTATCAGCTGTATACAACCGCTTTCTTAATTCAAATGACTGAGTGAGTGAAACTTGGGGGTCTTGGTGAAGATCACACTTCTTCAAAGCTTTTGGACTGGCACTACAGAATACAAACAAAGAACTGTACTGAATAATATTCGAGGACTTTCAACAGTAAAAATGGATATCACGTGTAACTTGAAGAGAAAATGATACCATAATCAAGACGTTGATGTTCTACACTAGTTCAAATAAAAGGTTAGGAAAGAAACCACTATCAATACATATTTTCCCAAAAAATTGTTTTAAGAGAAAGATTTTATAAATTTCAACCAGAAGTAGTACTGGCTGCTCAGTTGATAAATGCTGAAGGTTTCCTTATAAGGAAGTAGCTAATATCACTATTAACATAACAAAATACCAGGTTTCAAATATCCAAAGTAGCAGTGAATATTTTAATATTTCTTTTTTTTCAAAGTGGGGTGCAATATAATCTCAGTCATTGATCTTGCCAACAACATTTGTCTTGAGCCATTCTACAGCTTTCCTCAGGTGTCTCATCTGTATAGAAAAAGATGATCTCTTCCTCTACTACAAAGTAAAAACATTGTTTTGTAATGGTTAATGGGCTGCAATACCAGCTTACTAAGAGGGATTTCAATCCTCAATGGGTCTCCTATCCTTTGTGCAAAAAAAAAAAAAAACAAAAAAAACTGAACTTTCATATATTTTACAAATTTCAACTGACATTAGTACTGGCTGCTTAGTCAATAAATGCTGAACGTTTCCTTATAAGGAAATAGTTAATATTACCATTAGGCAGTGCTTTATAGTAAAAGCTAAGATGTAAATAATTCACAGTATCAGTTTGATACATGAGGAATAATATTAAACATGAAAAAAAAAAAAATAAAATAAAAATTAAAAAAAATAAAAAAAAATCAATTTTTTGTATCATCAAGAACATTTAAGTGAAATTGTCTTATTTTGTAATAAAGAGCATAAAAAATTCTTCAACTATTAAAGTTTCTAAAAGTTTAATAATTTCTGTAGCAAATCAAACCCAAGACAGAAACAAGTATTTAATATTTGTTAATGTAGTTTATTTTGAAGAAATTAAACTGGATTTTCAACAAAGTCCCAAGAAATTATCTGAACTGTATTTCTTTTGTTAAAGCATGTACATATATATTAACTGCTGCTCAGCTTGAATAAATTGACTGTTTTCGCCTCCAATTAAAGACTGCAAAGTGAAATGATAAATTCAATAAATATTTTTGGCTATGGCTTGAGAACTGATAAACTCCCTTGCAAGAAAGAACAATGAAGGAAAACTACTACGCAGATTTCAAATTCAGTGCAACACAAAAACAATTTGTTGGCTACATTAAGACAGATGCACAATTAGTGTTCATAAAGTGAAAGTATTTCTATTTTCCTTTTTATATCTTCATGCTTTGAATCACTCAAAAAAAAAAAAAAAATAAATAAATAAATAAATAAATAAATTGAATAAGCTACTAAATAAATTAGATTTCAATTCCCAGTTGATGTACCACAGTTATGGAACATTAATACATGATGTTCTGATGTCAATATAACTATTTAAAGTATTTCTTCTTAATGGATTTAACAAGCATGGTTTCTGAGAATAACAAGCTTAGAAATACAAAAATAATTATTTGCACTTGCATATAAAATGTAACTTGATAATCCTGCATGAGTGTGAAAATAAAGACAGCTGTACCAATTAACAAACAGGCAGGGAACAAGACAGACATCCCCATTCCTTAACTTTGACAGCCTGTGAGATAATGGCTTCACATGACTATCTCAGGTGAAACACTATGACATCCAAGTATGAGTTTTTTCTCTACTTCGTAGGCATTTCCCTTTGCTTATTATTCCCAGTTTGTGATAATTTACCTGGCAACATAGAAAATTAATGTTTTGATTAATTTTTGTACATAAATTTTATATTCTAGATTTAATATAGAGTCCTCGAGTCTTTTTGTATTATTTCAGAAAGATAACTATAATACAGCAAAAATTTAAAGATAAAACAGATAAAAAACATTCAGTGCATTATATATATATATATATATATATATATATATATATTTGAATTTGTAGGTCTGATGAATTGGATCATATTTATGATTCCAATGGAATAAATTATGACCATGGAATATTAGTGTTTAAGCCTTTTCATTATATATATATATATTCAGGCCAGTAGGGGAAAATAAATATACCGTTTAATAAATAAATGGAGAGTCTAGTCAAATATGGGTATCCACCAAAAATAACATTTAAACTAACAAAAAATCCATTACTTCTTAAGGAATAGCTTTGTTTATGTCCAGATATCAATTTGGGCAGATATGAACTTTTGAGAATCTGAAGGATTTGTGCACAATTTGACCTTGCTTGATTGGTGACACATTCTGTAACAAAATCAGTTTAAAACACATATGATCTAACAAATTCATCTTATATATATATATATATATATATATATATATATATATATATATATAATCAGAACAAAGATAAAAATTGGATATATATTTCAAAAACAAGTATCTATTATAATAACATCTGAAGTTATAAAAATGTTAGTGCATATATATATATATATATTCCATTTTCTTATTACTATAAATGCTATTTTAGTAGGTACACACATCTGAGTATACATCACTGCTTTTTTTAGTTTTTTATAAACAGTGAAATTAACATCTACTGGCCTAGATCATCAAAAGTCTTATTAAAGAAAATGTACTTCTTGGTTGATATCAAACCTGCATTCCCATTTTCTGGAAAATTTCCTTTTAGCTAATACTAAAAAACATTTATAGTAATAAGAAATAATACTGGATGAAAAAAATAAACATTAATTGTTGATATATATTATCCTTTAATTTTTTTTCTTCTGTTTATGTTAAAAGTTGTTCTGTCAGAAGCTCGATGAAGAATTTGAGAATAGTCTTAATTTGGTTAAACAACATTGAAATGTAAAATAAATCTTAGTTGAAATTGTCTAATCTTCTGCAATTAATTATCATCATTATTCAGTTAATGATTTGGGCTAGCATTTCCACTTCATTGTTTTGTTCACTACATTTCAGCTAGTGGTCATCCTCAAAGGTATAATTCACCTGGTAAATTTAATATTATTTAGTTCTTATATGATCCCCTCCTTCCCAGATACATTGTTTCAATCATTCTAGATATATTAGGAAGAGGAGAGAATTAGTCCATACTAAGATATATATAAGGATTACCTTTTTTTTTTTTAACTTATCAATGTCTACCTCTTCAGTAGCTAAATAACAAGTATTTCCCTGTCATTGGACTTTAGAAATTCAACTGGGGGGAAAAAAATTAAAATTACTAAATATGATATACAACTGAGGAAAGCCAGAAAGCAAACTGGCCAAAATATAGTAACTAAAACAATAAAGATGAGGATGTTAGTCCAATTAATTCACCAAATTTTATCAGCATCACACTGGATCCTAACCCCTAACCAAATTTCACATCTATCATTACTTCTTCCAACAGAATGACAAATCCAGAAAAGCTACTGAAAAGCCAATAGAACTGACATTAGAATCTCATCCAGTCTTTTATCTTTTTAATGAAAATTTGAAACTGAAAGACTTTTGAGCTTCCTGAGTAGTAATGAATAGTTGTGAGCAATTTTCCATACAAAGGGTTAAGGGAGAGGCATAGAGACATGAATAGGTTTGCTGGTGTTGAAGAGAATGGCTTTGGAATTAATGAATAGCAAATTTCAAGAGTGGGAATACTCTGTATGTTGGGTTTGATTACTGAGCATCTGGTATTGAAGATGCAATTTCTTATTCTTTGATTGCACACAAAGCAGCAGAGAAATGTCCACTTGAATTTATAAATACCTGCATGCAATCTATTCCAACCAGGCTTCAGAGATTCTTACCTATAACCACAAATGTTAAAATTTACCTATACAACCCATCAAATTACATACACACTTATGCATTCATTTTATACAGAGGGTGAGAAGTGTTAAAAAAAATAATGTCTTGTTTTAAATATTCAGGCACAATTTCAAAATAATTTGCTTACCAATGTTAGCCTTTATATCAGATTAGTTTCTCAAACTAAAATAAATAATTACATAAAAAAAAATTCAACAACATTTACTCACTTTCATTTATTAGGCATTAAATTACATCATTTCATAGTTTACATTGACTTTCACAGCCTGAAGAATATTTATAAGTATTCATAAATTTAAAAATTTTCAGAAAAAAAATTAATGGTATATTTATTTCTGCTTATAAATAGTTGTTGGAAAATAAAATCTTTACATTTGCCTTGATAAAGTCCATCAGAGGACGAAACGTGATGGCTAAGATAAGTTTTCTTTTTGTTTTTATTCATTTATATCAATATATAACAATTATAAAATTTATAAATTAGAATTAAATTCTTTAAATTTTCATATAAAATCTTTAAAATTCTAAGTTTAAAGATATAGCTTGTTTGATGGGTTAAGGTATTCCATATTTTCTATTGGTGCTAGTAAAAATAATAAATTTTGCATTTATAAAATTTTCTTGTTCACAGACATTTTTATAAATTTATGAATAAAAAATTTTCATATTTATTTCTTTATATAGGATAGATAATAAATATTTCATTATAGTTGGTTCACATATTTTTATAATCTTGTAAGATAATGAACAAATAGGAAACATTTATCACTAATATGCTTCACTTTAAGAGAAAATGAGACAGAGAAAAAGAAATAAATTCTGCTATTTTTACTTTTGTGTCATTTGGTTTTCATTGGACAATCATGTTTTACATGCATTCAACTCTTTAAATTATATTCATGTTGGTTTAAAGAGTCAAATGCACACGAAAACTGCTTGACCAATGGAAATCAAATAACACCAAAGTAAAAATAGCAGAATTTCTTTCTTTTTCTCCATATCTCATTCTCTGGTGAAGCTTTAATAAAAGTGAAACATGCTAGATTGATAAACATTTTGTACTTGTTCTTTATCTCATCATTCTGTTAGAATCCAATCTATATTTGATCCCAACTCATAATCAGGTAAATATAAAAAAAAATTCTTGTAAATAAGCAATCTAATAAATAAATAGCATTTAATAACTTTGTTGTCAATTCTCAAGAATAAAGAAAATGTATAAATCCACTTTCATATGTTTGGGTTTTATTAAAATTCTAATCATCACTTTTTAAAACAATAAACATTGCTGAGGGAGTCAAAAGTGTATACAGTAATAGTAGTGTCAAGGGAATAAGCGCCATTTTGACACACTGTCTTTTTGCAGACATTCAGGTTAAACGTTCAAATTTTGATAGTAAAATTTGAGTAATCTTCCAATCTGGAAACAAATTCCTTTTTTTTTTTCTTTTTTAATACAAAATAAGGATTTAAAAAATACTGTCCATGAAAAGCATATTTTATTTCAAATAAATACAAGGTACTACCCTAATATTCAGGATATCTGAAATCATAGCCTAATAACTTAGCGGTAGTTCACTTGGGAATATATACAGTGTGCGATGGATATATCATCATGTAAATTACACAGGAATGAAAATAACACCAACATCTAATTTTAACAGATATATTTACCAAAATTACACATAAATATCTTGAAAGACTAACGAGTAAATTTATTCAATAAAATCACCATTGGCTTCAACTACAGCCTCCAGACAACTTTGGAATTTCTTGTAACTCTTCTGGATGGTCTCTTTTTTTTTTTATAATTATGTATTATGGCAAGTATTATAGCAGCATTCACCAAGTTAAAAAACTTGGTGAATGCTGTCATAATACTTGCCTCCAGTTTATCTTTGGTATTACATGGAATTTTGTTGGTCTCTTGCTCAACTGTGCTCTACACATAATAATCAAGGGGGTTGCAGTCTGGGGAGTTAAGTGGCCATGACTGGGTTCTCCTGCTTGTGTGGCTTGGTGCAGAGTCCTGTTGCCAGACATAGGGTCTTCCAGCAGCCACCCTCTTGACCAAGGTCAGCATTACCTCCTCAAGGCACTTGATGTAGGTCTCTGTATTGTGTCTGAGACCCAGTGGGAAGATTTCTGAATCCTCTGCAGAGTGAATTGCAGAATTTCTGGAAGAGTGAATTGTGTCATACTGTTCTTTTTCTCACAAACGATGCCCAACTGACCCTACAAAGTGGACAACTAAATTTGTTTTACATTGTTCAAATGTCCTCAACTTTTAGATAATATCCAGTATAAAAGCTCCAATATTTTTTTTGTTATATATGTGAGAATAAAAAATGACCTTTGAACAGGTCAATATTAGTAAACAATGTAATCAAATTTAGAAATCCAATTTCAGATTATTTGCTCTGAAGAATTTATACAAATTTAAATATATACAGCTACATGTGAGTTCAATCCCTGGGATTGGCTTGACTCAGTAAAAACAGGTTGAGCAATAACTGAGTAGCACTAAATAAAAACTTGAGATATCTCTATACATGAGCAACAGAACAAAAACAATCTATCCTTGTAGATTAAATATAGCATTTGGTTTAAAATTCCTTCAAGGTTACCTCTGTCAAAAAGCGCCTGATGAAGGCCAAAGAGTACAACAGCTGAAATGTTGTGATAATAACAAAAATGAGGACAATAGTCTACATGTAAATAATATACAACTGGGCTTGGGATTAGTTGTGGCAGATGCCATGTTGTAAGTTTCTCCTTTCAATGTAACCTTTTTCTTTTAGATCAACTGCTTTACAGTGGTCCAAGTCATCTGCTATTTATCTAAAATTGAACAAAGAAACTAGTTCATGTCTTTTTCAAGGGCATAAGTATGGGATAAAAGTAAGAAGCCTTGGAAAAACTCAAACTGTTCAATGATGTCAATAATCCAATCTAGGATAAAGTAAAAGTTACTTTTACATGCATCTATTTGTTTATATGCATTGAACAAAACTTCAGCTAATTTCTATTTTTGGTAGGTTCTAATCTTAGTAATAATTTCTTCATTACAGTTAACTTTTTGTATAGAAAGAAATACAATTGAACACAGTAGCAAAGTAAAGATCCAGTGTAATACTATAAAACCACAAATCCTTCCCAGTAGATAATGGCCAGCTATTTATTCCCAAGCACATGCATTTACTAATGCAGTTAACCAATCCCTATTCAGGTGCCTGCTCAGTCACAGTTGTGTTTATTCAACTCCAACTGAGCAGATCCAAGTTACAGTTTCTGAGAGATAGCATATCATCTAGCATTATCAATATTTTGAACAATTGTATCCAGTACACTCAAACCCTAGGTCATGATGACTTGTGACTTCATGCTTGCACAACCATGGATGGCTTCTAAATAGTTCAGTCTACCCAATTTCACAATTTCGCTCACAAGGCTTGGTTAAGCCTGTGATATGGTTCGTAGGTACTTTCTAACAATGCCACAAGTCGAGATCCCCTCCCCAGGCTAATAACATCAAGAAGTCACCTCCCTGACAAATTAAGTCTGGTGAGATTTAAACCCAGTTCTCATCATTAGAATGCGGATGTTCTAACCACTTAGCCATGTGCCCTATATCTACAAGTGATAATATGCTACAACTATTCAGAGATATAAACAAATCTGTGCCAACTAACTTGAAAGTTTAGTTATTGCAATGTTATTAGCCCTGACCTGGTATCTCAGCTTCAATCACTTTCCCACTGAGTAAAGTAAATTCTCCGTGCCTTTTCTATAAATGTTTTCATGATAATTGTTCTGATGGGCTTTCCTCTTTGGTACTTAGACTTTATGAATTTAAGTACAGTACTAGAGTGGCATCAATGTCCGATAATTTTACAGTTAAAATGGCTAGATGTAATCATAAGTTCAATGCTAACAGTTTCTTCTCTCACATTTCTCACTTGTGAAAATCCATTTCAGCCTCTTGCTTTCCAGTTAACTTTGGATCTTCAAAAATTCAAATGCAATGTCAATCATTATCTTCTGCCTTCTTAATTCCTGTCCTTTTATTGTTCTTTCTCCTTAATATTTTTTTCACATTCTGTCACACACTGTAACCCCTTATGTCTTAGTGGCTTTATTGATTTGCTTGGGGTGAAATAATTTAAAAAAAAAAAAAAAAAGAAAAAAAAGAAGTTGTGCAATGAAGATGATGATACTGTTTAGCATCACTCTATAAACACAACCCAGTTGTTTCTCTGTGGTTTCACCATATTTTTCATAGTTATCTATGGTTTTTCACAAATACATATATCAGGGAGATCTAAGTTTGAAATGTAACTTCTCTAAAAAGAAGTGTCACTATTATTGATTAAGAGATTTTTCTTTATATACACAATTTATATTCGGACTATTGTCCTCATCTTTGTTGTTGTTATCACAATGTTTTGGTTGTTGTGCTCTCCAGCCTTCCTCAGGTGTATATTGATCTGTGTGACCTACAGAAAATTCTGAACTGAACCCTTTATTTAATCTATGGAGGTAGACTGTTCAATAGAAATATATCTAGTTCTTATTTTTATTTCATACTGCTCAGCTATTGCACTCCCAACCCAGGGATTGAACTCACAATCACTATGTCAACAAATTTACAAACCAACTCATTAATCCACTTGGCCATTTGCTCTAGTGAACTTGGAGCTTTAAAACCTAACATGCCTGCTGATTAAAATTTAACTATTGCTGCTGCAGATCGATATATGCCTGAGGAAGGTCAGATCAGTACAATGGTTGAAACACTGTAATAACAACAACAAAGATGAAGACAATAGTCCAAATATAAACAGTGCAAATAATTGTTATAAAGTTCATATAACACTCATAATTGCTGGTTAGTAAAACTGTAAGGAAAGCATTGGAACAAAAGGACAAGTAAAGAAGGGTCTAATCACATGAGAACATGTATTGAGAATACAGTAGTTCAGTGCAACAAGCATACAACTGAAAAATGCTATGTCTTTGCGATGCACTTTTTGCTACTGTTCCCCGAGCAGATATTCTACTCATAGTGATTGGACAAGTCCATGTTTCAATAATAAATGTAGATAAAGTTAGTCAGTCTTTCTACACAACAATAATGATAACTCCTCATCCCAGAAATTCAGACAGAAATTTTTCTTTGTTTAAATATCTACCATCTTTCTGAAACTTTATTAAATTTTTACTATGCTGTAATTTCTTTATTTACTAATTAATCAATCTTTAAATGTTTCTTATCTACTTGGTAAGCAATATATATTGTTCAGATTGAATGTTAGAAACAAATAAATTAGTAAGTTTTGTGGGTGAGAGAAGAAACCAGTGAAAAAGAATTGTATAAATATTTAGAAAATATTTTTATTTGTTCATAACTGAAATAACATTTGTGTAAACAAATATATTTCTATTTACATTATTTACATTGTTCGGACTGTTGTCCTCATCTTTATTGCCATATTCACAATGTTTCGGCCATTGTACACATTTCAGTACATTCTTCAGTTGATTCTTCAGTTGATTGAAATTTTGAACTGAACCCTTTATTTTGTCGATCAGAGTAGATTGTTCTAGTTCCACATGCCATGCCTCTTCTGAATGTCTCAGTTATCTCCCTTAAACTCAACTTTCCAAGTATTTTTTTTGTTCACCACTGCAGTAGCCAGGTATTGAACTACCAACTCTTTGGGTCAAGTCATTGGATCCAACCAATGCTATTATCCACTGGGCCATGTGTCCATATATATATATTTTTTTTTATTTGAAATTTCTTCAAGCAATATCAGTACCAGTAAACAAAGCAATAATGGGAATAAACAAAGTACAGTAATATTATACATACTAGTGTACCTGTGTTGTCAAAAAAAACCCCCCAAAAAACAGAAATTGTTAGGAAATTTTAGTAGTGAGATGCAATGAAACAAAAATCTTGAAACACTGTATTGAAATTCAATAAAGTGGAGATAATGAATTCACAGTTAAAATAGAAGTCAATGAACTGTTTAATTAATCTGTTCCATTTATAATTTTTAAATGTTCAATAATATCTAGGATTCATTGAAGTTGAAGCAAGATGATCACTTAATAGACAAAGGTATCTGAGTGCCTCCCATGAAAGTCTTCAACAAATAAGACTGCAATCTAAGAAACATAAGAGTAAAAGAACTGATTAATTAAATTGTTCATTGTGAAGATAAATATTTTATTTGTAGATATTATTAAAATGACTAAATTGATTTATCTCCTTTCCCATTATAGATAGGACAGAAAATATATAAATAAATATACACTGATAATTATTATATGGTTTGATGATTATATACTTCTGAATATTTGGAATTACAAACAAACCCCAAGAATATAACCTATTCAAAAGTAAAGGAGGTGCTATATATAAAATATTTAGCTGAATAGGTTTTATAGATAAAATATGTCTAGCCTGGTCAATACCAAAATAGGTGACTGCTTGGGAATACCAGGTGCTGTAAGCTTGGATATGTGGGCAGTGTAATTGATAATGGCTGAGAATTAGAAATCAGAGAGTTGGGTTCCAATTCCAGTCAGGTTTGTTATATTCACTTATCCACAAATAGCCTTAGATAAGACACGAATCAACTTCTTCTCTTCCTAAGTTATGGGTTAATTAGTAGAACTTTTATTAGAAAAACATCACTATCTCCAAAAAAAATTCTTGCAATCTAAAAATGTTTTTGAGATTTAAATAACCTGCAAAAGGGTTATAAACCATAAAAAAACAACTTAATCAATATAGATAAAATATGATTTTAAGCAGAGTTATATATTAGCTTGTCATCTGTTTTCAGAATTCAAAATAACATTCAGAGGAATAGGGTGCCTTCTGTAGCACAATGGTTAGAAAGCTAATTTTCTAAACCCATTAGCCAGTACAGTAAGTTCTATCTTCCATGAATGTTCAATTATTATGGCCTTGTGCCAATCTAAGTTACACTTTGTAAATAAGCATGAAAAGAGGAATAAATATATAGTTGTAGAAAAATCTGTGAAAAAAAACTAACAATAGGATAATAACCATGAGGATTAAAGCCTCATTGGTTTATGAACTGAGTTCAATCCCTGGTTTGGGTGGTACAGACATAGACTCAAAAAAAAAAAAAAAAAAAAGCTAGCAGTAACTGAGCAGTACTAAAAAAAAGATATGGATAGCAGAATAAGAACAATCTACTTTCATAGATTAAATAAAGGGTTCAGTTAGAAATTCTCTGAAGATTGCTTAGATTGCCATATACCTCGTGGCCAAAAGGTACAACAGTTGAAATATTGTGATAGTAACAACAAAGAGAAGGATATTAGTCCAACTGTAAATAAGGCTAACATAAAATTAAAAGCAGCAAATTGTTTGATACAGAAATTAGACAACAAATGAAAGTAGACATCTATTTATTTTGTGAGATAAAGGTTGTGTCCTGTTTGGTCAAAATTCAGTCTTTTGATGGTGAAATTGGAGTGACTTCTCCAAGCCTGGACTAGGTATATGGGAGGCCATGTGCTGCCCAGACTACACTTGGTTGTATCAACAATATCCAAAGGAATACAGGGCATTACATTTAGGGAGTGCTTGGTTGCAGGAATTGCCAGAAAATTGTCAGTGTTCACAGCCAAACACCATCGGAGCTCCACTCTGAGTTTTCTTTATGGATTTATATCCATAGCCTTTTCCGTGGTTGTATATGACTGTTCTATTTCTTAGATGGACCGCCTTCCTGGGCTGTCAATTCCCATCTAAACAAAGCAGCTGGTTATGGGGAACCAATTTCCTGCCTTCACCCATTTTCTCACTTGAAGCTGGACAGAGACTATTTGAGAAGCATGCCACAGAAGCATTTTATAAATAGTAGGAGCTTGTTCCCATTATCACCCTGGCTATGACAACTTTTGGAACATATATAATGGATGGATATAAACATTATATACATTACGTGTTTTAGAATAAAACTTAATATCTTTGTATTGATAATGAATTACACTTTTCAGTAAATAATATGGTTTAAACTTCAAAGCAATGCCTCATTTCAAATACTTGAAATATTGTTGTTTAGCTCTTTAATATAGCTATAAGCATGCTTATGAGTGGGCAGAAAAAAGTACTGTATTTTCTTGTGAAAGAAATTTTGAACATAAAGGCAAAAAGGTGCACAAGTACACGGTTTCAGAAATTTTTACTCAGCTTAGAAAACCTCTTATTTAAAGCAGCAATATTCAAATACACTCAGTTAACACAATAGATAATAAAACACAGGGTAGGCAGGTGTTGATAACAATTGTTTACAAAAGGTATTTGATATGTCAGCAATCTTTGTTTCTCGCTTCATTCTTAATGAAAGACAATTTTTTTATTGTCATAGTTTAAAATATATATAAATATAATAACAAATATAATAAAACATCCTGGGTATGACGTTAAACTACATCCGCATCCTGGGTATGGCGATAAACTACATCCAACAGCAAGGCCACAGATAATGTTTTCGGAAAAATAATGTAGCCAGCTATACGTTTTTGAAACAATAACCTCAGATGGTGTTTTGGAGAAAACAATGTTGCCAGCTATCCGTTTTTGAAACAATGTTGCCAGCTATCCGTTTTTGGAACCATAATGTTGCCAGTTATGCGTTTTTGAAACAATAATGTTGCCAGCTGTACTTTTTTTGAAACAGTAATGTTGCCAGCTATGCGTTTTTGAAACAGTGATGTTGCCAGCTATCCGTTTTTGGAACCATAAAGTTGCCAGTTATGCGTTTTTGAAACAATAATGTTGCCAGCTGTACTTTTTTTGAAACAGTAATGTTGCCAGCTATGCGTTTTTGAAACAGTGATGTTGCCAGCTATACTTTTTTTATTCCATACAAAATAGGCATTTAAAATTCATATAAACTGGATTTGGCATTAAATAACCCACAGTGGTTGATATGCCATAAAACCCAAACAAACAAACAAATGTAATAAAGTTATATCAAACAGAAAAGCATGATAGATTAATTAATACCTTAAAATGTATTAAGTTTTGAAACAGAAATTAAGGGAAGAAATACGCAAATGCTAAAAAAACCTGTTCATTTTTATTCTTTAATATTATGAAGAATTAATATTAATTGGTGAAATACATGTATGACATTGAGAATTTGACAAACTAACTTTCATGAGTGAAAAAAAATTAAAAAAAAAAAAGCAGAGTTTTTCCTTGACACTACTGTTATTTTAACTACTCCTCAGTAATGGATATTGTTTTTAAAAAATGATGATTAGAAATCCAATAGAACCAAAGAATATAATGAAAATGAATTTATACATTTTCTTTGTTCTTAAGAATTTACAAGAAAATAATAAACACTATTAGATTGTTTATTAATACTATTTCTTCTTTATATTGTTTATTGCAAGACATCAGCTAATTGCTAATAGATTTGAACTTTATAAAATGGTAAATAATAAGGATTTCCATATAGTTGGTTCACATATTTTAATAATTTAGTAAATGTTTATAAATTTATGAATAAAAACTTGTTTTCATAATTCTTTATAAATTGGTAAATGATAAATATTGCATTGAATTAATTTTAATAAAATTGTATTAGTTTTGGATTTGATAAATATAAAATTATTCTTGTAAATATTGTTAATTTATGTTATTGTTATTGATTGTTAATCTAATAAAATAGTGTCTAATATTTTGTTTCTCAAGAACAAAGAAAATGTACAAATTCACTTTCATTATATGCTTAGGTTCTATTTCAATTTTAATCATTGCTTTTTAAAACAACATTGCCAAGGAGTGAAGGTAGTTAAAATAATAGTGGTGTCAAAGGAAAAAAAAAAACTGTCCTTTTGACACACCATTTTTTTGTTGGCCTGAAGGTTAAAGATTGCCAAAATTTTAATGGATAATAATGGTAAAACTTAAAAAAAAAATAATTATCATATTATACTCAAGTTGTATTATACACAAGAAAATACTTTACATATATATCTAATATACCAGATTTAAATTATGATTTTGTAGCCTGTCTCATACAAGATATAGTTATACATTTACCATTGGATCCAGTGTTCAAGCCCAGATAAAAACCAGGATTTCAAATGTTGCTTTTAAAAATAAACAGATCCATCCAATTGAAGATTGGCTTGATCCTATTTTTTTTTATAAATATTCAGCATTGTGCTAGTCTCAGGGCATGGGCGATCATGGCTCTTCACAACTTCCTATCCTTTGTTTATCTTTTCACCATTCGTCTCACAACCTGTTCTGCTAGCCATTTCCACAAATTAATTAGATAGGTTATGAGATGTTTTCCTATGTCATTCTTGCCTTCAATATGTCCAGTGAGTGTCAAGTTCTCCAATCCCTATTTCATCATTGTGCCCTAGAAATTTCAACTATTTTTGATCCAAAGTATAAGTGTCCTCTTCATTTCTGCTTTCCTTAAAACTTCCTCATTACTCATATGTTCAGTTTATGGTGTTTTCAGTAAGTTTAGTAAATATCTAAATAACAGAACAGTTTTGCTTGAAGTATAAAAGAACTGACTTGTTTGGAGAACTAAAAGACAGAAATTAAGACAAATAGAAAATTGCAGCTAACTTATATAGAAAAATTAATGCGTTCTAAATAATAACTTCTTTGATTTACACAAAATTAGAAATTATTTAAAACTTAAAAATATTCTGTCTGTAGTGTAGTAACATTAATTGGTTTATACAAAATATTAGTTTAAACAGATTATTAAATAATTAAATATAAATTTACATCATAAAATTAATCAGTCTCAGATAATGAATTTTAGTCAGGATAAATTAACTTTCAATTCATATGAAGATGAAGCTCATACAAAATTTATTTGATGTATGGAGGAATTTCTTTTGTGAGTCTGAATTTGCTTCAGGGAAAAATTCCATGAAATTTTACACAGCATTACAGACAAAATGGGTGATTGGTTCTTCAGAGTGTTAAAAAGGCATATTATTAACAAAAAAATGTCTCGAGTTGAGACAAAAAGAAAAAAAGAGAAAAGTTCAAATTTAATCGACAGGTTTTTATGGCTGATAAGAGAAATAGTTAATTTAATCATAATCTAATAAAGCAATCTGATCAAAGTTCACAAACTAAGCCAATGAAGTACAAAACAACAGAAGCAGGAAAAGAAGATGGACAAAGAATGTAAAGAATGCAAAAAAGAGGAAAGAGAGAATTTGGCAGAAAGAGAGAAGAAAAAAAAGCAAAGGCACTAAGGAAAGCATGATGAAAAGCAAAATATGAGAAGTGAGGGCAAGAAAATATACGAGAGAAAGAAATGCACAAAACAATGAAGTGGTGGGTAAAAAACAGATGGAGATTCTAACACATAAAGAAAGGACAAGATATATATTGGCATCATATCATATATGATGAGAGAGAGGACCAGAAACAAGTGTGACATTGCGATGGCACAGTTGTGACATGCAACAGCAGAGAGGAAACAAAAGCAACACCTAATGACAGTGACAGAGAGCGAGAGAAACAAGAGTGACAGAGAGCGAAAGAGAGAGAAACAAAAGCAACACCTAATGACAGTGACAGAGAGCGAGAGAAACAAGAGTGACAAAGAGCGAAAGAGAGAGAAACAAGAGTGACACAGTGAAAGAGAGAGAAACAAGTGTGGCAGATAACGACAGAGAGCAAGAAAGAGAAACAATAATGATACATAATGACAAAAAGAGAGAGAGTGAAGCAAGAGACACAATGACAGTGAGTGAAGTAAAAGCAACATGTAAAAACAGACAGAGTGAGCGAGAAAATGAAATGAATGACACACAACAGAGAACCAAGACTAACATGCACTGAGAGAGACAGAGAGAGAGAGCATAAAACAAGAGCAACAAGAGAGAGGAAGATAAGTGCAACATGATAGAGAGAAAAGTGCGACATTCAATCAGTGAGAGAGAGAGGAAGATAAGAGCAACATATAATGTGAGAGAGAAAGTGCAACATACAATGAGAAAGAAAGAGGGGGAAATGAGATACACCAAAACTGACAAAGAGGGATAAGAAGAGAAGCACAAACAATGCATGAGAGAAAAGAGACATGCATGCAATGATACAAGGAAAGACAAAACAAAAATAAAGAAATTTGGAAGTATGTCAATAGAATGATGAGAAGAGAAATAGTAAATATGTGTCGCAGGAGAAACAAAGAATAGCCAAGAAGATATGCTGCTGAAAAAAAAACAAAAAACAAAAAAAATAGCTAATCATTTTCAAGATCCTTACTTAATGCACAACAGTGCAGAAAAGGTTTTTGTAGTAATTGCTGCCATTGAAGAATCCAATCAAGTGTTCAGCTGTTTAACAAAATTATTATTTTTTTTTTTTTTTTTTTAAACTGATTTACTTGTTCGTGGCAAAGTTTTGTTTTTGGGACTATGATGAACAAATCAAACATACAAAATCAAACCAATTTACTTGTACAGAACAATGATTTCCAAAAAGGTTTTGGTCATCAGAATGTGAAAGAAAACTGAATCTGAAATGAGAAACGACATATAGAGAATGAGACATATCAACTGGTTGAATATTTCTTTTTTAAATTTATATTAGTTGTTCTCTATTGTCTTAATTTCTTAGAAGCACTGTCAGGATTAATTTTTTTAACTAGTTTTCTTTTGTTTTATTTATCAAATAGATATAGTATTTAGTTGTTCAGATTTCTTCTATGAAGCACTGTTGTTCAATTATTTTGATGAGTTTTATTTTCATCTTATTTTCATTGTCTTAATGGTAGTCAGCTTCATAATATTCAGTTACTTAAATTTCTTAGATCAAGAGTCTCTAAACTTTTTGTATACACAGTTTCATCAGCAAAAGAAAAAAAATCAGTTTTATAAATTAATAAATAAGTTTTATTTGGATTGTTTTTGGAATCAGCACAATTTATAAAACTGAAATGTGACAATTTCAAACAAAAAACATGACACGGAAAATGGAATTGATATAATGAATATGCATACATCTGGGTTCTCTTCCACAGTAATATGATTGGCTGGTGTCAACCATAAATACAGACTGATGTAGAAGTACATGGACTATGCCTATTGCCTACCACTACGACAAGGACCAGTCCATTAGGGTTACCTGCTAGTTTGTCCTACTCGCTTACAGTAGTCCAAAACCACTTTTCTATTTCAAACAAATATATCCCTTTCCGGGACATATCAGGAATCTACCTCCATAGACTGAATAAAGGTCACTAAGTATGAAAGATTCCTGAAGAAGGTTGGAAAGTATAACAGTTGAAACATTGTTAGCATAAAAATCAAGATACGTATACCAGTGTAAATGGAAAGACTCATAGTAATGATTATTAATCATTCTTATTTTTTTCTTCACATTTAAGCTATGGAACTTCCAGCCTTCTTCAGTTCTCTCTTGTTTCCTGGAATGTTGTCAAATCTTGTTCTCAGGTAGCATCTGCATTCCTTCTCAAAAGTCACATATTTACCTATGCATTTTTGGCATTGTTCCTGATCTATGCTCTAAACTTGTGACCATCTGATGCAATCTGTACATGCCTGCATCCATAATTGCTTGTTCTTATCTAATCAACAGTTCCAACAAGTTATTAATGTATGTGCTCAGTCAACTGACTTAGATTCAAACAAAATACCACAACACAACAGACACCTTAGGAACACTGTAGAGTACACAGTTGAAACATATGGATGTGCAAGTAGTATAATGGTTAGAGGCTAGGAATTAAAAATTGGCAAGTATAGTTCAAATTCTATTTATTACATTCATTTTCCCACAAAAACCCTTGGGAATAGATATGGATCTATCTCTTCTCTTTCCAGCTATGTGTAGAATAGCCATGAAAAATATTATGGTTTGGCGTGGGGTTGTGGACTACGATCTCAACACTGGTTGATGAGAGAGATAGCTAGATAAAATTACTGCCTCATCTTTAGATAAAAGACTTAGAAATTTACATTCTATAAATATGAAGCTTTATGCAGATTAAAATAGCAAACATAATTCTGAATATATGAGATTCAATAAAACAATTTTAATATTTTAGAATAACAGTCTATCCTTTTATTTTATTTTGGTTGCTTTTGCTTAAAGATTACTGAAGATTATACTGAGAAAAAAACAAAAGTAACGTCTAAAAGAAAATATATTGAAAACAAACTTATTTTGAATAACACTGAACAAAACTTACTACAGTCTTTTCTTAGGAGATATTAAAATCAATTTATGTTTATCACTAATAGTAATAATGGAAATAATCATTACAACGGTCATAGTGACCATGATAATAGTAAAAATAGCTATTACAAATTTTTGTTCTTAAGACCATAGTGTCCTTAATATATTTTATTTATAAAAGCAATTAAAAGCCTTTCTAATTAAATAATGTCATAGTTTTTTTTTTTTTACATTTTTTATTTTATGATTCAATGCAGATTTTTGGTAAATGGTGTTTCTGTTTGACAAAAACAAATTGATGATTTAAATTCTCCAAGGAGTTCTGCTTTTAACTAATATAAATATATGAAGAGGCTGAAATTTTAATTTCTCAAAATTTCATAAAATTAAGTAAGTGGGGGTAACAGATGTAAAATATATATATATATATATATATATATATATATATATATATATATATTTACCAAGATTTTCTGAAAATAATTTCATTCATTTGTGAATAAGTCCTGAAAGTGTCATTAAAATCCAACAATTATTTGATTTTTGCAAGAATTTCCAACTCAATGTTTTTAACACCAAAAAAGATGCTAAAATTTACAATACTAATGTTTGGCCCACCCACTGACAAGAAAAACAAGATTATTAACTCAAATTTCAAAGTGCTCAAAAGGATTAAAAAATTTATTAAAATAATAAAAAATACTTTGGTCTTTCCTCTTAGTAATAACAAACATTTTAATGATAAAACTATTTTTATCAAGCATGAAACCTTTTTTCATCAGGATACGCTCTTTTTAGAAAAGTTTTGGAGGTACCTACATAATAATGACATTGCTATTTATAACATTGTAATAAAAAATGAATGCATTGAACATAAGGGTTTTACATTTTAAGAGTGATTGCAAGTGAAATTTATTTTTTGCTCTGGTTTAAAAATTAGTGATAACAATGAATTTCAATAGCACCAAACTACAAGGCAACTTATAGTTACAATCATGAAACAAGTTGAAAATTCTGGGATACATAATGAGGAAAGTGGGTTTGGAGAATCTTAATTATAGGACATACTGAAGGCAAGTAAAGTAAATGGAAAAAGTAAAGAACTTACTTAATGATTTTGTCTGAATGAATGAAAGAAAGAACAAGAACAAAAAAGTATGGTAAGTGGTTAAAGCAAGAAAAGACAAGAAACTATGGAGAGCTATGATGGTTCACATCCAGAAGTGACACATAAGAAACACCAAAAATGAATATAAGATCTTATAGCCATCAGTTTAATATTCTACCATTAGTTTCAGTATATGTAACAACAGTGTTAGAAAAATTCATTAAGAATAAAGAAAAGAGTACTTAACTGTTATGTACTATCAGTACTTCTATATGGCAGTAAAAACTGGACCATTTCCACACAGAAGTATATACTTGAGACAATGTGGTTATATAGAAGAATGCTGAGAATACTATGAACTGAACATGTGAACAACAATGAAGTTTTAGAGAAAATGGAAACAAAAAAGACACTTATACTTAGAAAGGGATAGTTGAAATTTCTAAAATACATGAAGAAAGAGGGCTTGGAAAATTTGACACTTATAGGACATAATGAAGGGGTAAAGGAAAACAGTGTATAACTTAATGAACTTGTATAAATCAATGGCAGAACAGAGTTTAGTAGGGATAGCAAAAGGATAAAATTACTAAGAGCTACAATTGCCAATGTCCTGTTCAAGTTAATGCTGGAAGTATTTATGAAATTAATCCTGTTCATTTTGTATTGCATAACAAGGCCAATGTCAACATACACTGTGACCCACACCCAAGCTACCAATCACCTGACCAATGATTACACCCATGTTGCATTTCAATTATCGATCTAGTCATTTTGCACAAAGAGCTAGGAAAGGAGCTGCTACATGCTCACAAGGTAACACGTTGAAATACAAACATGAACAAGGTTTCCCATATTATATGTAGATGTTTTATTCAAGGCTTTGCTTGTTTGTCTGGGTGGGTAGGTAGGGGAAAACCTATGCTGGCCTAACTGCTCAGCTATTCCCGCTACCAACTCTTTGCCCATGTACTCATCCCAACGTGGTGGCTGGTAAGATGAATGACTGGCACAGGGACTGAGTAATGGATAAGTCTGTATTCTGTCAAGGGCAGATCAGAACTTCTAATTCCTGTTAGTTTTGTTATATTCACTTATGTGCAAATACATTTGGGAAAGGTATGAATCCACCTCTTCTGCCCCCAGCTATGGGTTAATTAGTAAGGCTTGTATCACTAAATTATCATTAATCACAAAAAATAAATTCTTATCAAAAAATAAAAAAAATAAAAATTTAAATTACCTGGAAAGCGTTGATAAGCTGTAGAAAACAAATCAACTTTTCAGATTATCATTCTATGGTCATCAAATGTATAGACTGGAAATAAAGAATAAGCCTTTAGCAGTAAGACACAAACTTCCATCTGTTATTCCTGAGGAAGCTTGTCTTCATGGCTTTATTGGTAAGGTATCAGCCTTACTTCAAGATAGACTCTCTCAAATGATTTTATCAACAAGATATGAAATGATTTGAGATTAAGAGATGCAAATAACAAAATGAATAAAATCTTATTAGAGCTAATCACTTTCAATCGTAGTCAACCAGTTAAAAAGAAAAAAAAATTCAACATTTTTTTTAATTATTGTTAAGCAATGAGTTGGCATATTTGTAATTAAACACTGGTTTTTCAAAATAACTTCCTGCAATTGGCATAAATGTGAATAATATCAGCAGCATTAGAAAAATCTACAGCTGATAACCATTAGAGGCCAAAGTAAAACTTGTCATCTTTGAGCAAAGATGATTGGAGGGAGATAGGGGAAAAATGCAAAGTAGCCAATAGATGGCTTCACTATTTTTTATTTTGTGTTTAGGAGATAAAAGACTTTGCATTAACAAAATCCCAATACTTTTCATTTGTATTTCTTTATGCATTGAATTTAGTGTCTTAATGTCTTTTTTTATTTTCATCAATTTTATCACAAGCAAATATTAGTGCTACTATTTTAAATAATAGAAATATTACTATTGCTCAGCTGATAAACATGTTGGTTATTTCAACATACATTTTATGCACACACATAGAGGGTGTCCCCCAAAAATGTACCCACTCTTTAAATAATAATAATAAATGCAGTGTTTGACTTGCAAACAAGGTTAATGGTTATAATTTTAATGTTTACTGACTTACAAAGAAGGTTAACAGTTTAAAATAAATATTATATGAAATTAAATGCATGAATCGATAAAAGAAAAAATTAAAGAATTTATATAAAGTCAAATAGTGAATACATTTTTTTGAGATACCCTACACATATATCACGATCACGAATCCTGTAACTCATTAGAGCCATAGGGACACTACATGTACTGCAGCCACAGTAGAAGTGGTGTACAAGATAGCCTGATGGAACCCAACCCTCTCCACATTGGTCTTGAATTTAGAGTTTTCCTCTCTCTCTATATTATTATTTTATATATATATATATATATATATATAGAAGACACAGTGGAGTAATGGATAGCGACTCGGATTGAGGAATCAGATTGCCGAGTTCAAATTCCAGTTGAATTCATTACATCCACTTACATGCTAATACCATTGGGAAAGGTATGAATCCTCTTCTCCTTCCAGCTATGGGTAAAATAGCAGGACAGACTGGGTTCTATAGCCTTGGATGGCAACTGGTCTAGGAGAAGGACAATTCTGAATTCAAAACCTTCGTGGACCTTGTGGCACATAGTGCACCAGATCTCTGTATACAGTTCTTCAAAAAGTGTGGTTGGTTCTGCACAAAGCCTTCACCACTATAATCAAATCACATGTGCTGGTGTTGGGCTGTCAGTTCCTAGGAACTGAACTGCTTGACCCTCATATGTCGTACACAACGAGAGAATCATATATAAAATATTGCATGAAAACTTAAATATCAATTTTATCCTAACATCAATGTTTCTTGGTAAAATTTCCAGACTTCAAGAGTTAAGCTTTTAAATGGTATTTTCAATTTTTTTCAATACACTTTTTTTTTTGACTCCAGCTTGTACATGTGCACATTTATGAATTTAACATTCTTTTACACACGCACGTTCATGAAATTTTGCTTTTGTTTACGTCTTTCATTTTTTCAGCTGTAGATTTTTCTTAGTCATAAATTTTTTTTTTGAATTTTTTTTTTTCGTGGTTTATATAGTTGTTATGCTATTACAATTTAATTTATAATATATTTGTTAATTTTTATTAATTAAATTATAATATTTTAGTTAATATTTTTAATTAATATTTGTTCATATGCCAGCATCAACCTATAATTTCATTTTTATTTAATAATTTAATTTATTAAAAGTTATATATATATATATATATATATATATATATATATTACACACACAGAGGGTACAATGGATAAAGTGTTATCTAAATTACACAAAAATGAAAATAACGCTGATATCTCATTTTAACAGATATTTACCAAAATTACACAAAAATATCTTGAAATACTATAGAGTAAATTTATTCAATAAAATCATCATTGGCTTCCAGCAGCAACCCCTTTGACCCAGGACAGCATTAACTCCTCAAGAACTCTTAATGTAGTCTTAAGTCTGAGACCCTATGGGAAGATGACTGGGGATATAATGTTGCAATCACTAGTGATAACTCCAAACACCATGTTGACTGGATATATCAGCCAGCTATTTCTGAATTGTTCTGAAAATTGAGTTTTATATTTCTTTTTTTGTGCTTATTCACATATAAAAAAAAACCTGACATCATACAGACAATAGATTCTGGGAAATGGATAAAAATATTCAAAATTGATGGGTGTATGAATAATTTCATTGTTGACTGAATGACAACCTTCCTAAAGATGATGTCTGGATAAAAACATTCAGTGTACTTGAACTATCATAAGTGTCTGAGTTAGATGTTAAGACGACCATCTGACCTTGTAAAATGTTGCCTCATATCATTATGCCAAATTCTTTGTTAGGCAGGACACACTTTGTTTTTTTTGCAAGATTAAACCCGGGTCCTGCCTCAACAAAAAACATGCCTATGTATGTAAATTTGGGAAATGCTTTTCTTTTCTACAATGTTGAGTGCTGTTAGATCATTCTTATTTTAACCTCTAATTTTCTCAAAAACACAATGATTAAACTAAGAAAAAATGCTTGTATAAAAACAAATAAAATGCTGCAATGTGGAACAGACTCCCATGAGGATGCTTTTCTGATCACTACTATCTTAACATCTTCAAATCAAGGGTCAACCATTACCTATCCCTCATATCCTCATAATATACAACCTGTGCTGCCTCCCTATACACCCTTACATCCCCATTCAGTAACCCTCTATATTGAGTGACACTTAGACCATATATTGGGTGAGCAATAATATAAAAAAAATAGTGACTTTAATAGCAATAGTTACTAGAAATTCACTATTAAAAAAATCAGTTTCTAACTAGTATACCTCAGTAGTCAGTTTAGTATAAGTAAATGTCATGGTACTAAAGTAACGTATGTGATGTTACTCTTGAAAAATAAAAGTAGATAGATAAAAATAAAATCAATTATCTATCTGGTAAGAGTACAGCTTTTTTCTTGTCTAACTGATGCTGTCAACATCAATCTATTGTTTTCTTCAACCCACTTATGAAATGTTTCTGCTGTAGTTTAACGTTTTTTGAAAAGCAGTATGCCAAAATTTACTGCCATTGAGAAATGGGTAAATTTTCCTAGATTTACTTTCAGTTTATCTCACCAACACTAAATGATCATTGCAAATATTATATTGAAAAGTAACGATTGGTTTCAAAGTTCATCTCTTGTCCTCCTCAAATTGCTCAATATCTCTATCTATAAAAGGCAGGATGTGTGTGTGTGTAATGAATGCACAGCCACAATTTGACAGATTTGCACCAAAATTTACATGCACAAAGTTAGCGGGAAGACCAAGACTGACTTTGCATTTTTCAACTCCCATCGATAGTGGAAATAATCGATTTTTTTCATGCTTCTACGGCAGTTTTCATGTAGTTTGTGGCCATTTTCTACTGGCCAGAGTGAGAGCCAATAGCTGGCTGCCACGAATAGGCAGGAAAATTCTATTGGCCAGCATGAGAGCCAACAGCTGACTGACATGAATGTTAACTAGCATGCCAAAAAAAAAAAAAAAAAAAAAAAAAAATCGATAGCTGCATTCGTCACAAGTGGGGAAAAATTTAAATCTTCATGGCACTTTACTCCAATTGGCTCATTCACTTGCTTAAACACAACGTTGATTCTGATTCCGCAGAATTGTGTTGGGTGTGAAAAAGTATTTGTTGTTAACATTCTTTTTACATTCTGTTTTTCCAGTTACAAGTCCTTTTTTAAAGCTGATTGTTTTGTGTTCATTTTGTTTAGTTCTTTTTTCGTATCAGATTTAATGTTTAGTATAGAGCTTAGAAAAAATTCGCAGTGTGAGATAGGCCAGAAGTAAGGCATGTAGCAACATCAGCACAGCAAAGGGCACTCCTTTAAAGGCAAGGAAGGGCAAAAATATTTTAAGTCAAGTGATAGCAATTGCTGTACGAGTTGTACGATTTTTGAATCGAGCACGGGCAATGCCAGGCCATGCTGCTAGTTTAACATAAAGCCATGTGAAAAATTTCTTTTCACGTTATTTTGTATACATAAATTGAGATCCTACTTTCAGTCTTTCACCAATTGGATGAATCATCTCTTGCGTTTTGATTCTCATTTGTGTAAGTATGCACAAAAACTGGGGAAAGTCTGCTGTATATTCACAAGGGAACAGAAAGTGAAAATACTGCCATAGCAATAAATGAAAATGTAAAGCCTCTTTCCAATATATTTGGTTATTTATTCATGGAATCACATGGAATGGTCCGAGGAAACATAAGTGACACATGTGACAACTTCACTGTTACTTCTGTCACAATAAAAAGAGATAATCTGTTCAGCCAACTGGTGCTTTGATTGCATGAATTTAAGCGTACTACTAGATTAGCAACTCCGTTTCACCATTTACTGTTAAAACATCTAGATGTAACCATAAATTCTATTCTAATTGTTTCTTTTCTCACACTTCTCTTCTGTAGAACTCTTCTGGTCTCTTGTTTCCCTGCCACCTACAACCTTCAAAAATTTAAATACAATCTCAATCATCATCAACTATCTTTCTGAATCCTGTCCTTTTTATTGTCCTTTCTCTTCACTAAAGTCTTCTCATTCTCTTTCACTCCCAGGAACTCCTTGCCTCTTAGTAACACTATCATTTTGCTTAAAGCAAAATGATTAAAAAAGCAAAAAAAAAAAAAAAAAAAAACAAAAAAAACTCAGATTCTCTCCTATCACCTCTCTGCTCATCTCTACATCGTAACTCACCAATGAGTGGCTCAGAAATATTCTTCTAACTCCGCTTATATAAATAAGCCTGTAACTGGAATCATTTAACTTCTAATTAAGTGGTGCTTGATCCCAAAAATGTATTTTCTCTATTTCCTTTCAGTCAGTGGGTGGCTGTTTTGAAGATCTTACTTCACAGATTTTATTGTCTACATATCACAAAAACTACTGCTCATTGGGCGTGGGTAAAATCATTTACAGTCCACTTTGTGAGTGTTCTAAGCCAATCATGTAAGGAACCCATTATGTCACAATTTTATTATTTACATTCATGAAAAAATAAGATAAGTGAATACAATAAATTTGCGAGTAGACATTAAATAAAAAAATCTTAGTACTACACACATTGTTTTATGATTCATCAGATACTTATAAAATCTAAATTAACCATTTACCATATTAAGACGATAAATATAATCAAAAAAATAAATGAAAAACAGAATAAAAAATTAAATGATGTAGATCTTGATCAAACACAAGGTAGTTAAATAATATGCTTTTGTTTTTGCACAAATATACACTTATCCGATAATGGCAATCTCTGTAAGTTAGCAGGTGTGAGTAGCAGCAAACATCCCTGGGTCACCATGCTCTCTGTCTACCAAAGATGAGAAAACAACCCATGATGGAACGTAGATTTGTTTTCTAACCTTCCATGATTAATCTTAAATGGCAGATCCAGTTCCACAAATGATTTTATTTTATTTTAAATAACATTTTGCATTAGAGATTTCAGTTTTCTGTCAAATGGATTTAAGTGGGTCCTTAGAAGAAAGCAGGATTAGTTCTTTGTTTCTCTACATGTCCACCTCTATCTTTAATGGTGGCCAGAGAACAATAAACAAAAAATATTATCAAATATAAATATCTGGAAAAATAGTAAACAAAATTAGCTTCAATAAAATCCAGATTTATGCTTACAACTAGAACATCAATATGCAGTCCAGCATATTAACCACTTAACCATTAATTTATATTTATAAATGAATGAAATTCATTGTCTATGAATTCATTTAATTACAGTAGTGAACTAATTCCAGTAAAACATTTAAATATCTGGGAAGTGTTTAAACGGTGGACCAAAAGTGTGACACTGAAATCTGAAGATGCAATTTGGATAGCGAAAGAAACCTTTTAAAAGGCTAAGCAAAGTATTAAGAAACAGAAAAATTTCATTAGAAACAAATAACAGTTGTGCAATATCAGTCTTCCTATATGACTGAATACTGGACAATCTCATAACAGAAACAAGCAACAAAAATATGGTTCTACAGAAGGATGCTGAAATTACCATGGACTGAACATGTGAGTTTTAGAGAAAAAGGAAACAAAAAGGACACTTAAGCATAACATCAGAAAGAGATAGTTGAAATTTTTGGGGTACATGAAGAAAGAGTTTGGCAAATTTGATACTCACAGAACATACTGTAGGCAAGAGAGACAGAGGAAAACAGCACATAATGTACTTACTGAGTTTGTGTAGATGGTTGGCAGAACAGGGTTTAGGAGAGATAGCAAAAAGATAAATTTTACTAAGAGCTAGAAAACATGGGAAATTGTGGAGAGCCATGATCACCAATGTCCTGAAAGAATATGGCACATAGAAATAATGAACTGATTGGATTTTTAAGATTTGTTCTTTACTATTAAAATAATTTACAACTAATTTGATCATGTGTGGGTCCTAGCCAAGTGAGCAGGGATCCATTGTGTCACATTATAATGTACTGGTTTCTGTATACTTGTGATAAAACAGCAAGAACAGCACATAGTGGCAAGATTTTTGTGAGGGCATTATTGTTAAAATGCTCTAGTCTAGAGAATAAAGCAGTTTCCACACCAGTTTGCAACTTAATAGGGTGGTGTCTGCATTCATGCCCACCCCAAATGATTCAATTGATCAAGAGAAATAATACCTGGTATATTAAATCCTATCTGTAGAGTAATTTTCATTATTTATCTGCAAATAATAATAATATAAAGTTATAAATATGAAATGACTAACTTGATGGTGGCCTTTAATTAAGTATATGATAATGAACATTTTAACAGAGCTATAATTTATCATAATCACGACAAATAAGACAAGTACAAATGTGGTTCAGCTCCTGAAAAGTTAAAAAAAAGTGTTAATGAAGAAAAAGTCTATTGTTATAAAGGTCATATTCCCAAAAGCAGAATAAGCAAAGAACTACATGATCTCAATGGCAGAAAATGGCAGCGCCAGTTGGGCTGGTGTAATTAAGATGGACCTTGACAGACCAAGCATGTAACAGCCTGATGCAACCAGGTTTGCCAGATCTCCCCTCTCAATCCCCTTTGAGTCGTGAGGGAGGCACTTCTGGCTAAGTGTGTGGGCTTCTCTTCTGTCATGCAAAATTGTTCACCAAAATCAAATTCACACAAATAGCCTCATCAAACTCTGATTCACAGCCATCTCCACCACTGCTAACCAGGGAGGAGAAAGAGAATGGGGAGAGAGGATGACGATCCTGATGCTCAAATTTGACCAATTGCTGTCGCCGTCATGATTCTTGGATAATTTTTTATTCTAAGAAATTATTTTACTATTTTTTTTTATTTCAACAGTATTTGTTCCAAAACATAAATGAATCATAAAACAGTATTAAAGATTTTATTTAATGTGACATATACAATTAATTGTATTTGAGAAACCTGTTTGATATTTTGCTAATGCTTTAAAAAGATCTTGCACAAATTTATACATGATCATGTGAAATTGGTATTATAAGTTCTATTCTTCTTCTTCTATCTCTCCAGGATGTTGATGATCATGGCTCTTCGCAATTTTTTGTCCTCTGTAGTGCTTAATAAATTTTGTCTTTTTATCACTCCTGAACCCTATTCTGCCATTCATTTACTCAAATTCATCAGGTTGGTTATGTGTTGCTTTACTTTGTCCCTCTTGCTTTCAATATGCACTGTCAGTATCAAATTTTCCAAGCCTGCTTTCCTCATTATGTTTCCTAGAAATTTTCAACTCGCTCTTTCTGGCATTAAATATAAGTGTCCATTTTTCCTAAAACTTTGTTACTCATATGATTGATCCAAGATATTCTCAGCATCCTTCTGTATAACCACATTTCTGTTGCTTCAAGTCACTTCTTTATCTGTGAAAAGATTTTCCAGCATCTACTGCCATATAAGAAGACTGATATAACAGTTCCATACACTTTTCTTTGTTTCTAATGAAATGTCTCTGTTTCTTAATACTTTGCTTAGTTTTTGGAAGGCTTTTTTGGTATCTGAATATGTCTTCATATTTTCAGTGTTTCTGTCCTCTGTTAAAACACTTCCCAGATATTTAAATCACTGTACTTGTTTGATTTCAGTATCACCAATTCATAATTTGCATGCTGGGCTATTCCTTTTGCTAACAATTATGTATCCAGTCTTCTTACAATAGATGTTTAGTCCTTTTTTTCTTTTTTTCACTACCTTCTGTAGGAGTTCTTGTAGTTTCTTTTCTATGTCATCTGCATATCTTATGTTCTTAAAATAGAGACCAGCAATAATGAATCCTGGTAGGACTTCTAATTCTCTCAGAATTGCTTCACTGTATAGGTTGAATAAGTCTGGTGAGAAGACACATCATTGTCTTCTACCACTTTCTGTTTTTGTATATTTATTGAACTTATTTTCTATTTGTATGCAGGTGGTTTGCTGCCAGTATAGGTTCTGGATTATTCTAATATGCTTTCCAAATATGTCAAGGTTACCAAGCAATTCCAATAGTTCTTTGTGACATTTATTTGATTATGTTGCCTTACTTACTAAAATAATATTTCTTATGTATACTGTTCTCTTATTTTCAGTAAAGGCTATTTTGTATTATCATCAAATAGTAAATCAACTGATATACAGGATGTCACCCAAAATTGACATAATTTAAAATGTAAATATCTGAAAAACTACATGTCCCAAGCAAACAAAAAGAAATAGGCTTCATGTTGAACATTAAAAGATTTTATTTCTCAAAATTCAAACAAGATATTCAAAGGGATGACGATTTTATAACAGATTTCACAAATCTTCTCAAATGTTCAATATGTGCACCACATGAGATACAACACACGTCAAGATGGTAGTCCAGTTCCTGCCAAACATGTTGTAGCATGTCTTACATAACATTCTCTGGAGAATGTTACGCAAGACATGCTACAGCATAAATTTGCATTTATGTTAATATATTTTTTAACAGGTGTTCACTTTCAGTTACGTAGAAAAAATTGTATAAGCAAAAAAGTTTTTTTTTTTAAAAATCATGCAAAAAAATGTTTTTTTAAATTGTATATGCAAAAGTAAGTACCTAAAGGGAAAAACAATGCCTAATGTTTAAAATGCATTTTAAAAATGAAAACTCTTTCTTGAAGCTTTTATTTTAGTTTTAATTCCTAGCTAATAGATTAAATTTAATATTTCCACTGAGCAAAGTACTTTGATTGGAATCATTTTTTTTAACTGCTCGATTGGAACCATTTTTTTTAACTGCTAAAAATTGGTCATATTGACAAATCTGTCTAAACAATATAATTCCCTTTATTAAAAAAATCTTTCAAAAATAAAATATACTTTTCTGAAACATTATTTAAGAAAGATTATAACTGATTTAAAGTTTAATTAATCGGAATTAAACAATATTATTTACTTTTAATTAAAAAATATCACAGAAAATCATTTTTTTTAATATGGGGGTTGAGTGCTTTTGAGGTGTTGACAGATTTATTGATAGTTTAATGTTTGGCATTTTTAGTAAAGGGTACATAACTGTAAATATTACTTGAATATAACTTGAATGCCTTTTTTATAAAATCTTTTAAATAACCAGTAATCTTAAAATTTAACAAAAATATTAATCTATTAAATAATTTAATATTTTATTGAATTTTAGATACTTTGACTTTATAGTACTACTTACAAAGATGCTTGTTGAGGAAATGTTACAAAATTACCAATAAATTTTATATTTACTATAGTGGCAGCTCTTATATGATGTTTTGACATCTGTATTTTTAAAAAACTTGGCACATTTATACACAAAAAAAATTCAAAATACTGGGAGTGACTGAAGTTTTTCTATTTATAATTAGTAAATATAATTTTTACTTAATAACATTATCACCTAACCACTACATATATATCATATTCATAAAATCAATTAAAAACTTTTCTAATTAAATAAAGTCTTAATTTTATTGCATTTTTGATTTTACAATTCAGATCAGATTTTCTGTAAATAGTGGTCCTGTTTTGTCAAAAAGCTTTGAGGATTTAAATTCTCCAAGGATTTCTGCATATAATATAAATAAAAAGCTACACCAAAATGAATTTTTCAAAATTTCATAAAATTAAATAAGTGTGTATGCGTGTATTGGGGAGGGGGGCAGATGTTAAAAAGAGAAAAAAGAAAATGTATTTACCAATATCTTTTAAAAAAGAAACTTTCCTAAAATAATTTCATTCATTTGTGAATAAGACCTGAAAGTTTCATTAAAATCTATAATTTGATTTTTGTAAGAATTTTTAAATCAATGTTTTTCACCAGAAAAAAGATGCTAAAATTTGCTATAATAATTTATGGACCCCCACTGACACAAGAAAAACAAAATTTTTAGCCAAAATTTCAGAGGTTCTAAAAAGGATCCAAAAATATAATTTAATAATAAAAAAAATTCTTTGGTCTTTCCTCTCAATAATAATAAAGATTTTGACAATAAAAAATTGTTTTTATTAAGTTTGGGACATTTTTCCATCATGTATTCTCATTTTTTAGTGAATCATTGGAGGTACCTATCTATAACACATGAAGGCCCCAGAGGATGACGTTATTCAATTTGATCCAATAAATCTTGTTAACATGACCTCCTCTGTTTGTCACATGCTATGCAAATTCTTTGCTTGGCTAAAGAGCCACCTTCAAGCCATCCATGCTCGTTTACAAGTTGACAACTAATTCAATAAAGTACCATTAATGAGATGGCAATCATCTCTATTATAAAGATGCTGCAATCATCATATATTATACACATATACGGAGAGTCTTTCAGAGAAAGAATGTTCAACTTGTCACTCATAGTATATTATATATATATATATATATATATATATATACACACACATACACACACAGGTTAATACTTCAAAATAGTTTACAAGAAACTTTACATTCATATATATTGCACAGACAAGGTGATTCTGAAAAGTTCTTAGCCCAGCCAAGATGTCCTTTCTAAAACAAATTATGATGTTTAGAAATTTGGTCAATCTGACCCACTCAAACCAAAACACTTCATATGTGTATGGGTGTTTTTGTGTGTGCATGAAAAATTAACATTAACAAGGTTGAATAAAGTTCAGCATTATGGGAAAATAAGAATTATTAATTAGAAAATACATAACTAATGGATAAAATATGCAGGTATGTCAATACAAAAAAAGTAGGAGTGTGATATATCAGACATTAAGTAAAGGTGTGAGGGTTTGTTCAGGTGTTCAGTTTAAAAGATTTTTGATTATATATATATATATATATATATATTGTACATTGTGATAGTGCACATAAGTGTATGTATTCCTATCCTATTTGATTATATGGATGTTTATGTTATTTAGTTTATATATAATTTTCAATGCATGTACATAAATTATATAATCATGTAATGTGTGTATAAATTACAGTTAAGATATATACATTGGATGTATTCAGAATATATATATATATATATATATATATATAGAGAGAGAGAGAGAGATAGTTAGATGTGTGTGTGTGTGTGTATATGTATGTATATTTAATTATCTTACTTATATTTCATACAAAATGTCTATGGATGAACGTGTATAAATGTGTGTATATTTGCATTTGTATATGTATACAGTTGTGTACCTGTTAATATATAAATACAAATTGTAATATTTATGTGTATATCTATGTAAATGTATACACTACTTATATATTTGTATATGTGGATATATAAATGATATTTGTGTGTACAAGTGTATTATATATGAAAGTATATTTTAGATGTGTATAGTTATATTTAAATTATATTTATATATTTATATTTGGATGTATGTAAATGTATATAGTTTTTTTGTTTTTTTTCTTTCTGTAAACTAATGGACTGCTCCACTAACAAAGCAGTATGGTATAAATATCAATATTTAAATTTTACAAAAGTTTTCAATCAGCACCTGATCATTACATCATGCATGCAGCTCAGAGTTGGGCTAATTGACGGAACAATATATGATGGAATATATATATATATATATATATATATAGTAGGGGGGAATGTCTGACAAAGTAGAAAAAAGTTTTTGTGTGATGTGTTTCGTCCTTTAAGACTTCACTGGATGAAATGCATCACACAAAACATTGTTTCCACTTTGTCATACATTTTTTTCCACCCGAATATTGTTTTAACATATAAACATTTATATATCATTATCTCATATATTATCTGAGCCTCTCTTAATATGAATATTTTGTAGATCTATTATCGTGCTGTCAACACTTATTATAATGTTTTAATTTTAAATGCATATTGTTAAATGTTCATTTGTACTTTTTTTCTGAAGTCATAATAATTTTAAAAGCTAATGTTTCCAAAAAAAAAAAAAAAAAAAAAAGGTAAAGTTTTCTGATATATTTTTAAAATTAATAATAGTAATTATTTTTAGACACATGATATAGATTGACTTGTTTAGTGTTCAGTTCCAGCAAAAAGCGAGACAGAAGCACCTCCCCACCAATCCTATACTACTGTAGATGGGTATAAGTTTTGTTTTTGCTTTTACTTTGATAAGAGTGCATATTTAAGTAGATTTTTTTTATTACTAAATAAAACTTATGGCAATTTTACTTTTAACAACAAAGTGGTATGGTTTCAATTTCTAAAAGTTCTTTTATTATTGAATTTGTG
>OZ010606.1:36420747-36515747 GCA_963932145.1 Acanthosepion lycidas
GTTGTAATAATAACAAAAAAAGATGAGGCCAATAGCCTGCAGGTAAATAATGTAAATATTGTTATTAATGTAAAAACAAACTCAAAATTAAACAGTTTTTGTATGATCAAAAATCAAGACTAATGAACATTAAATACAAAATAATAACACTAAAGAAAAAGAAAATTATAACTAAAAATATCATTGAAGGCAAAACAATTTCTGTTAAGATCCAGTAATATACTTTCTATTTTGGTTATCACCGTATGTATGAAATTCCATTGCAAGTTAATGGAAGGCTAACCAAATATAGGCACTTATCTTCTTAGTCCCTTTAATGCCTGTGTTATTTAAATATACTTTCAATTAAATGCACAAATAGAACTGGAAATAAAACATGTCAATGAAAATGTCTGAAGTACAACAGTTATAGATGAAGCAATTAAACAGACAAAATAAGCTAAAGTAGCATTAATTGTGAAACATCAATTGAGGCAGAATTTCTTCAGTAAAGATTTTGTAATACTGGATTGGAAACAAAGTTCTCTCACAACTTTATATATATTTCTATTAAAGGTTATGTGTGGAACCTTGTTTCTAACACAATAATTCAAACATTTACTATACTTTATATTGAAAAGATAGTAGGAATAAATGGATGATGAAAAAAAAAAGATAATTTACTAAGGAATGTAATGTATACCTTGATATTTGGTGAGATGATTCAAATTTAGAATCTAACAGAATGCCAAATATATAATACAATTTGGAAAACTCTTCTTTTCACATGCTTTGCTGACCAAACAGAATTATCAGGAAAATGGATTTTATTTCAGCCACATCTCCATTGGCAAGACACAATGGGGCTCATGTTAATCAGAGAAATGCTGGAATTTTTTTATTTTTACTGAGAAGTTTTTGCAATCAGATTTTACTAATTTCAATTGGTTTTAAGATTTTTCATATCCCACAAAGTTTTGGTAGTGTGCTTCAACTCATATGCAAACTAGGTGAGAGTAGTCTATGGGTTCAAACCCTAGATAATTTTAGGTCTGTGGGACTGATTTCAGACAGAGTGAGCAAATGAGATTTCCTACACATCCAATTCCTTGTGCCACTGGATAAAGACTCTCCACACCAAGAGAGTGGGCTTATCCCAGTGTAATGATTTGTCCACTACAAATTCTTCCCAAACATGTTTGTCTTGAAAATTCATCCAGATCCACTGATAAATTGTAAAACAAAGTTTTCTTCAGACCCAAAGAACAATCTTTAATATTATATGTGTGTGTGAGTGTGACAACATGAGGGGATGGTTAAAATTTCTCCATCTGACCCACTTCCCAAAATCATTATTCTGATATTTGGCCATCTAAATACTGATGTAAGGAAATAGACAAGGACAAGAATTTTTCAGCATATATATATATATATATTGAGGAAAGACGTATGACAAAGAGAAAAAAGTTTTCATGTGACGCGTTTTGTCCCTTAAGATGGTTTATGTTGATATGACTTAATATGCTCACAAATGAGAGATGCTGTAAATTTTAAATGTAGAAAAAAAATACAAAACAAAACAAGCCAAAACTTGGAAGAATATACTTTATCACCTGCAAGGATTGCCAGAAGAAATATGCTGGAGAAACCTCAAGAAGTTTAAATAAAAGATTATATAAACACAAAGACATTTTAAAAAAACAACACATTAAACGCATTAGTTGCATACCATAACAAGACTGACAATAATTTGGCATAAAAAAATGCTACACTAATTAAAAGAGAATATAATTTACTAAGACAAAAATGTTTAGACAGTGCTTTAATTGCTAGTTCAGTAAATTTGCATCCCGGTTCTTACAATGTTTCACCATTCTTGGCAGATCTGTTATCACAATGTGGGATATTAACAAAGAGGATGGAAAGAAAACGAATCTAAATGAAATTGGCTAGATTATATACCAAAATCACATAAAAAAAAATTTAAGAAAATAAATGTTTTTGTAAATTTAAAATTCTCAGCATCTCTTGCTCATCTACATATGTAGTCATATCAACATAAACAAACTTAGTCTGATGAAGTCTTAAGGGAGAAAATGCGTCACATAAAAACCTTTTACACTTTGTCATACATCTTTCCTCCAAAACTGTTCTTGATATATACATATATCTTAAATTTGCAGGGGAGAAATACTCAATATCAGAAATAGAGCATTTGTAGACACAGATTATGTGGACCTAGGGATAAACACTGCATAGTGTGTGTGCATGTGTGTGTGTGTGTGCATGCATGCACACACTCACAAGACTTAGTGCCAAGTGTTAAAGTATTTTGAGACATTTTGAAAATGCATTTAACCCATCCCATGTGATTTAAAGAGTCAATTTACTCAAATGGGTCCCAAAAGACTGAAATATAAGGCACAATTCATTTTGACATGTACATTTAATTAAATACAAGCAAATACAATTAGTAATATAATAAGTCATAAATTGCATATAAAAATTTTAATTAAGCTGTCTTATACAATTAAAAAGCATAGCAACAACAAAGCTGAGTCAATAAAGTCAACAATTTATTTTGAAATATTCAGCAATCAAAGGATGTAATCTTATATTTTTCTATTAGGTGTGAGGGTGTTCAAGAGATAGGGTTAGAGAGGGACAATAGATAAAGATAGGGTGAAGTGAAGTCAATAGATAGGGGAGATCAAGAGAGGAGAGAGCAAGGGAAAGAGCACAAGAGAAAGGAGGAGAGAGGGGGTATCAGGGAGAGAGAGAAGAGGAGTCCTTATTTTCTGTGGAGTATAGGTTTACAGCCTCACCATCCTGTTTTACAATGTAGAGCTGCCAGCCCAATACCCAACTGGTTTTGAATTCAGAGATTGATTGCAACCTAGGCTAAAGAGACCAGTCTACACTGCAATTTAGCCCATAGAGGGGGGGAAGAATGAATTAATTTGTATCTTTTCCAAGGGTAAATAGGTAAAAGTAAACACAAACAACCTTGGCTTTTGACCTAGACAAGCCCATTTTCTATGCTAATAACCACAATGCTATGTACACATCCAAAAGAAAACATTAAACAAAGGAGCAAACTTTTGTTAGACATTTTAATGCCCAAAGCAGCAATTAAATAAAAGTTTAAAGCAGTAAATAAATTTTCTACTGAAGTTTTCTCATTGGCAAACCACTAAATCAAACATCTTACAGAATATTCCTAGCATAATTGAAATGCTTTGTTACCATAACACAGTGTTACCCTGGATTACATCCAAGACAGATTTATGACCCCACTCAGACCAATCAATGCTGTACTACTGCACCAACGCCAATAACAATCACACATACTGCATATTTTTGTGCATAATGTGACCTTTAGATAAGATGAGGTCAAAAATATAGTAAAATTTTCATTAATTTATCCTATACCTGCAGAATAAGATGACTGCTTATTGATTATATAAAGATGATGTTATTAGAAATGTTGTTACTTACTGTATCCTTAGAATTTCAAAATAAATAAAATAACAAAACCAATTCTATATGATGTTTTTCCTAAAAGGGAAACTATTGTTTTGTTTATGTTTCATCACAATCTCTTGAGAATACTGATTATTATTATTCTTTTCCTATATCTAAACAGTTACAAACAGCTTGGTGTACTAATAATAGTACAAAAATGTATGATAGTATTAACTTCCACTTTCAACATTTTTTTTATTCATAATCATAACTCAATATTTACATTTTCTCAGCTCAGCCTTCATGGATACAAGTTGATTTCATTGATATGGAATTATTCTTCAAATAGGCAATTTATTATGAAGTTATGCCAGTAATATATAAGGTAGAAATGGTTTTATTACTTTTATTATCTTATTTTATTATGATGTGAATCTTTTCATATACGTCATTGGTTATTGCACTGTGGATGAGATTAGCCTACCGACAAACATCACTCAGAATTCAAGGTTTCTATTTTAGAATAAGACGACCCCCAATTTTTAAGGGTGATTTTTGGAATTTAAAGGTCATCTTATACATGGAAATATAATATGTATCTGTATATATATATATATATCTAAAGATCATTTGTGAATATCTATGCTGATGATGAACAGGATATGGGTGCACTTCCAAAATTCTAGATGACCAGAGCCTGACAGCAGATCTCTCTTCTGACTAGCTTAAACAGTTCAGTTGATTACATTCAATGCCTTGAAAACCAATCATCATCAGTGAATGGCTGTTCTCTCAACCCAGATCACAACTGGAACTTGCACAAACAATCCATCACTAAGATATTTAAAAAAAAAAAAAAAAAAAAAAAAAAATGATTGGTTCCCTCTACTACTCCAGTAAGTATCTGACTACCTTTACAATAGCCAGATCAGGCCAAAAATGTAATAGAACTGCCCAGTATAGACTTTCCAGCATCTCTGCATCATTGTGGGTGAATAATTTCCTACCCAAAAACCCCTTTCCCACAGATGAGATAGAAAACCTCTTGCTGCTCTGATGCTGTTTCCATAGAAAGTATTAGATGAATTACATTCCTTAGTTCTATCAGTTCTAACCTTCATAGCTAAGACTGCCATGTCCACACATATTGTAGGGAACCATGTTCAATCCCTTTGAATTCCTTTGATAAGATGCAAGTTCCACTCAAACAGCTCCTTGCCACAAACTGCAGCTTATGGAACCAACTCCCAAATAGGATACTTCCTTGATCACTACAATCTTAACCTGTTTAAGTTTAGGGCTAACCACTATCTTTCCCACATATCTCTATAAACTGTACCTCTTACTCTCTAATTTTCTACCTTGAGTAGCTCTTGGGCCTTGTACAGAGTGAAAATCATTGTAAATTTTATATATCTGTTTCTACCATGATTGTGTTGATCTTTTCACTTCAGGTTTAGGGACTTCTTACAAGAATGCTTAGCCCTGAGACAAGATATCCTAAACAGACATACACACTTCTGTTCTTCAAAATCAACATGTAAACATTCAAAGTCAGAAAGAACCTACTTTTTCTATGTTCCAGAAATATATTTTTAAGGGTTATTTTCACACAAGTCAAGAAGGCTCAAGATATATGTGCAACATATTCCTGCCAAAATCACCTTACAGCATTCAACATAATTGTGCATGGATTTTTTTTTGTCTGTTAAATGCTGCTTCTGTTGCTAACGTCCATTTATAGATTCAAACATAGATTGAATGATAGCATACCATAATAGATGTAAATAAAAGCAAGGGTCAAGATGAAGTCAATAATTTATATTAATTTTATATTCACATGTTCTCTACATATCAAAATTGATAGTCATTTGAGATTATTAGTTTCTGATGCAATTATTCATTTTAATGCATAAATAATGTTAAAATGAATAAGCAACATATGTCAGTATTATCAAACTGCTCAATGTCTTGCTGGTAGATTGCTTATTTGATATATAATAACAAGAACATAAACAAAAGTAATATTCTTTTTACTTATTACAATAGTTTGAATCAATTTTGTCTTTAATTTTAATGAAAATTCTACATTAGGTATTTTTTTAGCAATGCTCACCTTACACAAGGTCCAAGGGCTACTTATAGTATAGAGTTACTAAAGGCAGTTGTCGTGTGAGCAGTAAGAGCAAGGGGCACAGTTTACGAGGACATGTGTGAAAGATAACAGTTAACCCTAGACTTGAAGAGGTTAAGCCTGTAGAGAGCAGGTAAGTAGCCTTATGAGATTCTGTTTGTAAAAAGCAACAGTTCTTGGGGGAAAAGCTATCCAAATGGAACTTACTTCTTACTAATAGAATATGAAGAGAATGAGGTTGGTTCAAAGTATGTGGCATGGCAAGCCTTAATTGGTTGGGTTAGAGTTGGGGAAACAAAGAAATCTAGCTCATCTGAATATTTTCTATGGAAATAATGGAAGAGTAGCAACAGGCTTTTGTCTGTAGGAAAGGGGCTGTGAAGTGGAAAATAATTCCTCACCCACAAGGCCATGTAAATGATTTTGGACTATCAAGACTCCAACCCAGATATGGCAGCAGTACTCCATTTGCAGCCAGATCTGGTTCTTGTAAAGGTAGAGCATCATGGGAGGAACCAGGTACTTAATGGAGTTGTATAAGGAACTGATGATTTTTAAATAAATTATCAAATTGCTTATAATAGACATTATTAACATTTAAATGAAGATATCTATCTATCTCTCTCTCTCTCTATATATATATATATATATATATATATATATATATATATATATATATACACACACACACACACACACACACACAAAATAAGGCCAACTAATCCAAATTATTGTGCCTGCATAAACATATTTATTTCATTAAAAAATAATGCTGTCTTCCAAAATGATTTAATCAAAGTATTTTGGCCACAATAAAACAAATACCTTTCTTTAATTACAAATGCTTCTATGAATCTATAGAATAGATTTTAGACCAAGTACCCAAAGAGTGCAAGTGCATTTATAAAGTCATAGGGAGGATTCAGAGAAAGTAATATCTATCCAAAAAATGAAACAGGTAGAAAATAGTAGATATTTTGAATCTATAGAGAAATGCAGGAGATAAAAGGTAGAATTCAGAGAAAGAAATATTTATTCAAAAAGTGAAATGGGTAGAAAATGATAGATAATCTGAATCTATAGAGAAATATGTGAGATAGAAGATTGCTTTAGAAAATAGCCAACAGTTGCTAAGGTTCTCATCATTCAGGTTCAATACTTCATATCAAGATAACTACAGGTTGTACCTAATATTTTAGATCCCTAGTGAATTTTTTTTTTGTTTTTTTTATAATTTAAGATTTACAAAGAATCATACTTGACATTTTGTATTTGTAAAGTACAAAATTATAAGAGAAAAAATATTTTCCACTTTACAAGCAGTTTCTCACAGTTGAAAAAGTCACAAATCTCAGGCTATTTCCATAGCAAATGTTCTGAGTTACATTCCCTATTTCCACCAGTTCTGACTTTCACAGCTAAGATACGCTACACCACATACACTGGAATGAATCGTCTTTATTCTCTTCATATTCCATTAGTAAAGAAGAAACTCCATTCAGACAGCTTCTTCCCAAGTTCTGCTACTTTGTGGAAGAGACTATCAAGCGGATACTTCCCTGATCACTACAATCTTAACCTCTTCAAGTCTAGAGTTCACCGTTATCTTTTCTACATATCCTCACAAATTGTGCAACAACCTCATTAAGTGAGCATCTACCTTGAGTGGCTCATGGGCCTTATATTGAGTTAAAAAATAATTTCAACCTTATTAAATGTATTAATAGCACTTATGTTTTGTAGAATCCTGAACAATTTGAAATGTTGAAGACACCACATGACACTTACAGCAAGAGGAACTGCATGAAATAAAGGCTTTTGACCTCTGTTTTCCTTTATGCTATAAAGAATTTTATCAACATGTCCCAAGAGTTAAAAGGTTTCTGATTTATAGTCTAAAATTTAAAGCAATTTGTGTAAGATGTTTTTTTATTCAGTAATGAAATTATTATTGAATAATGCAAAACTTGAAAAGTTTATGGCAATTGAATTAATTGATTGATTGATTTTTTTTTTATGGCTTATCAACTCTTTGCAGATTATTTAAAGCCAGAAAATATTTTTAAATTGTAAGAACTTTTTGGGGATAAGAATCTACTGATACAAGTCCTACTAATTAACCCATAGCTGGGGTGAGAAGAGGCAAGTTCATGCCTTTTCCAATAGTATTTGTGCATAAGTGAATATAACAAACCCAAATGCAATTGGAACTTGGCTCTCCAAGTTTCAATTCCAAACCATTATCCATTATTATACCAACTGCACATACACACTCACAGCACCTGGTATTCCCAAGCAGTCAACCATCTTGGTATTGACCATGTTTGATGTTGCTTAACTTTGGTGACAATACGAGAGCCAATGTTTCAACATGATATAACCATAAACCAATGCTCACAATTTCAATGTAAAAGAAATAAAATTTAAATTGTCTTTACAACTGAATTTTCAACATGAAAGAGAAAATTCAAAATATAATTTGCAAAAATAATCAAATCACACTTAATCTATTTTGCCTACATTTAAATAAAGTAACTGATAACTGTTGTGATGTTTTATGTAGAAGTTGGTCTGAGAGTGTAAAATTAATTCCAACTTTAGACAAGTGATTTACATATTAGAAAATATACTTCCAAAAACTTATGAAAATGTATAACATCAATAAATATCCAAATGAACAGGTGGTTATCTTGAAAAGTTGAAAAAGTCAATAACCTTTATATTCAAAAAAGATCATGATCCTTAACAACTAACATTGCTGAAAAAGAAAACAAACAAAACTTTTACAGCAAGAAAGTCTGCATGTATCATTTTCATATGTATTCATGAAACCAAGTATTAAAATGATATATTGTTTAAATATGCCTGTGGAGAAATTAAAAATATTAAAAGAAAAGCAAAAGAGAAATGGAAAAAAACCACAAAAAAAAAAAGAAACAAACAAAAAATTGCAGAAAGAAAAAAAAGGAATTGAAAAACTGAAGAAAAAAAAAGAAACAAGAAAATCAATGGAGTAGGAGAAGAATCAAAAAACTAATGAGGAGGGGACAAGAAAACATCTGTGGGGAAAAAAGAAAACTAAGTGGGCTAAAGAAATTACAAAATCAAGGGGGATGACAGGAAAACAGTGAGAGTGAAAAAAAAAAATGAAAAACAGAGGAGGAGGGACAAGAAAACCAACAAGAGGGTAGGAAAAAAGGTTGAAGAAAACCAGGAGAGGGAAGAAATAAGAAAACAAAACAAATACGAGAAGAAAGGGAAGACGGAAAGGATACGAGCAGAAAGGGAAGACGGAAAGGATACGAGCAGAAAGGGAAGACGGAAAGGATACGAGCAGAAAGGGAAGACGGAAAGGATACGAGCAGAAAGGGAAGACGGAAAGGATACGAGCAGAAAGGGAAGACGGAAAGGATACGAGCAGAAAGGGAAGACGGAAAGGATACGAGCAGAAAGGGAAGACGGAAAGGATACGAGCAGAAAGGGAAGACGGAAAGGATACGAGAACAAAGGAAAGACGGAAAGGATACGAGAACAAAGGAAAGATGAAAAGGATACAAAAATTAAGGAAAGAAGAAAAAAACAAGAAAATAAAGGAAAAAAAAATCATCTAACAAATATAAAAAAAGAAAATAAAACGAAAAAGAATAGAAATAGTATGAAAGAAATCAAGGTAAAGTTTCCTTCATTTCTATCAGCAAGTAGGCCTTATTGAAGTATTGAGAACTTCAATTTTTTGAGGCTAAAGAAAAATATTTTAAAATCATGATTTTTATAATAAAAGTGTCAAAGATTATTTATTATATATCATTAATATTGTCTCTAAATATGAATACAAACTTGGTAGTGTGTCAGATCACATGACTATCATTATCTTTTCAATTGAATAACGAAAAATATGTTAAATCAGATTTTAAAAATCATTTTTAACATCCATTACAATCTCTCTCACTGGCTTTGACACGATATTTAATATTTTCTCTGATCTTGAATACCTATTAATACAAAAGAAAAAATCTCTAGAATCAGATATAAGAATGGCTTTCTTTACCTTGCCAGTATCGGTAGAACAATCCACACAGCTAACTTTGATGTTGCCATGGGTAACTCCTGGAATAACTTGTACCCTTTGGAAGTCACTGGCAAGAATTGCAATATCACAGCCAGCAGCATAGGCCTGGTTCAAAAAGAAAAGATCAATTTTAAATAAATGATGAAAATAATTCAATATACAAATACTTATTGTAGAATTTTAAAATCAAGTCTCCAAAAAGATTAACCAGTTCAAAGATGAAGACCAAAAAGTCTATTTGTTTGGATATAAAAAAAAAAATAAAAAAAATAAAAAAAGTATATCTATATTTTTTTTACACTATTTACATCATTCAGACTGTTGTCCTCATCTTTATTGCCATATTCACAAAATTTGAGCTGTTATACACTCCAACCTTCTTCAGGAGATATATGTTGGAATTTTGAACTGATCCCTTTATTTCGCCCACGGGGTAGATTTTTCTAATTCCACATGCCATGCCTTTTTTGGATACCTCAGTTTCAGTTAATTCCCTTTAGTAACTCATCTCTCCAAGTTTTTGTTACCTCTGTTGATAAAAGCAACGGTTGAGTAATTCAAAAAGTGACTTGATCCAAAGAATTGTGTTTTCAATACCTGGCCATAGCAGATAAATTGCTAGAAATAAAGATGAGGACAACAATCTGAATGATGTAAATAGTGTAAATAATAAAAAAAATATCATTAAATTATAGTAAATTTGTTTCATTGTACTTTTCATCAATGTAACAAGTGAAAAATAAAGATTTTACAATGACTAGAATTAATTTTTCTTTGCTTAAAATCAAAGTTTACTCCAAAATATTTAACTTGACCTTCCAAGTTCATAGTGGTCAATGATACATGGTGAAATATCAACATTGAATGTAATCACAAATAACTACAATAAACATGAAGCATTTCAATGAATTGTCATCTTAGAGTAGGTTGAAAGTATTTTATAGTTTGGTCTATATACATAGATATGTATATATTTTTTTTTTTTTTTTACTTAGTTATATAAAGTAATATGTTCAACTGTATGGCTTGACCCCACAAGGCCATGCTAGTACATGACCATGTCCATTTTTGCATGTGGTGAAAAGCAAGCAAAACAATCACTTTACATTATTTATGTATACATATTATACAGTTTTAAATATAAAAACATTAAAAAAAATAACCAGCAAGTCACAGTGGCCAGCATCAGTAAAATTAAACAAAAACAGCAGAAAGAGGTATTAAAAGATTCCTGCCAACTTCTTCACATGCTCAAAAATGGTAAGATAAGGTGATGTTTGTTTGAAAAAGAAATTTCATCAATCTCTCCCCAATCAACATTTTTAAATAAAATAAGAACTTGACAACAAAATCAGTTGTATTTTGACAGTCCTATAACTAAGGTAATGTTCATTAGCCTACAAAGTTTGTTTATTTTTGTTTTACAAAAGTTCACTCAATACAAAGCTCAAGAGCCACTCAAGGTAGAGGATTAATGAATTGGATGTGTGATATGAATGTAAGAAGAAGTTAAAATTACAAGGATATAGTAGATAGACAATGAGTGACCTTAGACTTGAAGAGGTTAAGATTATAGTATTTGGGGAAACATCCATGTGGTTCTTGGAAGGAAGCTTCCAAAGTGGAACACCCTTCTTACTAAAGGAATACATAAGGAATGAGAGTGATTCAATCCTGTGGGCATAGCAAGGCAAATCTTGGCTGTAAAGGTCTTAGCTATTGGCACTAAAGAATAGAACTCGGAACATTTGCCAAAGAAGTAGTAATAGACTTGCAAAATTACATTTATGAGAAAAGTGTTGAAGGATAGGAAATACCCCCCCAACAAGACATGAATGATTTTGAACTCTGAAAAGTGAGGATTGGGCATCTCTGACCAGAATATAACAGCAATACTTCATTTTTAGTCTGATCTGACTCTTGTAAAGATAAAACATGGTAGAATGGGTCAGGTATTTTGTGGAGCAGCACAAGGAGCAACCATTTATCCAGCATTTTTAACAATGAATCATATTAAATTAACGTTGCATTTAATTTATATTACAATTGGTAACATGACTATTTTACAACTTTATTTTACAGGCAAATTTGTAGTAATGTGCATCACCAAACACAAGATGAAAATACAGATTTTCTAACCATCAATTTACTGCTGTAAATACTAACTCATATGTGCAACTGTCCAGTGATAATCCTTGCATTTCAGTTGTTACAAGTATTTATATAAACCATAATATTATTAAACAGATATCCCAAAACTAACTAGCTGATAATCTGCCCTATGGGCAGGATTTCAAACTGATTCCTATGAAAGGCTTAATAAGAGATCACTGATTTGAACTATGTATTTAGTGAATTATAATTTATTTACAAAATATTACTTTTATAGAAAAAAATTATGTAAATACCAAGTGGGAGCATACATTTCCTGAAATTATCCAATTGATTATAAGTTTATCCATTGAAGAAAAGAAAACAGGCATGACAAGTGTTTACATGAAGACCTACATGGCCCCTAGTGGCCATTGCTTAGACTACAAAACCAAACATTTTTTTTTTTACATGTCAATTTTCCAGTAACTAGAAAAAGGTTATGGTGAAAAGGTCATAAGACCTGCTTCTAGCAAGGAATTTTTTCTAGCTAGATGTCTGCTTTATACAGTCAAACAAAAAGATAAAGATTTGGTTTAGCTGACTTAGGACACAAATAAGAGTTCAGTTTAGTATTTTTTGTTCTTGAAAATTGACAAAAAATAATAAACGCTATTAAATCCTTTATTCATACTATTTATTTATTATACTGTTTATTGAAATAGTTGGTAAAACATCGGCTAATTATCAATCAATTTGAACTTTATAAAATGGTAAATAACAAGGATTTCCTTATAGTTGGTTCACATATTTTAATAATTTAGTAAATGTTTATAAGTTTATGAATAAAAAATTGTTTTTATATTTCTTTATAAATTGGTAAATGATAAATATTGCATTGCATTAGTTTTAATACAATTGTATTAGTTTTTAGAATGTTGTAAATATAAAGTCATTCTTGTGAATAAACAATCTAATAAATAGTGTTTAATATTTTTGTTGTAAATTCTCAAGAACAAAAAACATGTATAAATTAATTTTCATCATGTTTAAGTTTTATTACAACTCTAATCATTGCTTTTTAAAACAATAAAAATTGTTGAGAATGGGAGGTAGTTAAAATAATAATGGTGTCAATGGAAAAGCCATCCTTTTGATGGTGTTTTTTGGTGGCTACAAAGGTCAAAGTTTGCCATCAATAGAATTCACATCAGAAACCTGTTGAAATTTCAATTTGAGAGTTAGAATGACAACACAAGCAATCTGAGAGGAGGAGACAGTTAAAGCCAGCAAGTTGTTTAGTTTTACCCCCACTTTTCTTTACAAAGTATACACAGGATCAATGATGAAAGAATTTCATATTTAAAGTTTGATGAAGGAAGAGTGTGTTCCTTTCCTTATAACTATTGGAATCTTGGAGGGTAACCAAAAGTAAAAGCTATAAAACAGATCAATACATCTTTTCCCAACAGACTACCTCTAACCCTTACTGATTCACTGTTATATTGTCTCTGTACCTTTTCCGTCATTACTCCAACTGCATTTGCTTCAATGAACATTTTGATTAAATCTCTTGCGAACCACCCAACACCTGCCTCAGCCTATCCCATTACCCTTTTTCTAAAGCACTCCTTACAAACTGCCACACCCCCTCTTTTCATTCCTTTTCTTCAACAACTTACTATTCTAAATAACCTGCCTTTCTTCTTACAAAGAAAATATTTCTTGCCCAGTTCTTCTCAAATTCATAGAATGAATCCATGGATCCTTTCACAAACATTTTATGCAAAAAGTTCTTGCATAGATGATTGAATTTAAACTAGCAAGGTTACTTGGCTTAAATGAGTTTCTTTGATTTTAATTTTAGTTGAACAATGTTCATTATAAGAGAAAAGAAAGACTTCTATTCATTAATCTTTGATTTTTTTTTTTATTACTATATCAATCCCAAATCCTGCTTGTTATTTGTTAAAAATAAATGAATAAAAATAAAAAAAATATATCAAAATGTAGTCTTAACTTTAGGTAATAAAGCATATGAGAAAAAACTTTTAAAAGCATTTCTGGAAATCTTAAAAACATTTACACATTTGTCTTAAAAATAAAAATCTATATAATAAATGCGAATTTCACTGTGTCACACTTTTTCAAGTTTACTCCTACAGGATGTAGCCCAATATGTCATACCATTTTGGAATCTGGCTGACTGTGAGTAAATTAAAAACATTACAGGCTGGATTTGAACCCACAATCCTGAAATTTTGGATTCTCAAGTTTTCATTACTTTGATTGTTTTTGGTGATATTTTTTACATGATTTTTGCGACAAATTTTTTTGTTCAATAACCATTTTTATAACTTGGAAATAAATTTGTGAATAATTGAAATTAATTGCAAAATTCAGCAAAAGTCACCTATGAAATAAAAATAGTTGTTTGTACAGAAAATAAGGACCTACATACATCAGACTGTCTTAAATTAAGTGGCAGCAGAAGAATTATCGTTGAACTTTTAAAAGGTAAGATTAGATATTAATGCAATACTTAAATGGAGCAATCAATTTAGAGTTCTTCTACAGTTTATTGTTTCCTACTCCTCCCTACCTATCGTGATGAAGGCCCAATCAAGAGCACTGTGCAGGAGCTAGCTTAAATGACACCAAAGGTGACTTGTAAACTAGTAAAAGTATATATGCAATAAAACATCTTGAGTATATAAACAAAATTTCATGTAGACTGACCAAGTAGCTTTAACCTTTATCTCTCTGTATGTTATTTCATTTGCTGAAGGTAACTGATCCCTAAATTTGAATTTGTTTGAATTTGATAGTTGTGTTGTGTCCAACTATGGCAACAGAAAACGTTTCAGTGAAATTAATGATAAAGTTACTGCAATTGAGAGGCCTTGAAAAATAATGCAGTGGAAAGAGATGTAATATTAATAATGCAGACTGCTAAATGTTAAAAGATACTGACAAAAATCAATAGCATTTTTTTTTTTATTTAATAATATTTGTGTTTACTTCAGACAAACCCTCTCTAACTATTGTTCCAATATCTGCAAGGAGAAACTTTCACAGCAACCAATGGGTGCATAATTTAAAAAAAAAAAAAAAAAAGAAAAAGAAAAAAAAACTTGTGTAGAGGAGGGGGTAATTACAAAAGGACATTTCCCACTATTTGCTTCTGAAGTAATTTTTTTCCAAATTTATAGCCTCTGTGTGACTTGTGTAATGAATATTGGCTCAGAATGAGAAATCAGAGTTCAAATTCCAGTTGGGTTCATTACATTCACTTTCATGTAAATACCCTTGGGAAAAGTATGAATCCATCTCTTCTCTCTCAGCTATGGGATGAATAGCAGGACAGACTGGGTCCTATAGCCTTGGTTGGCCACCAGTCTTTCACAGAAAGAAACTGCAACCTACTGCAGGGAAAATCTTCTGTCTAGTCAGTCATGAACCGAAAGAGATATGATTGTCCAAGCATGTATCACTTATGGTGCTTAACTGACTGATAACATTTTTAGCTGCAAGTGGAGCTCAAATTGGCGGTAGGATCACAAGCGATTTGTCGAATGGGCTCTAATCCTGGTTTGAATTAAGAGTTTTCTGTCATAGAATGATAGCTAGTCAATGCTAGATAGACCAGACTGCTTTACTATATACCTATAGTTGAAGGAAAAAAATGAACATGCAGCCTCAACCAAAATCCAATTTTGCACTTCCTCAATCTCTGCACACATATTTTATTGTGCATCAAAAAAATTGAATAGGCCCAATTTCAAGGCTTGATCAGGATAATCAGCAGTGTAGAACTACTGTATGTTTCAGTGTATTAGATACACTTTATTGTACCCCAAAACGTTATGTGAAAATCTGCTTGTGTCCTATGCATGGAAGGTATGAGTAATGTATAAAGGGAAAATACCTGGCAGTTTAACAAATCAACTACAATCTCTCAATGTTTCGATTAATAAACCCTTTAAGATTTTAATGAAAGAGGAATGGAACAACTGGATGTAGCAGAAATATTTTGTTATGACCCCAATTGGAAAAGGGAAAAGACAAAATCTAACTCAGTTGTAAATGAGGACAAAGAATTTGTGGTAAAAAAAAATAAGAAGTGATATAATGATTAAGTCATTGAAGAATTGTGGTTTCAGTAATGCAATGGATGGGACTGAGGATGACATTCTCTTTGATCATAATATTGGATCCAGGAATGAAATGCCTGATTACTTTCCAAGTGATTGTAAAAGCAATGAGGCTGACAATGTCTTTGATCATAATGTTGGATCCAATTATGAAATGTCTGATTCTTTTCCAAGTGAAAGTGAAAGCAAGGAGGATTTTCTAAGTTTTGAACAAATTAAATAACAGTAAAAATTTTTATGGCATTTTCTCATTTTGATGTTATGAGCTCTTTTGTGCTACAATATATACTAAATTTTAAAATACCAGATAGATTTTTTTCTTTAATAAAAATTTGGCTGAACCGCACTACTTTTTTTCCCAAAACTGTTTTCCAAATAATGGTGCATCTTATATTCTGAAAAATATGGTACAGTTTAAAAGAGTAAAAGTTATAATGCTAGAAGAGTGCTCTATTTCCAGAGTTAAAAAAATTATTTCTAGAAGAGATAAAATTAACTCTGACAGAACCATATACCCAATAACCTCGAGTTCAGTGCTATAAGTTCCAAGCCATAACAGTACTGAATAAGAATGCCTAAAAGAATTGATTTTTTTTTTATTAATTCCTCTCTTATTTAATTTTTTGCCCAGTAATGCTGGCTTTTACAGCTTTGAAATAGTATTGGTGATGCATCATTATCAAAATATAATCAACAATAAAATATACCAATATAAAAATAAAGCAATCTAATTTTTATCATATTTTTTCATACTTAGAGAAATGATTATTGCTGCATTCTGTGTATTTCATTTTTCAGGATCAAGCTTGCTTTTATGTGTGGCCACTATAAAACAACAACATTGGCAATCTAAAACAAAATCCACAGTGTGGAACATTAGCAATCCCATAAACAGTAATATTGAAGACTGTTTTATTCTTCCTTCTTTCCTTCCTGTCAGAAAATAAGTTATGGAAATGCTGATATTTAGACTCCCACGTTACTTGTAGAGAAATCAATGAGGTGGATGTGTGTGCATACACAAACGTCAATAAAAAAAATTATAGAAGTACTATTTTTTACAGATTTTTCATGAAGAAGTTTATATTCTTTGTCATCTTTTATATTCTATGCTTATATTCAATAAGAAGTTGACTATATACCAAGAAAATAAGGAGAAATAAAGACAAAGCAGATGAAGAAGAAACAAAAAAAAAAAAGGTATATAACAATGAAAGTGAACTATAAAATAGATTATTTGAGAGGGCAGACTCTGAACTGAAAATACTATGTTGCAGTAAATAATGTAAGTATATGATGGGGGGGGGGGTACTTTCATTCATTTCTTGCCCCAAATCTGTTATTGTTTTAAAACATTACACTATATGAATTTGTTAGTGAAGCAAATTATACATATAAAGAAGTAATTTTAGTTTTTCCACAATATATTTGAATATGTTGAAATAAAATGAAAACAAATTTTCAAGTAAGCAGAAGAGTAAATGTTGCCATATCAACTGCAGTATTAAAATAATAAAGCAAGTATGCCTTATTTAAATGTTTGTCAGCATTTTTCAGGCTATACATAAATAAAGCTGTAAGAATTTTAATACCGGAAATAGTAAATGCCAAAATTATAAATAAAAAAAAAAAAAAAAAAAAAACAGAGAATGAAATGCAAAAAATAGAAAACGAAAACATTTTTGACTACATGATGAGATTTGGCTATGCGATTTTTGCAAACATTTTTTTCAACAAAATTTGTTAGTTTGTTTTTAATTTTTTCCAAGAGTTCTATTAATGATCACCAAATTCTAAAATAGCAAGAAAAAAAAAAAAAAAAAAAAAATAATGATTTTGCCAAGACTTGGAAGTTTCTTGATGAGAACAGCAAAATTTGTAAATCATAAACAGATAATGAATTTATATCCAATACATGACAAAAATAAATAAAAATATAAAAAAAATAAAGAATGACAACTTCAGTTTCATTTCTAACTAACCATCTTTCAAAGCAGAAATCTTATTGATAAGTTTTCATTTGAGATTCGAAATAACAATGTTTACAAATAAGTACAAGTATAAGTACATTATAAAATATAACAAATTAAACATTGGAAACAGTTTAGTCCTATTCTCAGTCATCCAATTTGGTTGTCCTACTTAGCAGCATACCAACATATAAGAAATCTAAATATTTTGTACACAATTTTTTTTTGTGTGTGTGTGTGTGTGTGAGAAAGGAAGGGGATAATAATGATTTTAGTGATACAAGTCTTACAATAAACACATAGCTAGTGTGCAACCAAAATTTGATAAGACATTATAATGTGGATATAAAATGGGGGATCAATTTTATATTACAATCAATATATAAACTGACACTCACTTTGTGGCCACAGTATTTTCCAGAAAATGTAAATAAATCTAAAAGAAATGCTCGTGTCGCAAATCAGTATTTGATTTTTTTTTTTTTAGTTGTTTTTGTTTAGCAACATATCAACCTCTATAGGTTATTTAATGCCGAAATCTAAATATTTTGTACACAATTTTTTTTTATTTTGAAGATAATAATTATTTAGTAATACAAGTCTTACTAATTAACCCATAGCTTGAAGGGAAAGAGAAGACATGGATTCATAAATTTCCCAAGAGTATCTGTGTGTAAGTGAATATAACAAACCCAACTGGAATTGAATTCAGCTCTCCAATTAACAATTCCGAGCCATTATCCATTACACAACCAGCACCTGGTATTCACAAGCAGTCCCGTCTTGGTACTGACCAAGTTCGACATTGGTTAACTTCAGTGATCATATGGGAACTAGTGTTTCAACATGATGTGACCATAAGCTCTTTATCTAATAGAAACAGACCCAATAATATATGCAAAGAGAAAATGTTTGTATAAATACAAATCTGTAAAAATGCTGAAATATAAAATTTAAATTACAAAGTATTTTTTAAAGAATTAATGGATTTATTTTAATCTGACATTTTTATTATTTCAAATGTTATTTCTAGTAGATACCCATTTTTAAAGTAGATGCCACATTTTTAATTCAAATGGTGTGTATTATGTGTCTATGGACCTACCCTGCACATTCCACTTGAGAAATTTTAATGAAGAAAATGTGCTCCCTAGCAGGGTTCAAATTTGCATTCTCCTTTGTAGGAGAAATGCCCATTTGATCTGATGTGCTTCAAACCATTCAGCGACAGCATCACAACCCAACAAGGTTTGATTTTATCCGTTAAAAATAAGGTTTGAAGTAATAAAAATGTCAGATTAAAATAAATCCATTCATTCATTGCTTTGTTTATTTTTCAGATATGAAACTGTACAGCTCTTGGTATTTGCAGGTGTAGGTCTTCTTTATTACATCTAATAAATGCTTAAATGGGATTATGCTGAGCAAATGTAGCCACACCATATGTAAGAAGTATACTCCTTAAAGCAATTTGTGACAACTTGGGAAATCAATGATAGAGATGGCTAATTTATAAACCTACAAACCTTTGGTACAACACAGTGAATCAACTTTGCTAGCAATTGATTCAGTATAATCATTCCACTTCTATGTCAGTAGAAAATGTGAGAACAAGAAGGCACAATATGTTGTTTTCCTGGTGGTTAGCATCAGCCTTACTTATGGGAGAGAAAAATGGTTTTCTATATGATGACTAAAAGATAGTTTAATTTTTGAGGTGTTAAAATTTACAAGTCATTTCCAGTTAACAACTAATTAAAAGTTATTTTCAAGATCAAGATACTATTAAAACAGAAGTAAATAGTTGTGTCATCAGCATAAATACAGAGTTCAAAACTGATGACATTGGGAAGGTTGTTGAAGATTGGTTTGGTTTGATTTGGTTTTACGGCATATCAACTTCAATGGATTATTTAATGCTGACAATTTTTATTGCTGGTAATATTTTTTTTTCAACAATGTATTGCTGGTAATACTTTTTTCCTTCAACAATGTATTGCTGGTAATAATTTTTCCTTCAACAATGTATTGCTGGTAATAATTTTTCCTTCAAAAATTTATTGCTAGTAATTTTTTTTTTTTTTTTTTTTTTTTTACAAAGTATTTCTGGTATTAAAACCAACTTTTACACTTTTATAGTGTTTTGAGCACAGGAGTTTTTTTGCTTGTCTGATTTATGTTTAGTGGGTGAAATGTCCATAATTTCTATGCTCTCCAGTCTATTAGTGCTTTGTTTCTTGTCATGTTTTGTTCCTTGAAGGTCTTTTGTTTCTACTTGTTTGTTTGATCTTGTTTCCTTAGATTTTTCCATTAGGTTCTTTTGACAATCTTTGACTGGATGATGACCATTCCCTTGTTTGAGATGGGATAGAGTTTTGTTAATCTAGGTCCATTTCACTTGGTTCTTCAATGATGTACTGTATTGTGTGTGTGTGTTCTATTTTTTATTTATGCACCTTATGATTCTCTTGGGAATCTTTAGAGGGTTTTATTTCTTGAAGGATTTTTGTACTTTGGATAGTGATTTTTGGAGTTAATTGTTTTGTACTTATAGATTCTTTTTTGTTTAAGGTTGACAGGATAGGATTTGTTTTGTCTATGGGGGTTTGATTTATGTGTCATATACTACATTTTATTAGTTCTATTAGACTTTTTAATTCATTTGTTAGACTTGTAAGATCTTGGCTTCTTATTGCATTGTTCTCTTGGATGTCATTTTGGTGATTTGATTATTTTAGCAATATTTGCATGTGATGTTGGAAGTGAATAAAATTTTACCTGTTTTCTGGCTTCTTGGGACAAGATGTTTTGCATGTATTTTATTCTTATTTCCTTTTTCCAGACATTATACTCTTTAGAGTCTGCTGAGTATTTTTTTTAGTTTGAACATAAAGAAGGCCTTTCACAGGATGACTCTTCATGATCTGACTCAAGTTCCCCACATCTTCGACAGACTGATGCTCTCATACAAAGATTTCGTAGATGACCAAATTTCTGCCATTTGTGACATCTACGGGGATTAGGAATGTATGGCTCTACCTTGGCTATTGAGTATCCTATCTTTATTTCATTAGGTAGAGTAGGTTTGTTGAATGTCAAAATGTATATGTTTATTGTTGTGTCATTTCTTTTTATTTGAATTCTTTTGATGTCTGTTACTCCTTGCTTTTTTAGGGTATCATCATTTTTAATTTCTTCTGGTAAGCAGAGTGACAGATCCGAGCATTTTATTACTCCCTTAGATAAATTAAGAAATTGGTGGAGGTAAGCCTTTACTTTATTGTTGTCTATTTGCTTGATTTTTAGTAATTTTGGGGTTTGTTTTTTTTTTTAAACAGATTTTGGTTTAATCATGGCCGATATAACCCTTTGCAACACAAAAGGAGACACTTTTGACATTTTACCATCTGATATTTTTGTATTCACCATCTGTGTTCCCCACACACCTCAGAGTACCTTCTTAAGGGACAAAATCAGGGGGGGGACTAATCTTATTCGCCCTGATCCACCAGAGCTATGCAGAGAGTATAGTTGTGATGAAAATGGATATGAGCACCCACATTCCACCACCATATCTACCCAAGTATAGTATGGTGTAAGGATTCACAGCCTGTTGGAGCCATTATCTATCATCCCAACTAGGCCTTGCTACTATGTGAGTAGCTGATTGGAATGGATTGGGCTATTCCATCAGCCTGTCTATCCCAGGTAGGGACTGAAGTGACGTGAACACTTCTGGTCCTTTTATACCAAATCAGGAGTCACTCAGTCACCACCCATGGCAAACAGGTGGCCCCATTGAGGGGAATTTGTAATTTTGGGGAATCAGTTTTTGGCAATGTTCATTTTATATATTGCAATTTGTATTGCTGGTATTTTTACTATAAAAACCTATCTTTACACTTTCTTAGTATTTAGACACCAGTTTGGGAGAGGGGGAAACTATTTACCTATAGCTGGGACCCTAACAGGTGCTACCACCCTGGGTCACAGTAAACATAGGAACAGCAGCAATTAAGAGGTGGTTCCACACTCTTCAAAACCTCCTGATCAGAGGCCTTGCTGCTGGAAGAGTTTGTCATACCCAAAATGGATGAAGGTAAGAAACAACATAGGTCCATGGATAGATCCCTGAGGGACGCCCACATTAATGTGAAAGGATCTAGAAGAGTGGTTGTTCAACATGACTCATTACACAATTTGTTAAAAAAGATTGAATAAAGTCAAATATTTGACCAGATACACCATAACTCTTCAGCTTGTAAAGAAGGACAGCATGTCAAATGCATTTGAGATATCTAAAGCCACAACCTGAGCCTTGCTGTTCTTAACTAAAGCTTGATAGACAAATTCAGTACTGGCATCTTGACTTCAGTTGCATTCTCACCACCATGATGTGGTTTCCCTGTCTTTTCTATAAATATTTTCATAGTAATAGTTTCTTTCCTTGCACTTGTTGCCTGTGGAACTTTCTTTTGGTTTCTTGCTTCACTACGACCAACAATCTTCAACAATTTAAATGCAAAGCCAATTGCAATCTTCCATCTTCTTGAATTCTGTTCTTTTATTGTCCAGTCTCTTCACTAATGTCTTCTCATTTTCTTTCACTCTCAGTAACCCCATGCATTTTAGTGGCATTATTGCCTTGCTTGGGGTGAAATTGATTAAAGAAAAAAATTGTTCTACTGGAATAACCCATAATTGTTGGGGAACAGAGTCCATGAATAGATGCAAGGGTCATAAAGTAGTACAACTTAGAGGTCACCATTCAATGACATGTTTAAGTGGATCATCAAATCCAATCCATTATGGAACCACTACCAGCTTGCATGGTACCTCATTGACAACTAGGATTCATGACCTCATGAAGTCTCTGCCACACCTTAAATACCGAGAACCATGATTCATTGGACATCATATCCCATGCATGCATAAACCAGTGTTTACTGCTTTGTAATGTACAACTCCTATCATGCTTTGTTCTTGTTCATATTTAAGAGTGAAGATCAGTTTTATCTTCAATATTTTTATATACATAACACCAGAATTTGGCCAAATAAAATGGTAGAACTTATATGTTGCTTGAATGGGTTAATGATTTAATGGTTATCAGCAAATACCCTACCCACTAGCTATGAATTAAATAATAGGTCAGACTGGGCTGTACAACCTTGGTTGGCAACCAATCTACATAAAAGATAACTTAATTCAAAGCTGGTTGGGCATGAGGCTAACAACTCCATACTGTAAAAACCTAATTGCTATGGAAACCAAAGCAGCAATACTTAGTGCATACATAACTGTGACCCCATGCTCCTCAGTGGAGTCTATGGGACTTGAGTGGTTGGTTGATTTTGTTTAGCAGCACATCAACCTCTATGGGTTATTTAATGCCAAAATCTAAATATTTTGAACACAATTTTATGGCATCAATTAAATATATTTTGAACATAATTGTATGCCATCAATTACTGATAAAATGTATTATTGATCATTTTGCTATAAAATGTATTGCTAGTCTTTTTTGCATTAAAAATGTAATTTTTTTTATATAAAAATATATTGCTAGTATTTTTACTTTTAAAATGTAGTTTTATACTTTCATAGCATTTTGTTTGTGGGAGGGGTTAAAAATTTGCCCATAGCTGGGACTCTGATAGGAGCTACTACCCTGGGTCAGGGTGAACCTGAGGACAACAACTATTAAGAGGTGGTTCCACACTCCTCAAAATCTCCAATCTCTCAATCAGAGCTAGATGTAGTTTCTCATCATATCCAGGATGGGACTTGAGTGAATGTATATTGATCATTTCAAATATGTAGATACCAAATAGATTACAAATTCTAGAAATGACTATTTTAATAAAAATTTTGTAAAATACTGCACAATTTCAATAGCTTCTTGAAGAATTTTGATTTTAATTACAAGAAAATAATATAAAATCAATTGTTGCTGAGAACACTACCATTTACTCCTGTCTCAAAAACAAATCCATCAGAGTTGACAAAGTCAACCTGGTCGCTGATGCTAGACTCTGGAGAAACACACTGCACATTCTTGGCCTCACATTGTCAACTGACTTGAAGTGGAATGCCTACATCGAAACATTAACTGCATCTACTGTAAGGAAAGTCAGGTCACTGTGTTGTGACAGAAGTTTTTCTCGCCAGAGCCCATATTGCACATTTACAAATCTACCATTCATTGAATACTGTTTGCATATCTAATCAGGTGCTCCTGCTACTCATCTCAAAAAAAAAAAAAAAAAAAAAAAAAAAAAAAAACTGAAAAATCCAAAGACGGATCTGCAATGCAATCAATCCTTACTTCAGTCACTTTCTCACAGATGTGACGTGGCTTCCTTCTATTTTTTCGACAAATATTTTCATGGCTAATGCTCTGATGAGCTTTCCCCCCCCCACCGGTGCCCAGACTATGTGTGTTAAACGTGCTACTATATTGGCATCTAGGTCACACCTTTTTACTGTTGAATTAGGGAAATGTAACCACCACTTTTACTCCAACAGTTTCTTTTCTCACACTTCCCACCTGTGGAACTCACTTCCATTTCCTTGCTTCCCTGATAACTACAATCATCACAAATTTAAATGCAATATTAATCGCCATATCCTATCTTCTTGAACCCCATTCAGCTTTTATCCTTTCCTTTGTCCCCACTATACCCAGTCTTTTCTCTCATTTTTGCTCTTTGTAAACCCCTGTGTACTAGTGGCATTCCTGCCTTGCTTAGGGTGAAATGATTAAAAAAAAAAATATAACGGTGTGGGGGGGCGCATACATTTAAATGTTATGAAATAAAACTATAGATTTAAAAATAATACACACAAAATATAAACTTTATTTCAATGTTTCTATTCAACTATTTGTGCAGCTTAGTATGAAACATGTGCCTGGTGTTTTTTTAGTGATTTCTTCAATGTTTGGCCAAATGTGCAATACTTATTCATTTATTCAAATACTAACACTGTACTATTACTACACACACACACACACACTGTGACAATATTGCGCAGCACAGTAGTGGAGGTTGAGAATTACTGTAGATGTTTATCCCACATTTCCCATTTAGGATTGGATTTCCAGTTCCTTCTCCTAAAGTCTTCTCATTTTCTTTCGCCTCCAGTAATCCCTTAGCATTATGATCTTACTCGAGATAAAACTGATTAAAATAAAAAAATTTTTAAAAAAGTAGATTTTGAAAAAAAAAAAAAAAAAAAAAAAAAAATATGACTGAGATTTTATTAGAGAAAAATATATTTGTTTACATTGGGTGACTGGTCAACTCGCTTCAAAGGTCAAGTGGGCATCGAGTCAGTTTTTCTTTTTGATATGTGATAAAAGTCTTATATAAAATATATAATCTACAATGACCAAAGTACATTTCTAACATTCAAACATTGTCATATGACAGTCAACATGAATTGTAAATAAGACTAACAAAACAGAAGGAATAATTGCTTCCCACATCCATACAAAGCTTAGAAAAAGAATAATCACAAATTTAATCTGATGATTATTCCCACTTAACAACTCAGTAATTAAATTATTTATCTGAGGCATATGATAGAAACAAATTAAATTTAACTACAATGTTTATAAAACTTGTTAATAGAAATTTCATATACAATTTCAAAAGAATAAGACATCTTTCCCTATTTCTTAAATGGTAGATTTATAGATATGTAAGATAGATTCTGGAGAGAAAAATCATCTTGCACAACACAGTGAACCAACTTTCTTAGCATCAAACCTAGCAATGAATTTAATATAGTCTTTCTACTTCATGCCACCTGAGAATATTAATGCAAAATGTATTACTTAGAATAAACAAGATAAAAGTTATAATACATTCTAAAAATTATGAGTTTTACTTTAATCTTTGGATTTCATGATTTGATAAACCTGATTTATCTCACTACAAGGTAAGATCTCACAATTCTTGATCATCAAATTTATTTAGAAAGTGTAAGAGAATTTTCCTTCCACCCAAATACTTTTCTTATGGAAATTGTAATATTAGCTGTTTCCTTATAAGGAAACATTTAGCATTCATTGACTAAGCAGTCAGTAATACCTTCAGTTGAAATTTATAAAATCTTTCTCTTAAAACAATTTTTCAGGAAAATAGATTTCTCAATCTATTATTGCTCTTTCCAGTACTGAGGGGGGGGCTGCATTCCTAACCGTTTGTTTGAAGTAGTGTGGAATGTTAACATCTTTATTATTTCATTATTCTCTGAATAGAGGTTTTCAATGATACATAAACAAGATATTTAATTTTTAAAGAAAAGATTTTCAATCAGTATATCCATCTGGAATGGTAATGATAATATTAGTCATTTCCTTATAAGCAAACATTTGGCATTCAGGGCCCAAACATCTATCATGAAAATAATAATAGAATAACAATAGGCTAGCAATTAATTTTATGATTTCAACCTGATTTATCTCTTTACAAGTTCTTGCAATTTGTAGGACATTAAATTTATTTAGAAACTGTAAGAACTTCCCTTCCAACCAAATACTTTTCTTATGGAAATGGAAATATCAGATGTTTCCTGATAAGGAAACATCTAGCATCCATTTATTGAATAGTTAGTGTCTTTATGAGTTGAAATTTATAAAATCTTTAAAACAAATTTTCAGGAAAATAGGTTCCTGAAGTCCAGTCATTGCTCTTTCCAGTATTAATGAGGTCTTTCCTTCCTAAAATTTTACTAAGACAAAATTAAAATATGCATTGCACAAAGGGAAATATAAATATTCTTTGTAAGGAAATATTTATCCAGTAAACATTTTCAAAAGAAAGACACGCATAATGCAAGAAAGTAAAAGATTCATGAAAAAGTATATTTAAAATGGATCCCAAGTTTCTTTCTCTTTGTAAGGAACTAGCATAGAACATATTTTAAAGAAATACAAGATTATTTATGTATTAATCAGAGTATCTGTTTATTCTGTCTAGACTCAAGAGGTCACTCCCTGGGTCTTTGCTTAAGGCCAGTAAAATGGCTTTTTTTTTAGCAACAGTGTTCCATTGTGGGGAAAGTTACTGCACCAGAAACTTTTCTCTCAGCATCCATCAGGCTCTGGTAAAATGAAACCAGTTGTATGAACCATTCTCACCTACTGTACAGTTTATATACCACTCTTCATCTCATTACATGCTAGTATTCATAGTAAATAATATAAGCAGTGGGTATAGAATTAGAATGGTTGATGGACTGATAAAAGGAATATTGTTTGTTTTGTGCTGAATTTCTGTATTTTTAAAATAAATATTAAGATTATTGTGTTGTATCTGTACACTTTGAAAGTGTTACACACACGTCCAAAATTACATGATACACATTGTAATATTTTTGTTTTACTAATTTTCACCCTATACAAGGCTCATGAGTCACTCAAAGTAAATGGTAAATGTAGCAATTTGTTGTATGACTAGTGAACCAATAAGAGTAAGAGGTATTTATGAGGATATGTGGGAAAGATAACAGTTAACTATAGACTTGAAGATTTTAATATTGTAGGAGTTAGAAAGCATCCTCTATCGAGTGTCTTTTTTTTTTTACTTTTTATTATTTACTGATAGTTCACCCAATACAAGTCCCAAGGGCTTCTCAAGATGGAGGGTTAGTGAGTGAGATAGTAAGTGAGGGGAAAGAGGGAAGTAAGAGAATATTATGAGGATGAGTAGGATAGATATTAGTTGAACTAGGATTTAAAGAGATGTGGATTATAAAAAAAAGTATAGTTAAAAAAAAGTTGGTAAGTGTATATAAAACCCATTCTGCAATGTTTCAAATGTATTTTGTGTCACCATGAAAAACACTCATGTAAATTAGTAACAGTAATATTTGCTGATTCCTTTAATTTGCTAACACTTTCTTTTCCCACACTTCTTGTAAAATTCTTTCTTACTTTCCAGCCAACTTTGATCTTCAAAAATTTAAATGCATTTAATTATTATTTTCTGTCTTCTTGATTCCAGTCCTTTTATTGTTCTCACTTCTTAATGTTTTTCTTTTTCTTTCACACTCAGTAACTAACCCATCATGTCTCAGTGGCTTTCTTGCCTTGCTTAGTGTGAAATGGTTTAAAAAAAAAAAAAAAAAAAAAAAAAAAATGTTCCACTGAAATTTCTAAAAATTCACTAACAAATAATGAGTCATCTTCTAGAAGTTCTAAAGAGTTTCAGTTTGATACATTCTTCTCCCCTCCAGATTGAGCATCATTAAATTTCCTATAAAAAAATTTGCAAAATTTACTTTTGAAAAAAAAAAAAAAAAAAAAAAAAATAATCAAGTCACATATTTCATTCTTCCACTATTATAATGCAATTTCAATATTGAATATTGCTGCCACATTTGGTCTAGTGCTCCTGCTATATATTTAAAGATTCTTGATAAAATTCAAAGAAGAATCTGCAATGTGGCTGTGACCTGGCATCTCTGCTTCAGTCCTTTTCCCACTGCCATAACATAGCTTCCCTGTGCTTTTTCTATAAATACTTTCATGGTAATTGTTCTGATGAATTTTCCTCTTTGGTACATAGACTTTATGAATTTAAGCACAGTACTAGATTGGTAACAAGGTCTCATCAATTAACAGTTGAAATGGTGCGATATAACTATAAGTTCTTTGCTAACAGTTTCTTCTATCACACTTCTCACTTGTGGAATTCTTCTGGCTTCTTGCTTCGCAGTCAACATTGATCTTCAAAAATCTAAATGCAATGTCAATTGTTATCTTCTGTTTGTGTAATCTTTTATTGTCCTCGCTCTTTAATAGTAGTTTTTCCTATATATATATATATATATATATATATATATATTTTCGAACATGTAACTGTGTACATCCTAGTGGCTTTATTGCCTTGTTTGGGATGAAATGGTTAAAAAAATCCTAAATTATGTTATGGTATCATTAAAGGAATTTGAGCATTCAAATTAATAAAAATCATCAATAAATTTCAAACTATTATATCAGTCTTCCTTTTGGCAATGTATGCTGGACAATCCTCTGACAGATGAGGCAGCAGAAATGAGATTCTACAGTAGGATGCTGAGAATATCATCAACTGAACATGTGATTAATGATGATGTCCGAGGGAAAATGTAAACAAAAGGACCATTCCCTAAATTCAGAAAGAAACTGTTGAAATTTTTAGAAATGAGGGAAGCAGGCTTGGAGAAATAAAAGAAAAGATTGCTGAACTATGATGTAGTATTGGTCCTCCTATATGGCAGTGAATGCTGGAGTATTTCACAGATGAAAAAGTGACTTGAGACAACAGAAATACAGTTCTACAGAAGAATGATTATAATATCATAGATTGAACATGTGAGCAACAACAAAGAAATGGAAACAAAAAGGACAATTATACTTAGAGATAATTGAAATTTCTAGGACATATAATGAGGAAAGTGAACTTAGAAAATTTGACACTCACAGGACATATGAAAGGCAAGAGGGGACAGAGGAAAGCACCACATAACCTACCTAATGAGCTTCTGTAAATGGTTGGCAGAATAGGGATTAGGAGCGATAGCAAAAAGACAAAATTTATTAAGAGCTACAAAGGGCAAGAAATTGTGGAGAACCATGATCACCCACATTCCTAAAGGGATACAGTACATTGAAGAGATTCTAAAATATAACACTTGTATCATGCATTTTAACAACATAGCTATCACTTCAAATTAACAATGAAATTAAACATTACAAAAAACAAAAAAAAAAAAAAAAAAAAAAAAAAACATCAATCAACATCCATAGGTGACCCTCTCAGAAAAATCTGAGAAAATTTGCATGTTTTCCTGATCAAATTTATTGATAAATCCCAAGTATTAGATCTATACGCAGTGAAATTTCGAGATTCTCTGATTTTAAAACTATTAAAATATACAGACCTAATCAATAAATTATCAATAAATTCATCAATAATTTTGATCAAAGAACACCTGTGAATTTTCCCAGATTTTTCTGAGAGGATCACCTGTAGCTGTTGGTCGATTTGAAATGAAAAATCAAAAGGTAAATTGCATTTTGATTTCATATGAAACATTTTGCCTTTAAAATGCATAAATTAAATAAAATGAAAAAAAATAAAACATCTCGTGTAAAAGAAGGGGCTTTTTCCAAGAATTCAATTCACAAAGTGAAGATTATATAATTATTATTATTATTTCAGGATGCAAAAGACAACTACACAGTTTTTCTTTGATAAATGTCCCACCAAAATTTCTAAAAATTCAATAGCAAAATAACGAGTCATTTTATCGGACGTCTAAAGAGATCCAAACAGTTTCTGCTACATTTTTCACTGCTACATCTCCCAGATTTGGGTCTGTCATTAAATTTTCTGGAAAAATGTAATTACAAAAAAGATAGATTGCTTTTTAATCTCGTAACTTTTAATTAAAATATATTTTTTGGTTTTTAATTCATTCAAATTATTTTTTTAAATGCAATTCAAATAAAGTAAATTAAAATAAATTAAAATAAATTAAATAAGGTAAATTATATCATTAATTTAAACCTTTCCTAATAACCATCTTCAAGATCTGAAATACAAAAAACTTGTAGCATGCATTTTAACACTACAGCTATCATCTCAAATTTACTACCAATATAAATAAATATTAAAAAAATGAAAATAAAAAGAAAGCTGTAAAATGAATTTAATTTTCATATGAAACAGTTTAATTTTAAAATATATAAGTACAATAAAATGATATGAAAAAATGCTTAGTCTTTTCAACATTATTTTATCTGAACAAAGTTAAGAAATTCCTGACATAGGGATTGATATTGATTCTGTTCTTATTGAAAATGATGATGAATAAAGTGACAAAGATTAAATTTCTATTCATGACTGCTAATAGAAGCCAGTTGACTTAGATGAAATGCCCTATTAACCAGAAAGACCAACCAGTCACAAAGATGGGTCAATGAAGAATAAATATATAAATAAAAATCAATTCATATTTTCATTAATAATAAATCTCTACAAACAATTACTACCAGACAAACTGACTTGATAAACAAAGGTTTCCTCACAAAGCACAAAAGCTTATATATATATATATATATATCTCAGACTTCCAGCTGCCTTCTTTCAGCAATCTAGAAATCTCATACAGCCACCTCTGAGAAATAATGGTAGACTGATGTAGAAGTCACTATACTAGATACAAAGTGAAAAAGGAGAAAATGAAAGAAAAAAAAAATGAGAGAAAAATTAAACAAATGACCAATAACATGTTATATAGTACCTTCTTCAATTATCCAGAAACCTTGAGACAGGTTGAAAAAATATGTTCAGATAATTGAATACCTAAATTATCGAAAAAGAATGAAGAAACAGGTAGTTTTCTTAAAGAAATTTAACATTTATATCATCAAATAACATTTTCATATACTTTGTTTCAGGTTTTGTCTAGTTTATTTTTGAATCAATCATTTTTTTTCTTCATTTACATCAATACTTAACATTGCAGAAATCAGAACTATGGCATTATCATTGGAGTCATTTTGTGATTTTTTTTTTTTTTTTTTAATCATTTTACCCCAAGTGAGACAATAGAGCAACTAACACACAAGTGGTTACTGAGTGTTAAAAAATATGTAAAAAAGAAAACATTATTAAGGCAAGAGAAAAAATAAAAGATGAATTAAGATGGAGAACAATTGACTTTACCTTTAAATTTTTGAAGGTGAAAGTTTACAAAAAAGCAAGGAGCTGGAACAATGTTCCACAAGCAAGAAGTGTAAGAGAAGAAACTGTTAGCAGAGAACTTATGCTTACATGTAGCTATTCCAATAATGAGACCTTGCCACCAATCTAGTACTGTGCTTAAATTTATAAAGTCTAGGTACCATAGAGAAAAGATCATCAGGAAGTAACTTTCCTCATGACTTATGAATCATTATTGATAATATCTGGCCCCTTGTAAGGCCTATCCTTTCAAAGACTAAGCTTACAAATTTTCTTTAAAAATGTAAGAATATCCATGCCATCAGTGGAAATTAGTTCTCACAAAATTTGTATGAAAATAACACAAATTAACTGAACTGATTTTATCTGAATTTTTATCAAAGTTTCAAAATGCTTGTCTGGGATGAAATATTAGAATGAGTTAAGTTCAGATAATTGAAAAATGTTTGGATGATTTAAATTTTTCTCTTCATTTCAGGTCTGGATAATTGAGGAAGTACTCTAATGGCTTTCATAGCCAGAGAAAATATGGTTATATATATTTCCGGGGTTGGGGGGGTGCACAACTGTACTCATTTGCTTGCCAAAATTGGATTATAGAGTGTTCTTCTATGTACCAAGTCTCTTCAGGATGTGGGAGATCATGGCTCTCTACAACTTCCTTGTAACTCTAAACAATGCCCACCCTACCATTCCTCACAGTTTATGTTCTGCCATGCATTTACACAAGCTTGTTAGGTTGGTTTTTTTTTCTTCTATTGCCTTCAATGTCCTGTGAGCATCAAATTTTCCAAGCCCTTTTTTCTCATAGTCTCAGAAATTTGAGCTGTCTTTTTTTTCTAAGCCTAAGCACAAGTGTCTTTTGTTCCCATTTTCCTTAAAACTTTCACATTGCTCACATATTCTGCCCATGACATTCTTAGCATTCTTACTGAACAGAAAGTCATAAGGCATACTGGTTAATCAGAATCAGTAAAACATCATTTACCACTTAGTCAATCCAATGATAAAACATAAAATACCTATCACGAAAAAATATATACTCACAATATCAATCTAGGCTTTTATAACTGAGCTCCACCATTTAGACATCACCTTTCATATTCTTATAGAAACAGATAAAAGTAAAAATAAGCTACTAATAAATATTATCTAAAATTCTGAGATCAATCATTATTATTCTACAAGATTTTTGACTTCTATGAGATGTGTCCTTTTAGGATGTAGGAGATTATGGCTCTCCACAACATCCTATCCCTTGTAGTCATTAGCAACATTTGTCACTTTGCAAAACCTCCTGGCCTCATCCCATTCCACCATCTATTCATACAAGCTTGTCAGGTAAGTGGCCTACTGCATTTCCCTGTCTCCCTTACTCTTGGTATTCAGTGTGAGTGTCAAATTCCAATCCCTTCATCCTAAATATAAGTCCAAGAAATTTCATCTATGTCTTTCTGATTCTAAATATAAATGTCCTTTCTGTTTTCATTTTCCTTCAGACTTCTTTGTTGCTTACACGCTCCATCCATAGAATTCTCAAAATCCTTCTGTAGAACCAAATTTACCCTCATGGACTAAAAGTTTTTGGTTCAAAATTCCAATGTACATCACCTGAAGAAGGCCAGAGTGTACAATGACCGAAATGTTGTTAATATGGCAATAAGGAGGAGGACAAGAGCCCAAATGATGTAAATAGTGCAAATAACCAAATTTCTGTTGCCTCCAATTTTCTCTTCATCTGTAAGGAGATTGTCCTGCATTCATTGCCATACAAGAGGATTGATATTACATAACAGTTCAACATTCTTTTCTTTGTTTATTTTTTTTTTTTCTGTTTCTTAGTACATTGTTTAGCTTTCAGAATGCATCTTATGTGCATTCGGATTTCAGTGTCCATCTTCTGTTAAAACACTTGTTAGATATTTAAACTTCTATACTCTTTTGATGTTGACATATCCAATTCATGCTTCACATCTTGGACTTTTTCTTCTACTGACAACCATACTTTCTATCTTCTTGCTTTTCTTCACTACCCTGTCTAGGAGGTCCTGAAGAATTCTTTGCATCTGCCATCAACAGTATCATCTGCATAGCTTATATTGTTAAGATTTTATCAGATAGAAGTTATTGTTCAGAGATTTATAAATATGAATCTCCTCAACTCAATAAAGCAAAAACCAAGAAGCCTTTCTGCAACTTAAAAATGATAACATCAGATGCTATAGTGCTGTTCTCAGTACTGTGGATTCAACAGGTTACTTCCTTGACAAAGAGATACACAGATTTGAACTCTACACGTAGATACATGTTCTTTATTATTATTCATCGGTGTCATGTCCCTTCTGGACATTAACAACCATGGCTCTCTATCACCTCCTATCCCTTAGCAACATTTGTGTCTTTGCTAAGCCTCCCACTCCCAATTCCGCTATCCATTCACACAAGCTTGTCAGATAGGAATCTGTTACTTTCTCCGTCCCTTTGCCTTTGATATTTCTTTATTAAGACTCTTAAATGCACAGGCAGGTAGATGTAATTTACACTGATTTAAAAAAAAAAAAAAAAAGAAAAGAAAAAGCAGACCATCTACTCAAATACATGTATCCATTAAAATATAATGTTCAAAGTAATAAGAAATAATGTCAGATTAAAAAAGAAATCCCCTTAATCCCTCCAAAATTATATTTATCTTTCAGATATAGACTTTTGAAAAGATTTGAATAAGGTATGTATCCCTTAAAAGGGTAATTGAACTTTGCTGAACTATGAAGCTCTTTGTAGTCCAATGATCTAAAGCACACCAGATTAGAGAGTGGTTTCCCTGACAAAATAGGGCACAGGTTCAAACTCTGCCAAAGGGTGCATTTTCTTTATTAACACCCTCAAATGCACAGGCCAGTAGATGTAATTCACACGGTTTAAAAAAAAAAAAAAAAAAAAAGGCATCAACTAAAAAACACTAAAATATAATGTTTAAAGTAACAAGAATGAATGTAGTTAGACTTAACTAGTGTTAAGAAAATCATATTTATTAGTTTTTTCAAGTACAAGAATTTTTTTTAATGCTATGTCCTTTCAGAAGGCAATCATGGCTTTCTACAGATTCTGTTTCTTAATAAAGGAAATTACCATGATTTCCTATGAGAGATTTTCTGCTGAATTTTCCAGTTTTGAATTTAGAGTAATCCTTCTAGACTGGCTACCACTCAAGGCTAGAGAACCCAGTCTTCTCTATTTAACTTGCTGTTGGGGAAGAATAAAATTCATGACTTTCCCAAGAATATTTATATAAAAGTGAATGTATCAGACTATGCTGGAATGTGAACTCAAATTACTGATACCACATTCAGCACTGCTACTGCAACATTACCCACACCTGAGATCACACCTGAAAAAAAATAAATAAATAAATAAAAGCAAGATGAATGTATTACCTACTCGAATTTTAATTTACACTTTATAACTGGATTGATCAGTAGAAAGGTAACTTAAAAAAAATTAAAAAAAAAATTCAATTTGTCATTAGTGCTTGTAGCAAGTATTATCTTTTTTTTGTGTGTCAGTATCCCCTCAGGACATGGAGGATCATGGCTCTCCACAATTTACTTTCCTTTGTAGCTCTTAGTAAGGTTTGTCTTTTCACCATCTCTCCCACTCCCTGTTCAACCATTCATTTACACAAGCCTGTTAAGTAGCTACTCATTGTTACCTGTCCCTCTTACCTTCAATTTGTAGTGTGAATATCAAATTCTCCAAGCACACTTTCCTCATTATTTATCCTAGAAATTTCAACTCTTCGATTCTAAATATAAATGTCCTTTTTGTTTCTATTTTCCTTAAAACTGCCTCATTACTCACATGTTTAGTCCATGTTATTTTCAGTATCCTTCTGTAGAACCACATTTCTGTTGCCTCAAAGTCTATCTTTCAGGAGATAAACCAGCGTTCACTGCCATAGAAGAGGACTGATATTATATAATAGTTCAGCACTTTTCTTTGTTTCTAACAAAATTTTCCTTTTTCTTAATATATTGCTTAGTTTTTGAAAGTATCTTTCACTATTCCAATGCTCCTTCAGATTTATACACGCCCTAAATGTGGATAAACATTATCAGCATTATCTTCACTGAACAATGTGTATAAACTATCCTTCATATTAAAATTTATTTCAGAATTCTAAGTCACCTTCCTTTCTTAAATCTAACTTCCTTCTAAAAGAGGAACTAAATTTGTTTCAAGTAAATTTCAAAACTTTCAACTTTTATTCAGCTTTTATATCTTTATATAAAATTTGAGAATTTTCATCCATGGTAGTAAAATTTTACATAGTATTGATAATTTGTCTTTGTACCTAATCAACTCAAAAGTATTATAACATTAATTTGGATGCTTACCATTTTGTTGCATTGACTTTCCTACAAATATCTTGTTATAAGTATCCTTTTTCTCACATGTTCAGTCCAGAGTTCTCTTACTTCTTAAAATTTTTTAGCAAGACATCTATTTTATAGAGTTCCTTTTGTCATTATGCTAAGTCCACTTGAATTTTCCACTATAGACAGAGTTGATCATGAGATAAACATTTTAATAATTTTCTAATGTTTATATTAATAATAGTAAATTCAGCAAAATTACTATTTTTTCACTTGTTTAAACAATTCAATACAGTTTTAAGAAAATCAAATTAAAACAACTTATTTGACTTATTTAGATAATTCCATAAATTTTTTCAGCTCCATTCAACTAATTTGCTGTAATGTGAAATAGCAAACATGGCTTATGAATGCTGTTAGTTTTGTAACTTACAATTGAATTTTGACAAGGCAGACATAAATTCTTTCTAGACGATAAATTTAAAAATAAAAATTTATTAACAGAAATATTGCTTATCTATAGCAATTTTTAAAATTTGAATTAAAAATAAATAACACATAAAAAAGCATATCTATTAAAATGTGCTTTTAAAAGTTATTATGCAGATTATTGATTGATTAATTGTTCTGTTTTAACAACATATCAATTGGTGGTTATTTAATGCAAGAAAACTTTTTTTTAATATACAAAAGGCACGTAAGCAATTCTTTGGGTTGTTGGTTCCATCACTTTCCACTTATACCTTTAGAAAGGAGTTATCTAGTGCTATAGCTTGTGGTATACACCAACCTGCTTCAAGTCAGCTAGGATAGTCATTATTTTTATCTTGAAAATTTCCTCTACACTAGTCATATCATAAAATTGTTGACATATCAGGACAAGGTCAGTACAATCGGTTAGAATATGTTTTATAGTATATGCCTGCTAACATGCTGTGCATTCAAGAGGATGTTCATTTTTGGAGGGAAATGAGAGAGTGATATAGACATGTCCTATTCTGATTCTTGATAGGATGAATTCCTTCTTCCAACAAAGTCTGAGACCATGGTGCCACTCTCCTAGAATGGGATTAATTTTGTAAAGTTTGTTGTTTGGGTGGTAATTCTATAACTCTTGCCACTTGTTTAGAATGTATGAGTTTATAGTTGCTTTGAAGTCTTGATAGAGATTTTTCAAATTTGGAATGTTTATTTTTAGGGATTCCTTTGCTGCCATATCAGCTTTTCCATTTGCATTTGTTATGCAAATTAAATATTACTACTAACCTTGTAAATGCCATTTGTAAACAATAAATATAAAACGTTGGTAAACATTCATTGCATGTTAACAATAAATTGTTTTGTTCTATTGATGTAAGATGAGGACACACAAACTAATATGAATTTATAAAATATAAACAAACTTGTCATGAGACTGCTAGAAACAAATCTCTTTATTAAGTACAGGTCAAAAGAAATATTGAAGAATGTTCTGCACTTAAGAGATAAAGACCAGAGATTTAAAAGTCTATTAGTTTTAACTCCTAAATAGTTAATACTTTATAATATTTCATGATCATGAAGGAAGAGGCCTGTATGATAAGAAATGCAGATACATGGGTTAGGGAAATATCCTAGAAAATAGAACACCCCTACCTTGCACTACTACTGGCCACCCTTAGGTAAAAAAGGGAACATTTACATCACCCACTGATGTTGTACCTGTACTTGTTCTTTATGGTTTTGTCAACCCTGAAACATTTTTTTTTTTTATTGATTTTTTTTTTTTTTTTTTTTTTTGCAAATGAATATTGCATTAACAATTTTTTTGGAGATAACAATTTTTCCAGATACAAGTTTTACTACTTCAAGCATAAATTGATTCATACTTTTCCCAAAGGATACTTTTACATAAGTGAATGTAATGAACTTGACTGGAATTCAAACTCTGCTCTCCATTTTTTTTTTTTTTTTTTTATTCCCAGTCACTATACACCACCCACATATCCAAAATTTTATTTGGTGCTCTAATACCCAAGGAGTAGATGAGTCATAAAACTCAATTCATTCATGTGTGTTTGTTGTGAGGGAGGGGCATTTTTTTTTTAATCTCAGAATGAATGGCTCTAAAGCAAGAAACAAAGGATTTTGTTGCCTTAATTTGACTAAATGGAATTCAACCATTAACAGAAAGAAACAAGTCAACTGGCAAGCATACAGCTCTAACTTTGGCACATTACCAAAACCAAGACAGTTTTGCTGACAGGTTTAGGTCAAATATTTATCAAGTAACAGTTGATAAAAGAATTTCCATTCACCTAGCAAACATCATTCCCAAATTGGTGTTTTTATTCTTCATTTTGCAAAATGTTTTCCTTTCTTAAATCTAACTTCCTTCTAAAAGAGGAACTAAATTTGTTTCAAGTAAATTTCAAAACTTTCAACTTTTATTGTATGATAGATTTCTAAATTTTATTTTGAAGAATATTTTTTACAGAATACAAATGTACAATATTAATAAATCATTTTTAGTTTTTTAAGTAGTATTTCTTTTATGTTGTTTCTGTTACTTTTTATCACAACATACAGATTGCCATTCTATGGTTTTTAATCCATTAACTGTAGCAGAAATTTTCTGTCATTTGCAGTTGAGACATAATTCTTGCCATCTGCAGTGAATAGGTTAAATAAGCTGCTCAGATTGGAATTAAGAATAAACCTTCAAACAGATTTGAAACTGCATTTCTTCTGAGTGTATAGAGAGAACCAGACCAACACAAAAGACTGACTAGGGTATGTTTAATGTTGGTAAATGTTATGTTCTGAATAATTGGCTGTTTAGAGAAGGCAATATTTTAATATAGATGGCTAAATATGAATGACAGTTGCCATGTTAATTTGTGGGAGAGTGGTGATATTTAGTTGTCAACAAAGCATAGATGACCTGTAGCTACAGGTATATAAAGAAGACTGACATTTTTAGTGTTGGAAGGTCAGTTGGTGTCTAAGGTCAGGAGAGCACTACACAGATTTGTGTTTATTTTTCTACTACTTGGATTTACAACTGATAATTTTTTTTTTAAATACAGAAAGCTTGCCTTTCTTTGGTAACATCTTACCAATAAAAAGGTCCAACCAGTAGTATTCATTTAAATTTATCCAGATAAATAATTTTCCAAACAGCAAACACTGTATACTTTACATAAGTAGTATTAGATATAATAGTATTTCTAAATTTCTTCAAACATTCTCAATTATTAATTTATTGACTTCTGGATTTTCCCCAAAAGAGAACTTTGCAGACTATTTTGAAAAGTGGAAGGAACACTGAAATAAACACAAGATCCCAAAGTTCTAGGAATACATACACTTGTGTTTCAAGTAGACAGGTAGTTGGAATAAGAGGGGTGGCCAGAATTTATAATTTTCAGTAATTAGATAATTTGTATGAGAATGTGGCCTAAATTAAAAAGTGGGAGGAACTTTCCTGAATATTTTAATAAAAAAAGTGACTGGAATAAGGATGTCCTAGGTGGACATTTCTCCAAAAATGAATAATCATCCCAACAATACAAAGGTATATTAATTTTTTTTTTTTTTTTAAATAACTTGACAGCTTCAAAAGAAAAATGTATTAAAACTAGATGAGCTGTACTATTTAAAAAGTGGTAATATTTAAGTAATTTTCCAATTGTATTGGTTACATTTTCAGCAGGAGTTTTATCTACAATCAACTCTCTTGTTGCTAGTCATAATCCTGCTTTTTAATTCATAAAAATATCCAAAAAACTGTCATTAAAAATGATGGCAAAATTTAATTTTGCAATTATGTAGATTATATTTTCTGTATGATTAATCTCAGTTTCTATCTATACAGTTACTTCTGTCAGAATTAAGTCTTCTTTTTAACTCCTTAAAAGTAAAAATATTAAAATAAAATTAAATGAAAAAATAAAAAGCAATGTGTTAGCAGCCTGATATGCCCTACTTGCTAATTTGATATTCTTTTATAGTAACACAAGGCATGTTTGCTTATTGACATTGAGTAATGCCTACTGTTACCAACATAACAGAATAATGTAGACAAAATTTGATAGCCATTAAATGAAGAAAGAGGAAATGAATAATTAACATCTTGCATAGCATTTCAATGACACATCATTTCAAGTAAACTGTTTTCTCTTTTAATTAGAGTAGCATATTTTAAATCAAAATTGTGATTAGTCTCATTACAGTGAGCAACAAATGCATTTAATGTATTGTTTTGTAAAAGACCCTTTTTGTGTTCATATCATTATTTAAGTTCCTCAAGATTTCTCCAATGTATTCCTTGTGGCAATTATTACAAGTTATAGAGTAAATTCCTCCAAGTTTTAGCTTATTATTTTGTTTTGTATTAGTTAAGTATTTAAGTATTTGTTTTAGAAATAGTTGTGACAAATTTTATGTTGAGTTTAGATAAATTCTTTTCACTTGTAGTTGTGATAGAATTGGTGGATAGAACAATATTTTGTGATTTGTTGAATTTTTCAGGAAGGACCACTTTTCAATTTTGAAATATTTTATGAGCCTTTTTTTCACATTGAATATGAAATAGGGTATTGTAGGAGCTTGAAAATATTTTCAATATATTTCTCCTCTTCATGTAAATACTGCGGTCTGCAAATTCTGAGTGCTCTTAAATAGAATCCGATAATTATTCTGGTTGTTATTTTGTTGTTATGATGAGAATAGAAACTTATGAGATGCTTTTTATTAGTTAATTTTCAGTGGACACTGAGTTTTAAGCTATATATATATATATATATATATATATATATATATATATATATATATATGTTTGTATGTGTTTTACTTACATTCTATCACATAGCACCATGATATGGGATCAAGCCAAGCAAACAAACATTATATGACCAACTTAACTGACAAAACTGTCAATGCTGATTTTTCTCCACTAATCACATTTTGCTGTTTTCATAATTAAATGTTGGCACATTACTGGCTGGGTGAGCAGGCCATTGCAACAGTTCCAGCACTGTCACAGCTTTTGGATTCAGAGTTGTTCTCCTATACTGGTTGCCAAGTGTACCCAGCTATTTAATCCATAACTGGAGGTAGAAGTCATGGATTTCATACTTTTCCCAATGGTATTTTTTTTTTTTAAAAAAATGAACACAACATTGGTATGGACTTGAACTTGGGACACTGATCCCATTTACCTCACAAATAACCACTACACTATTTGCACATCCATATTACATGAGATTGTATATTAGGTTGGTGCAAAAATAATGTCGTTTTCTCACATAGTAACGTGAAAAAACGACATTATTTTTGCACCAACCTTATATATATATATTTTACAGAGAGAAATAATGTGTGTGTGTGTGTGTGTGTGTGATAGATAAATTATCATCTAAATTACGTAAAAATGAAAATAACACTGAAATCTCAATGTAATAAATATATCTACTAAAATTACACAAAAAGTAATAAAAGTAAATTTATTCAATAAAATTCACCATTGGCTTCAACCAGAGCCTCCAGATGACTTTGGAATCTCCTGTAACTCTTCTGGATGGTCTCCTTGCTTAAATTGGTGAATGCTGCCATAATACTTGCCTTCAGTTCATCTTTGGTGTGACAAGCAGTTTTGTTGGTCTCTTATTCAACTGTGTCACACACATAATAATCAAAGGGATTAGAGTCTGGTGAGTTAGGTGGCCAGATGTAAGGTATGATATGGTCACAGAAATTGTCTCCTGCTTGTGTGGCATGGTGCAGAGTCCTGTTGCCAGATATTGTGTCTTCCAGCAGGCACCCTCTTGACAGCACTACCTTCTCAAGGCACTTGATGTAGGCCTCCATGTCAAGTCTGAGGCCCTCAGTAGTTCTTTTCTTATCAGAACAATCAGAGTGAGTTTTCTAAGTTGACATACCTTCATAATCACCATTAGATTCATCCGACTCTTTTCATGTCCTCTGCACTGTCCTCAGATTTACAGCCAAACGCTCTGAAATGTTCATATTGAAGCTTCTGATGTGAATGCCAAGCAGTACAGCATGGCATTTCCAAATTTCTGTTGGAGTGAATTATGTCATGGTGATCTTTTTCTCACAGATGTTGCCAATTTGACCCTACTATACTGTGCAGTCACCAAAATCAGAAACAGACAACATGTATGCATGAAATTAAAAATATAAAATGGTAACAACTTACTCATCACACGCACATATATATATATATATATATATAAGTTTAGTTATAAAAGAGAGATACATGATCAGGCTGTAAAATACTCTTAATGTACTTTGCATCATTATGCCTCTTGATTAAAAGGTTCTGATGTAATTTTTCATATCGGAAGATAAAGCATGCTTTTATTTGTTCATTTTATACACAAAGTCTCAGATGTTTATGATAAGATAATCAGCAAATGGACAAAATGTTGTTCAATTCTTGGTAACCAATAAGCATATTCATGTACCAATAATTTACCAGAGGCAAAATTAGCATTTATTTAATTTCATTTGTTACTCTTAGGAGAAAACAAAAAGTTTTTATATCTTAGAATATCATCATTAATCCTGTTTATATAATTTTTTTTTTTTGTATTAAGAAATGCTGTTCGTAATATTTATAGATAGTTAGAATATCATCATTAATCCTGTTTGATGATAATGGCTATATGGTTTGCATCCCATTGTTGGCATTTCATTTGTGTGAACAGCTATTTTGAAATATCATCTTCAATATTAGTATAACATTTATATTCCAGCATTATTGCAGATTGTATATAGAGACACAGTAGAGTAATGGATAGCAGCTCAGATTGCGGAATCAGAGAGCAAAGTTCAAATTCCAGTCGCATCCATTACATTCACTTACGCACTAATACCCTCAGGAAAGGGTATGAATCCTCTTCTTCTCCCCCACCCCCAGATATGGGTAAATAGCAGGACAGACCAGGTTCTATAGCCTTGGATAGCAACTGGTTTACCACAGAATAAATGGCAACATACTGCAGGAAAAAATCTGCCTCGTCAGTCAAGTATCAAAAGATACATGATTGCCTAAGCGTGTATCATTCATGGCACATAACTGAACTGATACATAGTATACTGAACACCATAGCTTTTTGCTGTATCAAATGTATTTGCAATACTGAGCCTCACCAACATAAATTTAAAATGCTCATCTTTGCATACATTATTTAAGCAATTAATACATTTTAATCTAACATTATTTATTATGATAAACATTATTTTTGTAGGTAGTATTCAAGTAGAATAACTGCTAGGTTTTTTTTGTTTGTTTGTTTGTTTTTTCAAACAATGAAATGAATTAGCAATCTTGATCTTAAGTTTTATTAAAGAAAATATACCTCTTGGCAGGGGTCAAACTTTCATTCTGACTAAAATATGTTTTCCCTAGGATAAAGGGATTGCAGGCACATTTACCTCTTAAAATTGTTATCCCCCAGAATTATCCAGGGATGCTATTTTTTGGGAAAGACAACCTTTGTTATATGAGAAAGATAAAGAGAGAAAAATCTCAGCTAAAAAAAAAAAAAAGGTCAAGATTATACAAAAAATAATTTCAAAACACAGACTGTAGAAAATATCTGGTCACAACAAAAATAAGCTTGCAAACCACTATTTATATAATTGATACTACAAAAGAAATCATGATTTAAGAAAAAAAAATTAGCTGTCTGATTGACACAAGAAAAGATAAAAAAAAAAAGAGGTGCATTCTGGGAGATTGATCTGTTTTTTTATGGCTTAACCTTTTGCCGGTTATTTAAAGCCAGAAAATATTTTAGATTTAAGAATTTTTTTTGAGATAATGATTTACTGAGACAAGTACTAATTAATCTATAGCTGGGAGAGAAAAAGGTGGATTCATACATTTCCCAAGAGTATTTGCACATAAGTGAATATAACAGACCCTAATGGAATTGGAATGGCTCTTTGATTTCCAATTCCAAGCTTTTATTCATTAAACCACTTGTACATCAAAGCTTATAGCACCAATATTTCCAAGTGGTTACCCATCTAATGAGTAAAAATATTTTTTTAAATTTAAAAAAAAAAAAAAAAAAAAAAAAAAAAAAAATACAAGAATTTTTTTTTTTTTTTTTGTTTTAATTTTATGCCTCTTCAGTCGGCAATCATGGCTGTCCACAGATTCTGTTTCTTTATTATCTGTGAACTGCCAGGATTTCCCCGAGAAGGATAATGGAGAGGTTTCTTGTTGAATTTTCCAGTTTTGAATTCAGAGTAATCCTAAATTGGCTACCACCCAAGGCTATAGAGCCCAGTCTACTCCATTATTTAACTTGCACTTATGATCTTTAAAAATTTAAATGCAGTGTCAATCATTATCTTCTACCTTAATTCCTGTTCTTTTATTGCTCTCTCTCTCTCTTTAATGTTTTTTTTCTTATATTCTCTTACATTCAGTAATACCTATGTTGAAGTAGCTTAAAAAAAGAAAAAGGAAACCGCTAATATTACCATAATCTTTTTTATTCACATTTCTGCAATCACAGCTTTTATAATACATGTCAATACTTTCTATTCCATTTGCTTAAGTCAAATTCAAATATTAAAACTTATCCTAAAATCAGAGACAAAGTTCCTGTTTCCAAGAAACCTTTCTATTGTCACTTTAATAAATTATTTATTTTATTATTTAAACATTATTTTTAGTGGATACACATGTTTAAGTAGATGCTCTGTGTATTTATTAAACAGTATATTTATTTATTTTTATCTACTAGCCTGAATATACATTACGATACAAAACTGAGCAAAAATGTAGGTTTTGAGAGTCTGGAAAAATCTGTTTAAAAGTATTATTCGAGCTTTGATTGGCCATCAGACACTCCATAGTTGAGAGGTCAAAGCACATCAGATCTAATGACGGTTTCTCCTGAGTGAATGCAGGCTTGAATCTTGTCAGAGAGTGCATATTTTCTAAATAAATTTATCGAATATTCAGGCTGGGAAAAGAAAATAAATAAATATACTGTTTAATAAATAAAAAGAGCATCTACTCAAATATGGCTATCCACTAAAAATAACGTTTAAGTAATAAAATATGTTAGATTAATAAATAAATAAAAAAATTCATTCTTAAAATTTACATATATATATATAATTGCAAATCAAGTGCTGATGGTAATAAAACAGTGCTTGATAAGTGTACATGTGTATTATATTTGAGAATATATATTTTAGATGTGTATATTTGTATTTAAATTATATTTATATGCTTGTATTTTGATGTGCATGTACACACACATCACATTATATATATATTATTCCACCCCCATTATAAATAAAGGGACTGATCCACTATCATAAGAGTACAGTATAAACATTAATATTTAAAATTTTACAATGGTCAATTTCCAATCAGCATTTGATGATTACAGCATGCATCAAGCTTAGTTGTACTACAGGTGAGGAACACAATGTATATTCATTATTAGTATTAGAGTGTGTATGTATATGTGTGTGTGTGTGTGTGTGTGTGTGTGTGTGTGTGTGTGTGTGCGCAGCATATCTTCATTCAATCATGTTTCATTAAATAATAGATATATTTTGCCTATTTATTTTTATAATAATCTTTTCTAGTTCCCTAATTATCTTCTTGATGTTAAGTTGAAATTCATCAAGGAATGCACCATATTATTTATTGACACGAGTACTTTCAATTCCCTCCAAGACTGGGAACGCTTGTTTACAAAACCTTGTAACCAGAATGGTTACTTTTTAAATAATTATGGCAGACTGCATTCACACATGTTTGCAAAATCTCTTTTGCAACAATTATACTTACTTTAAGTGTCTTACTCCTGAGGATGATCTCAGAGGAGATCGAAAGTACTTGGGTTAACAAAAAATGCAGCACCTTCCTTCATGAATTTCAACTTAACATCAAGTAGATAGACAACTAGAAAGGATTATTATAAAAATAAATGATTTAATGAAACTAGCTTGAATATATATATATATATATATATATATATATATATATATATATATATTACACACACAGTTACATGACATAATTACTAACAACCAGTTAATTAGCAAAATTGCTACTTTTTTTTTTATCAATATTGCACAATATACAGATTGGTCTCCTAAGTATATGAACCATTATTCCAATCAGTATGTTAAATGCTTATTTGGCAAAATCACTCATTGAACAAAAGAAAATTAGTCAGCTTAAAAAAAAAAAAATGCTTAATAAAGCAAAGTGTGTAGTTCATATAATAGTATGCAAAAAGAAAAAAAAATCTTAAATAATCAATATAAATTGGTTTACATTTCTCTTTTTGTTGCTTATGTAGTCTTCTCAGGTTTCCTTCTCATACAAGAATTACTGACATTTATAAATACAGTATATTCCTGGGGGCAAGGGTAACCTAATGATGGTTTATAGTCCTAACACATTTGTTTGATGTGGAGTTGGATCTTTATAAAATTGTTTTTCATCTGAGAATATCAGCCAATATTGTTATTTCACCCTTTCTCTCTACATTATATACATACATACATACAGGGTGCGATGTGTAAATTGTCATCATTATATAATTTTCAGTTTACGCATGTGCATTGTTTGTTTTTATTGAATGCACTGTATAGTAGAGTCAGTTGGGCACCCTCTGTGAGAAAAAGGAGCACCATGACGCAATTCCCTCTACCAGAAATTTGGAAATCCCATGCTGTATTGCTTGGCATTCATGCTCTGATACAAACATTTCAGAGTGCTTGGGTGTAAATCTAAGGACAGCACAGAAGATATGGAAAGAGTTGGAGGAGTCTAATGGTGATTATGGAGATACAGCATCTCAGAAAATTCGCTGATTGTTCTGCTAAGAAAATAACTCCTGAATTTGTTGGTGAAGGCCTCAAACTCAATATGGAGGCCTACATCAAGTGCCTTGAGGAAGTAGTGTTGTAAGAAGGAAGTTCCAATAAGACAGCTTTTACCCCAGAGAACTGCTATTTGTGGAACAAACTCCCATGTGGATGCTTCTCTGAACACTACAATATTCACCTCTTCCAGGTAAGGGTCAATTGCTATCTATCCTCCTTATCTTCACTTCCTTCTACATTCATATTTCACACCACTTTACTATAATAATAATTATAAATAAATAATAAAAATACACACACACACACACACACACACACGACCCCCAATGAAGGTAAGAGGATAGTCAACTGAAAGGTGAAAAAGAAAAAATAGGCTAGTGCTCCTGCTATTTATCTAAAGCTCCTTGATAAATTCCAAAGAAGAATCAGCAATATTATTGGTCCTGATCTGGCATCTTGGCTTCAGTCACTTTATCACTGCTGTAAAGTTACCTCCCTGTGCCTTTTTCTATAAATATTTTCATGGTAATTGTTCAGATGAGCTCTTCACTATGGTACCTAGACTTTTTGAATTTAAACACAGTACTAGACTGGCATCAAAATCTCATTTATTTATAGCTGAGTTGGCTTGATGTAACTAAGTTCTATGCTATTCTTTTCTCACACTTCTTGCTTGTGGAACTTCCCTTTATGCTTTCCAGCCAACTTTAATCTTCGAAACCTAAAAAGTACTCCTATATGGCAGTGAATGCTGGACAATCTCAGATGAAGAAGATACATGAAGCAACAGAAATGTGGTTCTACAGATGGATATTGAGAATACTAAGGACCAAACATGTGAGCAATGACAAAGTTTTACAGAAAATGGAAACTTATACTTAACATCAGAAAGAGATAAATTAAATTTCTAGGGCACATAATGAGGAAAGAAAACATGGAAAATTTGGTACTCACATGACATACTGAAGGCAAGATGGACAGAGGAAAACAACAGATAACCTACCTAGCAAGCTCGAGTAAATGAACAGCATAACAAGATTTAAGAGAGATAAGAAAAATACAAAATTTATTAAGAGCTACAAAGGACAGAAAATTGTGGAGAGCCATGATCACCAATGTCCTGAAGAGACACAGCACTTAGAAGCGAAGATTTATATGATACAGAAAATGTGCAGAGTGGGGAAAGGAAAACTTGCACCTATTTTTCAACTCAAGAGATTCTTCCTACCTTAAAAATAATTTCATCTGAAATCTGGGCTGGAAAACCAAACACTAGCTGCAACTATCTTAACCATTAAGCAGACAACTACACTACTTCATTTATATGGTATAAAAAGAAAACTATGAGAATACACAACCAGAATCTTGAAAGATGTATATGCCTATAATCTAGATGAAGCAAAAATTTTGCTGCTGCAAGATAGATTTTCCAAAGGAACATATAATGAATAACAAAATGACAATAAAAAAAAATAGATTCTGTTCTAACCAAGGACTATAAACAGCTTCACTTTCAATTACTTTTGATGATAGATGCTTTGGTTTTCTCTTTTAGCATCTCTCTTGCCAGTAAATTTATCTCTTGATTATATATTTACAACTAATCAATGTTGAATGGATTGATTTGGCTTGTTCAACATTGAGTGAATACATCTGACCCTCTTATTTATTTGAATTGTCTGAATTACAATCCCCAACCATCATCAAGCTAAAATAGGCTTTGTACTAATCAATGAATGTAATTTGTTGGAACTAATTTACACATCTTTGAGGGTTTTTTTTTTTTTTTTTTTAAATTTGCATTTTGTCTGCATATCCTTGGGTTTGAGGAATGTTTTTGAATTTGTTCTGGGGGAGCATACAAATGCCAAAAGGTGGTGGCATCAGAATTTTCAGAATAGTTTTTACCTCACCTTTGTGCTGATCATGTGAACTCATGTGGAAATTTCCAATCTAAATGAATGACTACTAAAAACCTACCCTTTATAGATAAATCCTACAGATGCATGCTTTGGTTTCTTCTCAACAAAAAAGGAACATTTTTGGTCTTACCCACAAACATTCCTTCTTGCCTTGAAGCCAGAAGGCTATATAATCACTTGATTGTATCCCTTTTGAATGTAAATACTATAACTACTTTGTAAACTTTTTGCTTTGCTTTTTGTCTTAAAGTTGCTTTGCATTATACCAGGTGTAACAGCAAAATTATCCAAATCATCTAACAGCATGGGATAATTATCCATCCCACAAAATGTTTAATATCTAAAAAAAAAAAAAAAAACACTAAATTAAGTTTCTTTTTTCCAGGTTTTCAGATAAGATGTTTAACCATCTTGACACCATTTTTTGTAACAATTATTGAAAAAACCCTTGAGTTATTCAGCTAGAAAGAAAACAGGTTAAAATTGTTTTGTGTCAGCCTGTCTTCCCAAATGAGCCATGGTGAGAGGAAAAAGATCATTCAGACCTTCAGTAATGATACCAACATTCATACTCAGGAGGTCACAACAGCAAGAGGGATCATCATTTCAACTTAGGGATTAAAAGATCAATTAGAAAAGATCCAAAACTCTATCAGACATCTGGTACATGAGAGAGGAGTTTCAGCTATGACAGTCCAAAGAGCAGTGAAAAAAAGACTTGAAAATGAAATTGTACATGAAACCGGTGAGGCACTTTGTTACTCCAGGACAGAAAGTTAGAAGGTTAGAGAGGGTGAAGATCAGCTTGAATAAGTTGGAAAATGATCCTGGAATAATATATAATATATATATATATATATATTTAAACTTTATGTCAATCCCTCATGAGCTCCCGATCCTTAGCTATGATTAATTAATAATGAACATGTTATTTTTGTTTATGATTAATTTCATCACGATTCTTCTGTTAAGCTTAGAGAGTAATTAAACATTCTTATTGCTCAAAGTAGACTCCAAGAGTGTTATAAAAAGCTCAGAGAATTCCAAGAAGATCTCTTTAATAATTTCTAAGATTAAACAGTTCAAATCTTCATCTAACAAATGGACAATTTTGCTGTTGCAGCCAGTATATATTTTCCATTGACATGAAGTGGAGTGATTATATTGAATCAATTGCTCAGTCTGCTGCTAGGAAAGTTGGTTCACTGTGTAATGCCATACAATTTTCTCATCAGATTCCATCTTATGCATTTATCTTATGCCATTCATCCATGCATTGAGTAATACTGACATATTTGGTCTGGTGCTCCTGCTATATATTTCAATATTCTCAACAAATTCCAAAAAAGGATTTGTAATGTAATCAGTCATGGCATCTCAACTTCAGTCACTTTTCCATCACCAGGACATAGCTTCCCTTTGTCTTTTCTATAAATATTTTCATGGCAATTTTTCTAATGAGCTTTCTCCCTTATTACCTTAACTGCATGAATTTAAGTGTTCTACTAGATGGGCAAGTAGGTCTCATCATTTTACTGTTGAATTAGATGTAAACATAAATTCTATTGTAAAAGTTTCTCATCTGCCTGTGGAACTATTCTGTCCATCTGCATCCCTGCCACCTACTATCTTCAAAAATTTTAATGTGACATCAACTGCCATCTTTTGTTCTTCCTGAATCCTATTCTTTTATTGTTGTTTCTCCTCCCTAGTTTTCTCATTCTCTTTCACTCCTAATGACATTATTGCCTTCCTTTGGGTGAAATTATATATATATATATATATATATATATATATATGTATGTGTGTGTGTGTGTGTGTGTGTCTTGTATTATTTTACTTTGTTTTGTTTTTTTTCTTTTTCCTCTTATTGAGAATTTTGCCAATTCTATTTTTGTCTATCATGCTTAACTATACCTGCTTAATTTACAGCCCTCATCTCTTGGGTCATACTTATGGAATCCCAAGTTCACCACTTTCTCCATCCTGATTAATGGTTCCCACAAACCACTTATGCTGATACTTGGTGTACTGATTGACTTATTTAAGCAAAGGAAAAAAAAAGGAAATTAGTCTGGACAAACTACATACAATTAATAATTAATAAGTAATCCTGTTTCACAAAATTCAGACAAGGTGGCTTTGTGTTATCTTGCAAAGATTTCTGTAATAGATTAATTTCCATTTTCATTGTATAAGGTTATCAAGTTATGATGGAAAAAAAAATTATTACAAATCATTGAATTATTTTATCATATCCAAATTTACAAAAAAGTCTACAAGAACAGTCTACTCCTGTAGATTAAATAAAGGGTTCAGTTCAGAATTCACTGTAGGTTACACAGATCGATATACGCCTGGGGAAAGTCAGAGGGTACAATAGCCAAAACATTTTGATAACAACAAACATGAGGACAATAGTCCAAATATAAATATTGTAAATAATGGTGTTTGGTCATTGAAATAATGATTTTGAAAAAGTGGGTCAGGTCAAGAAATTTTCGGCACTCTTTCAGATCTGTGTGTGTGGAGGGGTATAGACAGTTCTTTGTAATTATTGTTTTATGATTTTATATCAGAATTATTTGGCATGTAACAATTTATCAATATGAACTTTTATCAATTTCTTTAAAAAGATTTCTTAAACATGTAAATTTTGTTTTTGAATTATGATAGCAAAATGAAAACTGAATTTAGACCTCATCGCAGGTGGTTGAATTTTATTAAATTCAAGCAGAATTCCCAACATGAATCAAACATGGTCTATAGCAACTCCAAACTGATGACAACACAGTTTCAAGACAGATTAGCCTTAAATCCCCTTCCCAAAAATTCCTCTTCATTTATTCATGTTCTCTTCACACAATTTGAAATTCATGTCTCATTATAAAATGCCTGATCAAGTGATAAATCTTCCTATTAGTCTGTCAAGAGTTTCATTTTATCCAGGATTATTTTTAACTATTCTTTAACTTCAATTTTGGTTTATTGATAAGCCTTACATCTGGCTGCAAGGCATCTGATCAGGAGGTTTTGAGGAGCATACAACCACCTCTTAATTGCTGTTGTTCCCAGATTCAGCCTGATAACATATCTACCATCACCCGAAAAGGAACAATTATAGTTTAATAATTATGATACACAAACAAGAATTATGAACATGAATGCTACTTGACTGGACAAAAATGTGTGAGGTTTGCCTAACCAATGAAAAACAAACACAAAAATAAAAATACCAAAATTTTCTTTTTTCCTCCATATTTCATTTTCTGATGAAGCTTAAATAAAAGTGAAACATGTTAAATTTATAAGCATTTCATGTATTTTTTCTCCCTGCCTACAATTTCCATGTGATACTTACTGTATTTGCCTTCACATAAAAACATGCACCCTCAGATAAGATGCCTCCCTATATATATATTGTAGAATATAGGATATATTGTAGAAAAAAATTTAGTATATTTCATCATGTATTTATTGAAATATATTTGAACTGGTTTGATAGAAGATAATGTATGATTTTATGCCTGTAAATGCAATATTTTAACAGTATACTGGAATAAAGTATTGTATCAGATATTGTAACATTAACCATCAAAGGAAACTAAATTAAATTTACCAAAGCAGAAAAGAAATAGCAATTGTCACCCATCTGTGATATGTCTGTATTAGGCGCAGGAGATTTTTTTTAGTAAATTTAAATGTAAAAAAAAAAAAAGAAGTCTTATGCAAATGCAAACATGGTAATCACTTTTACTGTTAAAACGTCAGTCAGACATCAAAATAAATTTTAGGTTATGACTTCACAGTTCAATTGTTCATTTTTAACTCACCTTTCTGTTTGCAAATATTAAATATGTATAGGTCAATTTACTATCTAAATTCACATACAGCCATTGCTATAATTTCCTAAATTTAATACATATTTGGATATACTAGGTACTGCAAATTTTCCTTTTTTTTATTTTTATCTTATATAAAATATAGACTGTGGCTGTTTTCAAATACAAAATATTGTTACATATAAAGGATAAATAAAGATAGTGTAACAATTTTTAGTCACCCTTTTTTTTTCTTTTTTTTTTTTTAACAATGATGTCCACCCTTTACAAGGGCCTAAAGCAACTTGGTAGAGGGTTACAGATTAAGAGTGCTCCATCTACATTTCATTTCCGCTACATGGGGGTATGTGGGGAAGATAACAGTTGACCCTAGACTTGAATAGGTTGTCATGATCAGGGAAGCATCCTCTTTGGAATAATAATGATAATAGTAGCAAATCTGTTATTCAAGTTTTAAAAAAAATCAGTACGGTCAATCTTAATACATTAAATGATTTAAATCAAAGTTTCACTAATTTTTTTTTTTTTTTTTTAATTTTTTAATGTGTATCCTCAACAAGAAATTCTAATAAAACAAAGTAAACTATAATAAATTGCTTAATTTGATACAGTCCAGGAATTAAACTTTAACACTACATAATAATGGAGATATTAAATAGAAGAGTAAATACAGACAATAGTAGGAATAGTAGGAAAAGCAAAAAGTAAACACCGAGCAAAGCAATATTTCTGGTCAACCAGCATAAAACAGGTGGCCACTTGAGACTTTCAAGTTGTTAAAAAAAAAAAAAAAAAAAAAAATATAGACAAACATGCTGAATTCAAAGTTTCCAGAAGTCAAAGCAACTAGAAAATGTTGCCTTCGTCAGTCATAGTAATGAAAACTTTAATTTGAAAATGGAAGTTTTGAAGCTATTTAACAAGTATTAATGAAAGGTTTCAGTTTAAAATATTACATTTTCTACAAAGTGACATATAATGCTTTAAAAAGAAAAAAGAAAATGAACATTTTAGTACTTATTTTAATCAGCATATATTAAAAACTATAAGAATATCAAGGATTTTACAAACACTCAAATGATCACTTGTAGGAAAATAGAAAATAGACTATAAGAATATCAAGGATATTACAAATACTCAAATGATCACTGATCGGAAAATAGTAAACAAACATGAAGAATATCTAATACTCAAATGATCTTTAGAACATCGGCAACTGTGGCTCTCCACAATTTCCTGTACTTTGTAGCTCTTAATAAATTTTGTCTTTCTGTTATTTCTCCTAAATCTTGTTCCACTATCCATTTACTCAAGTTCACTAAGTATGTTACGCATTTTTTCCTCTGTCCCTCTTGCTGTCAATCTGTCCTGTGAGTATCAGATTCTCCAAGCCCTCTTTCCTCATTATGTGCCCTAGAAATTTCAACTATCTGTTCCTGATGTTAAACATATTTCCTTTTTGTTTCCATTTTCTCTAAAACTGTCATTGCTCACATATTTGGTCCATGGTATCCTCAAAATCCTTCTGTAGAACCACATTTTTGTTGCTTCAAGTCTCTTTTTCATCTTTGAGGAGATTGTCCAGCAATTCACTGCCATATAGGAGGACAGACATCATGTAACAGTCCACTACCCTTTTTGAATGACTGCTTTGTTATTCTGGCATGAAATTGAATTTATTTTTCTTTTAAATAGCTCATTAATTGAAGCAGAAGTTCAGTTGCTGTCTATTTTCTTTTTTTAACGTTTCACTAACTTTAATTTTCAGAGCATTTAATGAAATGATTTTTTTAAAATTATTTCAGCACTTGGAATGAATTCAAAATTTTCTGTAAATACTTTCATGGTAATTGTTTGGATGAGCTCTTCACTATGGTACCTAGACTTTTTGAGGTTAAGCACATTACTAGACTGGTGCTGAGGTTTCATCTATTTACAGTTGAGTTGGCTAAATGTAACTAAGTTCTATACTAAATGTTTCTTTTCTCATTCTTCTTCCTTGTGGAACTCCCTTTCAAATCTATGTTTCCCAACTTCAATCTTCAAAAATTTAAATGCAATGTCAATCACTATCTACTGTCCTCATGATTACTCTTTTTGTTCTCATTTTTAATGTTTCTGTTTCTAATTCTTCTACACCCAGTAACACTTTGTGTCTTAGTGGCTTTACTGACTTGCTTGGGATTAACTCAAAAAATCATATACAACGTGCCAATAAAAATTTCTTTTTATACTTCACTAAAGTATTTGGTATATTTCTTTGTTATCACATAAATCATCAATTGTGAGCTCATTATTAAATTCCTCTTCTCTGCCAGATAAATCAAAACTCAGCTGATCACTTGCACAAAGATATTTGCAAAGCTCTTCATCAATAATAAACTGCTTTGCTATTTTGCAGGAACAAAAAGAAAAAAAAAATCACCCTCTTAGACTTCTGAACATTGGTTGGGAGGAAGGAGTGCCTATTTGATGCTTTAACTCATAACTGAATTTCTATCTTCTTCTATACGATATGCCCCTTCAGGATATAGGCGATAATTGGCTCTCCACAAATTCCTATCCTTTATAACTCTTGGTAAGGCTCGTCTTTTTGCTATCTCTCCTAATCCCTGTTCTCTCAACCATTTATACAACTTTGTTAGGTAAGTTATTCACTGCTTTCCTCTGTCCCTCTTACATTCAATATGTCCTGTGAGTGTCAAATTCTACAAGCCCTCTTACCTCATTATGTGCCATAGAAATATTAACTCTTTCTGATTCAAAGTATAAGTGTCCTTTTTGTTTCCATTTTCCCTACAACTTCACCATTGCTCACATGTTCAGTCCATGGTACTTTCAGCATCTATCTGTAAAATTTATGACTGATGGAAATTTCCAATATTCACAGTTAATCCCATAGAATTGCAATGACTGAAATTTCCATCATCTGCATTTAATAGCTTAATTCTGTGATAATCTTTCTAACCAGTTACCTTTGATGGAAATTCAAGCCTCTTAATTATAAATCTGTTGCACTACCCACTGAACCAAACCGATATGTGATTGTTTTATGTACAACTGCTAACAATATATAATAAACAAACATGTACACTAAATAAAAAATGCAGTTGTTAGCTTTAGCAATTGGCCAACAAACAATTAACTTCATTATCTATATTAGCCTCTCTTGATATTGATTAGACTATTATTAAATGTTTGATACTATTGTTGATAATGTATTCTTTGTTCTCAGTTGGTTATAAATGACAGCAATTTTATATTTCTTGTTCATTGCATTCTGCTCCTGATTCACTGATCTTCAAAGCAAAACTCCTGCAGTTATAACAGACATAACAGTAATTCATTAATTAATCAAAGTCTAGCTTTTTCCTTCACTGAAACAAACTATTTTCATCTGATAATTATTACTGCTTACTGTTTTTTAATTTTTTTTTTTTTTAAGTGAGGAAGCTCAAGTATTTATCATACAAGCTTGGAATATCACACACACATACATACATTATTACACATATATGAGTGGGTACTGAAAATTCTTAGCCCATCTAAGAAGGGATTAAAAAATTTCTGCTGTTTGATCAGACTTTAGAGAGCAGTTCAACTTTCCAGCAATTGAGGACTTTTAGCAATAGCAACACTTAAAATGCACATCACATGTAACTTGAAGAGAAAACAATGACATAATCAAGATGTTGACCCCCAATAACAGAAGTAGAAAGGTTCATCTATCATCTGGTTCACACTCCTCCCAGGTCTTTTGAACGGGAGTAGAGATTTATCCCTTGTTTCCTGTTTATGATTGGGTTTTCGGTTCCTTCTAAAGACAACTTCAACTTTGTACTTGTAACATCTCCACCTAAACTCTCAAATTTAATTAAATATTGTTTTTTTCCTCAATAGAAGTTCACTTATCATTCATTCCTCGACTGTCTTGAGCAAGAGTAGGTTTATCCCTTGTTTCCTGTTTAGGATTGAGTTTCCAGTTCCTAAAATCTTTTCCATTTTCTTTCACTTCCAGTAGCCTTTTGCATCTTAGTACCATTGTCACCTTGCTTGGGATGAAATGATTAAAAAAAAAAAAAAAAAAAAAAATACTAAAAAGTGATAATAGCTACAAGATTGAGAAACTTATTTTCCTGAAAAAGTGTTTTAAGAGAAAGATTTCATAAACTTAAACCAACTGACCAAATTTTCCTCTCTACAGTTCCCTCTTTTTTAAACTTGTTCACCATTCTCTTAATGGTTTTTGAATGGACGTTGAAGATGGTAGCCAGAGTATGAATATTTGTACCATTACTGAAGGCCTGAATGATTTTTTTCTTCTCACCATTGCTCATTTGAGAAGACAGTGGGGCTGACACAAAACAATTTTAACCTGTTCTCTTTCTAGCTGAATAACTCAAAGGGTTTTTTTTAATGATTCTTACAAAAGGTGTCAAATGGCTAAATGTCTTATCTGAAAACCTAGAAAAAAGAAACACAATTAGTGTTGTTTTAGATATTAAACATTTTGTGGGATGGACAATTATGCTGCTACACGATATATATATAATGCCTATATGCTCATTTCAGAGTGTCCCTCTCTTCTAGGGCATCTAGCCAATCCCTGTTGCAAACACCTGCTCAGGGATATTGTTTTTGTCTCAATAGGGTCCACCTATAGTTTATATTGTAACCATGCTGAGCAGGCCTTAGTTAGTTTTGCAGAGATAGCGCACCATCTGATGTGATCAACTGTTTGAACAAGGCCACTGGTCATAATGACTTGTGACTTTGTGCTAGCAAAACCATTGGTCAAGCTAATTACTCTCACAAGGCATGGATCAACCTGTGGCATGGTTTTCAGGCACTTATAGATGCACGCACACACACACAAGTCCAAAATTATATATAAAAAAAAAAAAAAAAAAAAAAAAAAAAAATAGGTATTTTTTATATACAAGTTGATTAACTAGTCATGCAGACTATTACTATATTGTAAATATAATTGTAACACTATGTCCCTATATATATATATATATATATATATATATATATATATATATATATATATATATATGTATGTATGTATGTGATCCACTGACAGACTGTTTCGCTGTATCACAGCTCATCAGTGTGGCTAGACATCCGGTTGCCTCTAGCGCTAGGATCGAAACTTGACTGAATTGGCATCAGTCAGGAATTCTACCACTAAGCCGTTGACGCACTACAGGGATGAAGGTGAATTTAAGCGTATTTATATATTTCCACAATGCTAAAAAATTTAGATATTTTTTTCTATATTAGGTTGTTTCCTACCACCCTCATTTTTAAAACTAGAAACTGAAAACTGTTTTGTTTGGTCTGTTTAGAAAAAAAAAAAAAATTGCACACCCCAAGATCAATAAACGTCAGAGAAATCTGCCAAACAAAATTAGAAATTTTTATTCATTTATTAAATCACCCTTTTTTCCTTTCACTTAGATTGTTTCAACTAAAAATGTATAAAAAGATATGTCAACCACCCACTTCTACAAAAGAACAAATGAAACAATACAAATCTTAAGTTCAGAGTTCAAACCTGGCAAATTGGAGTACAAAACAGAGAACAAAGCTTTACAAATGGACAGCAAATAACCATCACAACAGGAATTTCACCATATTTATCATGAAAGCAACAGCATATTATCACCATTACAACAATAGCACATTCAGCATGTCATGCATCAATGATAGATTCATCTAATAATTCAGAATATAGAATCCAAAGCCAAGGAAAAAAAAAAAAAATCAATGACGCATAGATATTATTGTATAGGCTCAGTATAGATCCCATATTTAATTCATACAGTGTTGCCCACTTTGTCAACTTGAAGTGATTCTTTTCTTCTAATTGACTGATCCTAAATCCCAGCCAGATTGCATTTGCAAATAATCCCTACAAAAAGTGCTTTGTGACTGGAGTGACTTACTGAACAAGCAATATGGAGAGAGAAATAGCTGTTTGCATTCTTACATATTAGCAACTAGCAGTAGAACCCGGCGTTGCCCGGGGATGTAACAGTAAGAGATAGATCAAGTATTGACTATCATAAAGACTGAAAAATAAAATTGACAAAGATTATTGTTTAAGGTTGACGGACACACATGTCTTAATTAGTTTTTTTTTTTTGTTTGTTTTTTTGTTGTTTTTTTTTTTTTTACAAATTAGTCAAACTCAAACAAAAACATTGTTTTCAATCATTATGAGTCTACCGATTGAATAGAATTTTATTATAAACAATTGTCTTGTAAATGGAATTTTTAAAGCATTCTGAATGTAAAAATAAAGGAAAAAGTGTGCAAGACAATAAGAAACACTACCTGCCAAAAAAAAAAAAGAAAAAAAAGTGAAGTTTTGTTGAAATCAGTTGAAAAATGTAGGAAATCAGATCCAATATATAAACGAACAGACACACACAAACCTCAGTTTTATAATAAGTATGATTATGTGTCAATGCAGAGGTGTTTATTATCACAAGGTTTAGGCACTTCAAAGCATTGTAATGGTTAGCAAGCTTGTCTCAATAGAACAATTATGACCGAGTAATTAATTCAATCCTCACTGGGTGCCCTGTACTTTTGGCCTTGTGCAACAACTAAACTACATTTGGAAAAAAAAAAAAAAATCCCTATTATCACAATGTTTCAGCTGTTATGCCTTCCACTCCCACTTCAGATGTTTTATCAATTTGGGTAACCTTCAGAGAGTTTCAAAGCGAACCATTCCTTTAATCCACTAGAGTTGTCACACTGATTAGTATTAATGTTTATCGATTTAAAAAAAATTTTTTTTTTAAAGTATATCAATCATTTGTGGCTTATTTAAAACCAAAATATGAATTGTAAGAATTTTTTGGTAAATTTGCAGCACCCACACTATGAGGTGGTAACAGAAAGTTTCCACACAAAACATTTTCTGAATGTACCATTCAACAGAAATAGATGATCAACTAATGCTCATTGGTACCCAACCTACTGAGTCAGTCAACCACTAAGCTTTATGCTATTTGTATTAAGTTGGATAAGGATTTGTAATGGGCTAAAAAGTATGACAAATAGACAGTCCATATACAGCACTAAAGGTAACACCAATCAACATGCCTGCTTTAAATTTTGTATAAAGTTTGGCAAATCTGCAACAGGAAAATCATTGAAATAGTTCAGATTTTTGAAGTATTTCAAGGCCAGTCAAGTGTCAGTTCAAAATTATGAGTATTCAGAGACCAGTCACCATGAAAATTGCAAAACATTTACATATATACACACACACATACATAAATATATCTTGAGGTACAATGAGTACAAATGGTTTATAATTCCACTGTCCATAACATTTAATTTACAAGAGAGCTCAATACAAAGTAGAGCTAAATCTTATTTATTTTAGGATATTAAAACAAAAACATGTTAAAAATTGCTACACAATTACAATTCAACACTACAAATGTGTCTCCTCGGGCGATGATAAACTACTAGCAAGTGAACAATTATTTTATTTTAATTTCAAAAAGCAGAAGACTTTCTCTTTTTTCACAAAAAGAAAAAAAAAACAGAATTAAAAATAGGCTTGTGGGCTTTAACATGATTAACTAATCAAATGTGACCTATGCTAAATCACCAAAAAAATTTTTATTGTATAGGTCATGACACAAAGTTGCCTGCTAGACAATTTCATTATGGGCAGATACAAATGGAACATTATTTTGTAAGATATATAGAAATCTGGCATTCAACTTTCTTAAGTAAAACCAAAAGGGGTGGAGAGATAATTTATAATGCTAACTGGTTGTATGCTTGATCAACTATCTACAGAAAAGTTTTAGTTGATAAATAAAAAGCCCTTTTAAGAAACTGGTAAATAACAGTTTGAAAAACATGCAGATCATAAATACCAAACTACTTTGGCAAATTAATATGCAACCGTTAAGTAAAGAGCATCAATGATGAAATTATTTGTACACGCATCAATTTTTAATATTTTTATCCATTTCTCAGAATCTAATACTCATATGATGCCAGGCTTTTTATATGTTAATAAGCACAGAAAAGAGAGAATAAAACTCAATTTTCAGAACAATAAGTTAAATACAACTAATTTGACAGGCAAATTATGCAAAATAGGAAAAGACAAAATTATTTGTATAGTAATAAATATTGTTTAAAATTGACTAATTCATGTAAGTATAAGTAATTTAAATAATTATTTTTTTGGTGAAGCCTTCTAGATTATTTATTCAGTAGAATATTTGTGATAATTTGAGCAAAGAACATCATGTGGTGCATAGTGTCACCATTGTTATTCTTACATTAACAACACAATGGGGAAAACAAAGGAGCTTAGTGTCAATGAGACAGAGTATTATTAACTTCCACAAGTTGGGAAATAGTTACAGCACTATTCCAAACCAGTTAACTATCCCTAAACCTACGATACAGTCCGTTATAAAGAAGTTTAAGCAGTTTGGCACAACAGAGCCTGTGCATAGAAGAAAACCCAAATTGTCACCAAGAACTGCACAAAAACTGTCACAAGGTTAATATAAACTCAAGACAACAGCAAAAGTTTGTATATGATGGGTATCAGCCTAAGTACATGGCACAATACAATACTGTTTTAATAGAAATGGGTTGTATAGAAACAGACCTAGAAACAAACCTCTCTTCATAAACCATGTCACATTGTTGCTGGGTTGAATCTTGCCAAAATGTTCTTGGACAAAGAGAATTGCTTTTGGGAACAAGTACTATGGAGTGACTAAAAAAAAAAAAAATAGAGCTTTTTGGGTGTAACGATGTACAGAAGATTTGGCACAAGAAAGGTGAGGCTTTCTTCCTAAAGTACACATTGGCAGCATTAAAATATAGAGGTGGCTTGATGTTTTGGGGGGTTGTTTTAGTTCAAGGGGGACTGAACAATTAATTGCAATAAGAGAAATAATGAAATCTACAGACTATATCAAAATTCTGGATATCAATGCAAAATCTTTATCTAGGTCGGCAATTTACTTTCCAGAAAGATAATGATCCCAAACATATGTCTAAATCAGTGACTGCGTGGCTTCAGAAAAAGATTATTACAGTTTTGCCATGGCCTTCAGTGAGTCTGGACTTGAATCCTATTGAAAATTTATGTCAAGAATTGATAGTTCGAATAAATCATTGTTTGACAAATTAAATTTGTAGGTCTTGGTAAGAACCATTTTTCTTTGAACATTGTGGACTCCCGCTACAGAATCACAAACAAGGAACTGTATTCAAATAACTGAAACCACATAACTTGATATAAAGTATCTCATTTGCATAGACAAATATTGTTTATAATTCTTGCAAGTTTGCTGAATCTATGCTAGGCTTCTGGGGGAGAAATTCTGATGTCATGGAAACCCAAAACTTTATATGATATCACTGAGGAAGCATTCTTATGTGCAATATCTGTATATAAAAAGAACACACAATGTAGATAATATAGGGTTATACAGAGATGATGGTCTTATGGTAGTAAGAAATTTTACTAAAATTAAGGTTGACAAATTAAGGAAAATGATTCATAGAGAATTAAAAAGCTTAAATCTTTTGGTTAAAATAACTACTAATGTTAAACGAGTAGATTTTCTTGGTGTTACACTAGATCTTGTTAATGATGTATTCCAACCTTATATGAAAAATAATGCTAACCTAATATATATTCACCCCAATTCTAACCACCCTCCATCTGTAATCAAACATATACTCTCATCTATAGAATGTAGGATTAGCAACAACTCATCCAACAAAGATGTGTTTGATAAATATAGTGGTGTTTATAATACTGCTTTAAAAATAGTGGCTACAAGTATGCTGAAATCAATTATAGAAAATATGATAATAATGATCTAAGGAAAAAAATAAGGAATAGGAAAATCCTTTGGTACACACCCTCATTTAACCAATTGGTCACTAAGTTAGGCCAGAAGTTCTTCCATTTAATTGATAAATATTTCCTTAAAAGTTAGTTTAAAATATTTAACAGAAACACACTAAAACTAAGTTATAGCTGCACTGATAATCTTGAAGATTATAAAGAAACACAATAATAAAATTGGAAATTAAACTTATCCAGGCTGATTATTTTATAGAATATTTTCTGTAGAACATTTAGCCTTGAGAAAGGTATTTATCCACACACTCACTCAAGAGGTATGAGATAAAAGTTTAAAGTGGAATAAGAGCAGACATATACATGAACTTGTACTAAAAATTAATTAAGCTTCCACGGCACTCCCCTTTTTGTGGGTGCTTCATGTACCAGGTAATGACCCTAATGATTTCCCAAAGTAGAGGTATTGTATCTTTACATGTAACTAATTATTTAATTAATTTGTGATTTCCAGATAGGATCTATTTCACAAATCTCAAAATTTTCATTAACTTTAATGATAGCACATATATTGACACCACAATTTCTAGAAGTAGAAAGATGAATTCAAATACTAATCCTGATTGATTTTGACATTTTTACATGAAGGATTTTCAATATTATTTATTCACAACTCATTTTGTCCCAAGTTATTAATGTTGCTTTTGACCGATAGATTAAACTCAAAGTCTTACAATTCTTAATTTAAAATTAGTTTTAGCAAGATTCTACACATAATATATATAGTGTGGAGTGAAAAAAAAGAAAAAAAAAAAGAAAAAAAGAAAAGCATTGTCAATGGTCAAGAAGTATTGGAAGTGTTTCAATACATAAGAAAAGGGAATATACAAATCATGTGTGTGTGGATGTGTAAATGCATTGATAATCATTTTACTAGAGAAATATATAGAAAATTAGGAAAAGTATTGTCAAAGATCTGGAATTAATGCAAGTATTACAAACAGATTAAGGCTATTATAAGTATAATGATTATATCTGATTATCCAATGACAACATCATGATTTCAACAACCATCTGAATGTTCATTTGGAACTAGTTATACATAAAGAAAAACAAGTAGCATTATAGTGGCATTAATATATAAAATGTGAACAAAACCAAACAATTTCTTCCATACTTATTCATGTATTTTCTACCTAAATATTCCTACCATATTTTAAACAAAATATTGCCTATTATAATCTTTCATATTTACAGTACTTTTCTTCATCTGAAACAAAAAAAGAGTACTGAACTCCTATCTAACAGCAATTTTCTAAGCATAACTTAGATTTGGCACAAGGCTGAAAGCATGGAGCACCCAGTGAAGATCATACCTCACTATTTAGTCATAATTGTTCTAGCAGGACAAGCTTGCTAACCATTACATTATGTTAGGGTGTCTAATCCTCCTATATGAAAGTGATTGTTTGACAATTTCCTCACAGATAAGACGACTTGAGGCAACAGAGATATGGTTCTACAGAAGGATGATGAAAATAACATGGATGAAGCATTGGAGCAACAAGAATGTTTTAAGGAAAATAGAAACATAAGGACACTTATACCAAGAATCATAAAGAGAAATTTGAAATTTTTGGGACACAAAATAAGGTAGGTTTGTAATATTCGACACTTACAAGGCTTACTGAAGGCAAAAAGAAACAGTAATCTAGCCAACAAGCTTGTATAAATGAATGGGAAAATGGAGTAGGAAGGATAGAAAAAAATTGCTAAGAGCTCTAAAGAACAAAGTTGTGGAGAGCCATGACTGCCCACATCATGAAGCGATATGGTACATAAAATATACAAAAGCATTTCCTAGAGAGAAATTATTGCTAACAAGTTTATTATATTGGGAGACCCTTACATGTGTGTGTGCTTAAAAAAAAAAAAAAAAAAAAAGCTTTATAAAAAAAATATGGCTTCATAACCAATTGTTATAAAATGTACTTATATGTAGAAATTATTATATGTAATTACAAAATGAATTAAATGTTCAACAAATATGTCAAGAATTCATAATTAGTTTTGGTGTAGATGAAATTTGTGAGTGGTGTTCAAATCCTGTAAAAAAAAACAAAAAAAAACAAAAACAAAAAAAAACTATATTTTATTTGAAAAAAATTAATTCACAAAAGGAGGATTGAAATCAATACCATGTTACTTTTTTCTACATCAATCAAACAAGAAAGATTTTCAAAGATATCAGAAAAGTGAATGTTAATCTATTGAAAGGAAATAAATTATCATAATAATTTCCAAAATTTGTTAAGATAGGAAATATTTTCAAATTAATTTTTGTTGATAATGCGGAAATTGACAGCTTTAAACTTTTGGTCAAATATAAGCCAAAGACCCATCAACAATGGCTGAAACAAATTTGTTAGATGCATGACTGGATCAAAGTCAAAATACTTCTTTTTAATTTTCTGAGATTCACAAAAGTTTATCTTATTCTAGTAATAATAATAAAAAAACAAACTGCAAATTGACAGAGGGATCAAATGATTAATCACATCATTATATTAGTAAATGTTGACTGGAAGTATCACAATGGCATAATAGTTAACAAAAGCAAGAAAGAAAGAGCATACAAGGAGAGACAAATGAAACACATATGTTTGATTCCTTCCTCATTAACAGAAGACATTTATTGTCTTTTATAGCTATGGAGAGAGTAATGAAAATGTTCACTCCATGAACAAAATGGCTATTGTCTGTATTTTCAATATTTTTCTTTATTAACTTTCCTCATCAAATTTCTCCTCTCACACTATTTGGCTTTTATGCAAACACATTTCATTTTATATGCAATCCACGGTAAAATGATCACAACTTCACATAATTAGCTTTGTTTAATTCCTATATGTGGTTGGTTTCACTACATTTCCAATTCTGTAATTGTTTGCCATAGTTCTAAGAGAGACTGTGTGTATTTACATACATGTACAATGTCATGGTTTGTGGTTATTTCTCCTTTTCATCATATCTCTTGTCACATGATACTCTCACCTTATTGGTTTTATACTTTCTTTCAGTTGTAGCGATTCTGACATCCAGTTTTCCGGACATTATATATATGCTTAATACAAATATAAAATTTGTCATTTAACTGATTAATATTATATTCAGCACCCCAGAAAATCAATTTTGTAATCGTTCGGACTACTCATCAGGATATTTCAGCAACAGCCTGTCAATTTTCTTATTTTCATTATTTTTATGTTAAGTTACACACACACACACACACACACACTACTACTACAAATGACTATAAAGAGATTAGTGCTTATTAAATGAATGAATGACAATTTTATGAGGCTATGTTTCAGCATTTTCACACAATGCTAAATCTTTCAATCATCAAACATCTTTCAAAATGTTTCTTTGAACAAAAGATATTTTTCTTCCAAAAAATGTTTAAATTAAATAATATGTACAAAACATTAAACTCATTACTCCCTCCTAAAAATAATAATATTAAAAAAAAACTAACAACAACAACTCTATGCTTTAGATATTTGCAGAACTTGAAATTTCTCTTCAATAACATCTCATCACAAGTCATTAGAAGCAATTCCACTTCATACTGAACAGCTTGAAGATTAAGTATTATAAAGAGAGTATTTTATTATCATTTAATCAGATGAAAGGACAATTGTTACTTGATATATTGGTTAATGAGATAATTGCAATTTATTAGAAATTATTAGGATCACAGGATATAAAATAACAATTTCCTGTAAATTAAAAGGTGAAGTATAAAAACATTTCATTAAACATTTTTTTTTTAATTTCACATTTTTTTTTTTAGTCATATTCAAAAATATTTCAAGTTTACACAAAATGAATAATTATGAAGAATATAAAAAGAAAAACAATATATACAGTAAATATCTGTCTGATATTATTGTAACATTTACAGTTTCCTTATAAGGAAACATTTGGCAGTGATTGAACAAGATACCAGTACTGCTTTTGGTTGAAATTTATAAAATCTTTCTCTTAAAATAATTTTTCAGGGAAACAGGTTCCTCAAGTCCAGTAGCTGTTATCGTTCTTTTCAATATTGATGGAAGTTTCCTTCCTAACCTTTTTATTGAAGATATTGAACATTCAGTATTTTGATTATGTCATTTTTTTTTTCAAGTTACATGTACTATCCATTTTAGTTATTGCTACTGTTGGTAGTCTTGAAGTGATGTGGTTTCTTTTATTTGGTACAATTCTTTGTTTGTGATTCAGTAGCACGTTCAAAATGTTCAAAGAATGATGATCTTTGTCAAAATCCTCACTCACTCAAAGCCATTTTTAACTATTGATCTTAGAAAGTAGTTGTATACATCTGACAGTTTAGATATTTCTGAACAGGTTTTGTGCTATACATGGCATCCATATGAAAATTGATCTGACAAGACTAAGCACATGGCTTGAGTTTTCAAGTTAATGTTTTGGTTTTCTAGCAATTTGCAGTGTTGAAACTACCTCTGGCATATCCTATTCTATATTCAATTTCCTTTTCTCCTATACTTAATGCATTATAACTGACCCATATGCTGAGGTATATGAAGTGTTTAGTATTTATTAATTCCACATCCTGAATTTTTATGATGGATTCAGGATATGTATAGTCACTGCTTTCACTCCAATTCTAGATCATAATTTCTGCTTTGGAAAGGTTTCTCTTGAATCCTATTTCTTGGAACACTTGGTAAGGAGAGAATACATAAAGTAATTATATATATATATATATATATATATATATATATATATATATATATGTGAGAGAGAGAGAGAGAGCAATAGAAATTGAGAAAGATATTGAGGTATGAACATATAAGTGAAAATAAGCAGGGGTGTAGAATAGATGAATAATAAATAAACTCTTCTAGCTAGACATAATACTGTACAGAACTAAATCATATATACTGACATTAAATCTGTACTTTGAACTATCCTAGCATGTCAAGTCTTTAAGGCATTTTTTTTTTTACACTATTGTTTGCCAAGGCCCAATAGCCACTCAAGGTAGAGGATTACTGAATGAAGTTGTTTTAAGGGCATATAAAGAGTGAGTAAAAGGTACATATGAGAATATGTAGGATAGATAATTGCTGACCCTAGAATTGAAGAGGTTAAAATTGTAGTGATCGAGGAAGCATCCACCTTGGAGTCTGTTCCACAACTAACAGTTCTGAGGAAGAAGTTGTCTGGGGGGGAACTTTCCCTTTACCAATGTGTTATACCCCAAGCGATGAGGTAGACTTGCCTACATGTGTATAAATGTGAGAACAGAAGGTGGAATTAGGGAAGACAGCAAAAGCTGTAATTAGTGGCTGTCTGAGAAAATACAATAGTAATCTACAGCTGGACTTACTCTAAGACTGACTGAACTTAACTAAGTAATAGGCACATTACAACACAATGGAATATGAAGAAATGAGGAAAAGTTGACCTTGAGTACATGGCATGGTGGGTCCTATCTGTGAAAATCTGGACTGGTGGAGCAAAGGAATGTAGCTGTCTGAATATTTGGCATGAAAATATTGCTATTTGCTAGAAGCTAGCAACAATTCATCTGTAAGAAAGGGGTTATAGAAAAAATTCTGTACATTAGCATGAATTAATCCCATGCTGTTAGCTCAAGCAGATATTAATATGTCATTAATATATTTACAATGACCATATATGTGCTATGTGCATATTTTAGAATCCTGATGTGCTTGAACAATTCAGAAGCTGTGTATTCAATTTAGTCTAGTACAGCATAATTTGTCCAGGTAGCAGAGTAAAAAGAATTTTTTTGTTGCCCAGAGTAATAAAAGGTATTGATAAAATATCAAAGATTTGGTATGCAATTCTGAATGCACTGCTACGTTCCAACACAACATTATCAAATACACACAGATTTTCATGGTTAATTCTCAGCTGATTTCAGCAGTCTTTCGTATTGTACGACAATCCAAGTATCAGTTATCTAAAAGGAGAATAGAATACTGCTCTTACATCATCACTTGAATGAATCATATCTAATTGCAGATGAAAGGCATTTAAGCCACAGATCCCCTCAAGTCCTACTTTTAGGATAAAATTTTCAACAACAATCACTTTGCCTTGCTTCTTGTATTGTTGTGTCAGCATTCTAAAAGATGATGCTACTTCAACTTGGTTTCTTCAATCAATAACAATTGGAATAAGAGAGGGGAAAAAAAAACAAAGAATGTGCATACAAGAAAGGATTTTAAAAACCTAATTGAAAATTGAAATATACTGAGTGATTTGGTTATTTTAATTTTTCAAAATCTACATCTTTTTTTATATCAATTTATGTGTATATATCTGTATAAATAGATGCCAACATTTGTCTGTGTGTGTATACATCAGCATAGTTTTATACACAAAATACAACTAAAGATGTGGAAATGCTGATTTTTTTCTCAGATATTTCTGAATATGCAGTCTATCTGATCTTATTCAGATTTCCTATGATTTTGTTTTCATTTTTGTTATTAAGCATTTCACATTATGATAACAGATCTGCTAAGAAAGGTGAAATATAATAACCTGGACATAAATTTACTGTGGATGATCTAGCAAAGCATTTTCTATACATTTTTTGCTTTGTTAAATAACTTTCTCTTTTAATTAAAGTAACATTTTTTTTTAAATCAAAATTATGGTTAGACTCATCACAGTGAACAACTAATGCACTGAGCATGTTTTGTAAAACATCTCTTGTGTTCATATAATCTTATTTAAATTTCTTGAGATTTCTCATATGTATTCTTTGTGCAATCATTATAAAGTAATTCCTACTTCATGCTTTAGGCCAGTGCTTCTCAACCTTTTTCAGGCCATGGACCATTTTTTTCTTCGAAAAATTCAAATGGACCACTCCTACTTTTACTTCCTACTTTAAAATAAATATAGCACTGTATAATACCTACGTAACTTCAAAATTTTCAAATATAATGGACTTGCTTGCAATTAAACAAAATATTATATTTTTTTTAATTCTTCAAAGTATGAATAATTTAGATACATTTTTGTGAAATGGCTACAATTTTTTTATGGCTACAAATTCTGTGGACCACCATGTTGAGAATTACTGCTTTAGGCTATTATTATTTTGTTTAGTATAAATTAAATCTCATTGTTTTAGAAGCAGTTGTGACTAATTTTATATTAAGCTTAGTTAAATTCTTTTCAATTGTAGTTTTCATATCTTCACCTCCTACACACAATTCCATTAGCAAAAATATTACTTTAGTTCAGTGAAGTCCTTTCAGAGGATGAAACACATAATACATAATTTTTCCTGCTTTGACATTTATTTGCCTAACATTTTTCTGATATATAAAAATTTATATATCATTCTCTCATGCAAAATATGATAAATGTAAGACTTAACACATCTGGTGGTGGGGAAGACCTATTCTCCATTCTGCAGCCTCTTTCTTACAGACATCAAAATACTATTATGGTGATCACTATTTCTATGGTAAATGTTTAGATCATACAGCTTCATCAGTTCATAACTTTACAGCTCAGACAAGACCCCCTTAAGAACTGCTACATTATAGAACAGACTCCTGTATGAATGCTTCCTAAATTAATCTCTTCAAGTCAAGGGTCATTCATTATCTATTCTTATAATCTTTACTTCCTACCACCCATTTCACACTTCACTCATCATAACCATTTTAACAATAACCCTACCTTGAGTGGCCCTTGTGCCTTGTATTGAGTGAATTTTATTATTAACAAAAAAAAAAAAAAAAAAAAAAAAAAATGCCTAGCAGACTCAGCATATACATTTTAATCTATAACAAACAAGGTAAGAGACTTTTCACCTAAGAGTTAATAAAAACAAAAGTATAATTTTTCCTTTAAAATGAAAATATTTCATATACAGGAAATCTTTAGCAGCTTACTATATATTAGGTTGGTGCAAAAATAATGATGTAATAATGTCGTTTTTTGACGTTAAAAAATATGTCAAAAAACGAAATTATTACGTCATTATTTTTGCACCAACCTAATATATATATATATATATATATATATATATATATATATATATGCATGTCTCAATTTTAAGAAATTTTTGAAACTAAATATTGTTTCATTTGGTTGAATCTATTCTATACACACTGAAAAAGTAACTTTAAGCTTAAAAAATAAAAAAAAAGTGTTGTCTTACAATATCTTATTTGATATTGATAAATACTTGAATTACAATACTAATTGACTTCTGTCACTAACATTTACATTACTTTCTAACCACTGACAATCTATTTTTTCTGATTTTCAATGTATCTCTATTGTAAAAGCATTAACAATGCTTTTAAAATCATTAGCTATGCATTTACATTATATCAATAATAGCTCTGTCAGCAACATTTGTATAAATTCCTGATGTGCTTTTGTCTTCATTTTTAATGCACATCTCATCAACCCTTCACAGGTTATTTAAAGCCAGAAAGTATTTTTTTTGGAGATAATAATGATTAAGCAAGACAGGTTTTATAAATTAACCCATATCTGGGAGGAGAAGAAGTGGATTCATACTTTTCCCAAGGGCATTTGCATCTAAATGAATATAATGAACCCAATTGGAATTGGAAATGAGCTCTATGATTAACAATTCTGAATCATTATCCATTACACAACCTACACATCCAACCTTACAGCACCTGGTATTCCCAAGTGGTCACCCATCTAAGTACTGACCAGGCTCAATGTTCCTTAATTTTGGTGAATATAAGGTGAACCAATGTTTCAATGTGATATGGCCATAAGCCTCAAGGTTGAGGCTTACAGAGTAAGAGGCAAAGTTTATGGTGATATGTAGGGAAGATAACAGTTGACGCTAGACTTGAACAGGTTAAGACTGTAATAATCAGGGAAGCATCCTATTGGAAGCCAGTTTTACAAAGCAACAGTTTGTAGGAAGAAGCTACTCAAGTGGAATATGAAAGGTTATGGGGGGGGGGGTTCACTACAATGGGTGTGGCATGGCAGGTCTTAGCCACGAAAGAACTAGTGGAACGAAGGAATGTCATTTGCCTGAATACTTTCCATGGAAAAAGTGATTAAGCAGCAAGAGGCTTACAACATATCATCTGTAGGAAAGAGGCTGTAGGGTAGAAAATGATTTCTCACTCACAAGGACACAGAGATACTTTTGGACTCTATTGAGACTGGAAAGTGAAGCTCCTGCCCATATATGACAGCAGTACTCCATTTTTTGTCTGATCTGGCTCTTGTAAAAGGTAGAGGATCGCAGGAGGAGTACTAAATCAAATCTTGAGTCAAAAGTCATTTTTCCTCCTACTGGTAAGCTGATTAATACAGAAAATGATTCAAGTTAAACAGATGAGTGGTGAAAAAGTAGTGTGAAAGATAAAGGATTCAATTGCTGACAAGTTCTGATATATACAAGAAAGATTGTTAGTATGAGTTCTCTTTTTTTGAGTATTAATACATCTAGTATATAATATACATGTGTCTATAGGAGTGATGCAAACTAGAAATAACCTTGTTCTTGTGTGAAAGATTTTCTTCTCCACTGAAAAAGTATATTTAAGTTGCCACTGTACAAACCATAATCCATTAGGCTATTGTCCCAGAGAAAGTGCTGGTTCATGGATTTGGTGACATAGTAATTGTGAGTTTAATCTCTAGACTAGACACTGTGTACTTGTCCTCAGTAGAAACTGGGTGAGGAATAACTGAGCAGTACTAAAAATAAGAATTCAATGAGATATCCCTAGAGTAGTAAAACAAGAACAGTCTACATCCATAGATTAAATAAAGATTTCAATTTGGAATTCTCAGTAGGTTATCTTGATCAATATGCACCTGACAAAGGCTGGAGAGCACAACGGCCAAAACACTGTGATAACAACAACAAAGACAATAGTTTGAATGCAAATAGTGTAAATAATGTTAACACCTCATCCCAGAAATTCAGACAGAAAGTACCTGCTGATTCAAAAAACAAGAATAAAATAAAAACATTGGATAATTTGAATTTAATACATTTTCTATTTTTTATGTCTCAATATTTTCCAAATTTTTATCAAGAATTGAAGCAATCAGAATATTTTAAACATTTAAATATATTTTAATATACCAGGAGACAAGAATCTGTTGCTCTTATAACAAAAAAAAATTTAAATGTTTGATATACAATTTGAACAGATATAAAAATGCAGTATTTTTTATCACTTCACCACAAGCAAGGAATAAAAAAAATAGAAAATAACATATGATATTGCATTTAAATTTTTGAAGATCAAATTTGACTGGAAAGCAAAAAATTACTATAACTTAGATGCTAAAATGATTCCTTTACTCTAAAATATAATTTTTTTAAATCTCTATGTATGAAACAAAAAAAATTAATATTAATTGTAATAATTCTATAAAAATAAACATTTATTTTTTAAAATTTCCTAGATATGTAAGAAAAAAAGAGCGAGGACAAAGTCTTTGATAGGTTTGTCTGTTTATTGCCTCCTTTCCATTAGTTATTGTTTTATAGCTTAGTTATCAAGACAGTGATAGGAATAGTTGACTAATATCATATTTCCTCAACACTACCCCAGTAATACTCCTCACCCCAACCCTCCATTCACAATTTTAAGGCTGCCACTTTCTTTGATTTTTGCTGTTTTTAAGTTGGGCTAAATTTAATTTGCCTTTTTTCAATTGATACATTCAGCTAAAAAATGTTATACTGTATGGAATAAATTATTTACAATGTTTATTTGAAAACAATAAGTTTAAATAAAAATGTGTTCTTTGAAAAACAGGGCATACAAGAAATTAGTGATTTTTAAAAGATTATCTATAGAATTAAGGCAATACATTGCCTATTAATTATGTCACCACCTTGATAGGGCCACTCAGGCTAAGCCCGACAAGCCTGACCCCCAGAGTTGCCACTGGTGTGTGTATAAAATAAAATAATGAGCTATGAAGGCACACAGTAGGCAGTAAGATAGCAAAGTGTTCATTGTTCAAATAGACAGAATCACTATATCATTTACCTAAGGCCCCATTAAAAAAAAAAAAAAAAAAAAAAAAAAAAAACATTCAAGCAAATCCATAATAAAACACATTTTACATTCACAGTAGATTTACATTTTTAGTAAATTAATATGACCAACATTTTTTATTGAAAACCTTGAAGATCAACTGAAGAAAAATCCATTTTAGGATTCTGTCAATTACAGGTTGAGAACCCTAGGATTATGACATTGAAAATTTGGTTTTTGGTAAATGAAGGCTTCTCTTATGTCAGATCTTGAAAAACTGTCTCATGCTACAGACCAAACAATTTTCTGGCAATGGTATCATTATTGCTGCCTCTCTGGCATTCAGATTTCAACAAACATTTGGAAATGTGCAAGACAATGATGAAACCAGATATAAGAACATATATAAGACATTGTAATGCGGTACTTATAGGAAGAGAAGATAACATGTAGAGGAGGCAAGCAGATATTTGACATAACAGACATTATATATGATGAACTTTCCTGTCAAGTTCGACATAAGGTTCCAATGACCACCTACTAATTAACTGCATGCTTATGACAGGCATGAGTTTTAAGGCCAGCTCAAGAATTGCACAACAGCCCACAAACAGTACAAGAGAAAGTATTGCATGCAAGTGCAACAGTTGTTTTATTTCCCTTTGTGTTTCACACAGTTGAAAGATGCTTACTGCTTGATGGTGCTTTATGACTGCATGGTAATTGGAACATTACTCAGATCTCTTCATATCTACTTCTTCAAAGTTCTTGAATGAAATGTTGATGGAAGAAAGGTTGCTTTTCAGTTTATCTTTATACCGGAGCTAAGATCTACCAACATTTCTATGACCGCTACAGAGTTGACTGAAGCAAAGAACTTTTAGCATACAATCATCACTCATCCTTGCCATATAACCAGCCCAACGCAGTTGTGATTGCGTTACAAATGATACCAATCTAGCATTTCTCAAAAAGGTTGGCATTTGACACTTGATCATCAAACATCAGGCCACAGATTGTACAGAGACAGCCTTTATGGAAGACATTAAATTGATTAATGTGCCATCTACAAGGTGTCAGAGTTTCAGAGCCATACAGAAAAGTTGACGAAATGACATCTTTGTACACTTAGATTTTAGTGCAAAGCTTTATTTCCCTTTCGTCCTACAACCTATGACACAGCGAACCAAAGAAATCACTGGCTTTTGCAATGCGATTAACAATCTCATCATCAAGAGATGCACTTGAATTTACCATGCTCCTGAGGTATTTGAAAGATTCCACATACTTGAGATTCTTTCCATCAACTTGTAAAGGGACCACAGGAAACTTACGAACAGGGTTCTCTGTTTTACACCTCAAATTTGCTGCAGTGTCGGACAAGGTTGATGAATAACTTGAGTTTTTTTATGCTGATGGTAAGTCCAAATGTCTTACATGCCACAGAAATCCAGTTGAGTAAATCTTGAGCTTCCTCAAAAGAGTTAACTACAAGGGCAGCAGCATCTGCAAAAAGTAGATCCCATATAATACTGGTATGTAAAAGGGTTTTGGACTTAAACTGCTGATGGTTAAACAGTCCTCCATCAGTTTGAAAATAAAATTTACTGCCAGTTTTTGTATCACAAAAAGCATACCACGGCATCACCAAGAAGAATAGTGCAAACAAAACAGGCACTATAACGCAGCCTTGCTTATTTCCATTAATGGCATCAAATAGATAAGAACACTAACCATCAGATATAACACTAGCTTGCATACCGACATGAAATGAAATAATGACATTAAACATTATCAGGCATACCTAGTTTTTTTCAGGATTTTTCAGAGTGCTTCTCTGTTTACAATATCAAGGGCCTTAGTAAGATCCACAAATACCATAAATAGCTCCTTGTTTTACTCACAAACCTTCTCTGCAACCTGACATAAGGAAAAAATCATGTTGATAGTGCCACAAAAATCAGGTGACCAACATCCACCACCAAAGTGGCCACCCAGTTGTGAAGAGGACCTTATATTTTGGCAGGTCTGTTGACCCATTAGTGTCTAGAAAGCTTGTCAAATCTGTTGTCAAAGCCTGCTGGTCAATTGATCCAGCACTGTTGCATTGGAAGAAAGGAATACTGGGTGTAAAACTAACCTGGAGCAGGTTAGCGAGGGACATTACCCACTACAGTGACAGTCATTTTCCAACACGAACTGATTGTTTGCAATATGGTGGCCAGTGTGTCAACAGGACTCTGCTAGTGTCATTCATCAGCTGGAATCAATTTTCTATGGGCGGATCCCACCGACTGAAATATTGACTGATAGCAACACTGTGTTCATCTGTAAGCAATTCAAGAACTTTTTAAGTAGCTGGGGGGTGCACTTGAGATTCTGATGCACCCATGCACTGGCTGGAAATGGAATCGTCAAACATATGTCAGTGAAGTATCAAGACCAATGCATCTAGAAAGCAATGTTCAGTAAAGGAGGTGCTCTACTGGCAACCCAGAAGGGCCAGAGTCATGTGTATGTTTGGCAACGGAGTGTGGAGACAGCAAATTCGCAAGCTTTGGAAGGAAGGTAAATCAGGCAGCACTTTGTGTTGACAGAAGTGGTGGTGTTTCTTGTAGCCGTTTCTATTGGCTGGTTCTGGACACTCATTTGCTGAGTGATGGCTGGGTCAGGTGCATAAAAGTACAGTACGCTCATTTAAAAGGGAGTCTTATTTCTGAAGAGGAGTTACACGAGATTGAGGAATAGTGATAATTGTGGAATTGATTTGCCTATTGAACCTATTGGGCTTGTATATAGTTTTTTTTTCTTCCAACCAATTCTTACACACATACTATACTACAATTATTCAGCTATGGCACCGGAAGTCAAAGGGAGGAGGTGTAAGAGAAAAAAAAAATTTATTTGTCATCCTGGGTCATATAGACCAAGAACATTGTCACTTATATGTGTACACCTGAACATTATTTCAGTTCTACTATTTAACAACATACAGCTGTTCTTATATGTAGCTGTAGCAACATACAACAACCCTGAGAAAGAGAATGAGAAAACTTTAGGGACCAGAAACTCAATCCTAAACAGAAAACAAGAGAAACTCTACACCTTTTCAAAAGATCGGGGAGGATATGAGTGGTGCTGAAAAATTCTCAACCAATTTCATTTGCCAAAATATGACCAAATATCAGAATTCTTTTGGAATCACTTTTTAACTATTTAACAGAGAATCGGGTCAGTCCAATAAAAAAAAAAACAGGATGTTTTGTCAAAAACACAAGTTTCTATTAAAATTTGAAGTCATAAAAGGTAAAAAGCCATTAATTTCTTAGAAATATGTGTGTATAAAATAGGATATAGAATCCTGACAAAGTTTTGAAGAAATATGACAAATGGAAAACTGTTTCATTGAAACTAGATTTGATAATGCGTTTCACCATTCTAGGCTTCATCAAATCCAAAAACAAAATAAATGTGTTTGTGTGTTTAAATAATAACTCATTAGTAGTTTTTGCACTAAGCTGGTGTTTCTTGTGATGAAAGATAAGAATGAAAAGGAGTTTTAAAAAGGACTTTAAAAACAGCTATTAATATTTATTCTGTGTCTTTTCTTTATAACTCTTAGTTCATGTCAAAAGTAATTTATATATTCTCCCAGCTTTTCTATGTTGAATTTAAGGTAAATCTTCATATATATATATATATATATATATATATAAATAAATGAACAGACAACAAATATCTAAATATTTGGGTCAATTTCAATGCTTTCTATCATCAGCACATGAAAAAAAGATGATAATATGGATGTTGAATAATTGATACAATTTTTAAAAATACAAATTAGAATTTGACAAAGCTATATAAAATCTCTTGTTTGTTGTACTATCTAAATGCAGTGTGTATTTATTTAAGTCTGCTATTTTTCTCTCTACTGAATTTGGAGATAAGTTGTAAGTCATTTATACTTGACCTTGACTGCTATTTTGAATACTGCCAATCAGATTAAACTAAGCACACACATTTCATCTCTCATGGATCCCACTCAATTTTGATTGGGATACTACCAATGATCTTCCAACAGTTATAGTTGTTGATCATGTTGTGAGTTTGCAGCTTCAAACAATATGCACATTATCTAGATGCATTTTTTTTAACAATCTACAATTGTCTATTATTACTTTAAAACAGGCAGAGCACAAAGAGGTTTTGTTCTTGTGAAAGACGAGAGAAGTGGATGCTGACAGGTCTGAAGTTTCATTTTAAATAAATGGGTGGTTGCATTACTGAAGTAGAAAAAAAAGAAAAAAGAAGAAAATAGAATGCAAAAATCAAAATATTGATAAAAGGTCACTAATTCTGGTAATGTCTGCAAGATCCACAGGATATAAATACCTACACAACATTAAGTGCTTACAAATTCTCTTGCTCAAGTCAAAGATGTTTTTCTCTAAAATGGTTTTCAGTGAATTATCATAATGCATATGTAGGATTAAAAGCAACAAACTCATTCAATACATAAACCAGGAAGCAATGTTAGCAATTTCAGGAGGCATCTGTATTAAAGCTGGCAGGTATAGATTTTCTTTTGAAACATCCATTTAAGAATTTCAAATCTGCAGAGAGGTTTTGGAACAGAAGTTTGAATTTGGATACACTCAGATTCTTTGGGGTTCAAAAGAAAAATCACACACAACATTTACACAGACTTCAATACTTTTCATAAGACTGTTCAAAATATAAAGGAACATTGCATGTTAAGATTTTCCATTTCAAGCTTTGCTACAATAAATTCAACTCAGAGAAGTAATGTTAGTAATCTCAGGTCTATAAAAGAATTTGTGGCCAAGAAACAGAACAGATGCAGATCAATATTCTTTATTATAAAGTTATTTGGTGTATCTTAAAAGCCAAGGAAAATAACAAGGATAGATAAAGAAAAGCAGAGTTCAACTTTTTTTGTAATATGCTCACACTGATGTAACAATTCATAATTAACTCCAGAAAAATAATATGTTATATAAAAATTGATATCTCAGATATTGTAGGTGATGAATTAATTTTCTACTCTACAAACCCTCTTTCATAGATGCACTGTCGCAGTACCTTACTCCCTTTGGGACCTCATACATTTGTCCTAGTGACTTTTCCACTTCAAAAAAAAAAAAAGAAAAAAAAGAAAAGGTTTAGAAAAACATTCTTTCAGTCTACTTAATTCCAACCATGACATTATAACAGTAATTTTAGCTTTGATAAAAGCCAAAATATGCAGACTCATCTTGGGGCGAAAAACATCAAAAAAAAAAAAAAAAAAAAAAAAAATCCTGCACAAGACAAGAATACAATATATATTCATTGATAGTGCAGGTTTTTATGATCAGTTTAGTTTTTTATGCAAAAATTAGGGGTTTGCAGATTACACAGGTAATGTTTTTGAAGAGGTTAAAAAATCATGCATTTCCAGTCACTGGTTTTTAATTTTAACTCCTGGCTTATACACCGGTATATAAGGTAGTTTATTTTTCTCAAAAAGGAAGTTCAATGAAAGTCACCAGCAACTGAATAACTTCAAATAGTTACTGTTTTAAAAGGGAATAAGCATTTTACACATTCAAAAGTCTATAGCACACTTGTTTTGATTTTATGTAACTGTTTTTTAATAGCAGATAATTTACCAATTGAAATTCTAACAAGCTGAATCTAATTTCAAGCAAAGTACAAGAAAAAAAAATTGTCTACACTGAAGACTGATTAACTTCAAAATGCATACAACAAATATAGAAAGTGAAAGGTCCAAAAAGAGAAGACCACAGTTACAATTGCTTTGAGATAATAAAGTATTTCTAAAGAATTAATGGACTTTTTATTTATTAATCAAACATATTTTTATTACTTAAATGCTATTTTTAGTGGATACTCATATTTGAGTATTTACACTATTTACACTGCTCAAACTGTTGTCTTCATCTTTGTTGCCATATTCACAACATTTCAGCCTTCTTCAGGTGATATATATGTTGGAATTTCAAACTGAACACTTTATTCAGTCCACAGGGGTAGATTGTTCTAATTCTACATGCCAAACCTTTTTTTGGATATCTCAGTTTCAGTTGATTCCCAAAGCACACATGGCCAAGTGGATAAAAGTGTTGGTTGAGTAATCCAAAAAGTGACTTGACTCAAAGAGTTGTGAGTTCAATATCTGGCCACAGCAGAGGGAACAAAAACTTTGTGTGTTGAGTTACTAAAGGGAATTAACTGAAATTGATATATATATATAATAAAAAGGCATATCACGTGAAATTAGAACAATCTACCACTGTGAACAAAATAAAGGGTATGGTTTGAAATTACAATGTATATCACCTGAAGAAGTTCAGAGTATACAAGGGCCAAAAAGTTGTGAATATGGCAATAAAAATGAGAACAATAGTCCAAACAATGTAAATAGTGTCAATAGTTAAATACCTCATCTCAGAAATACAGCCATATTTGAGTAGACACTCAGTTTATTTTAAACAGCATTTTATTTTGTTCACTGGCCTGAACATTTAAAGAAAATTCAGAAGTATTCAAAATTAAGTGCCCCTTTGAATGAGAAACCATCGTTTGATCTCATGTGCTTAGACCACAAAGAGCAGAACATTGCTTGATTATGAAGCTTTTTGTAGCAGAGTGGTAAAGCATGTTGGATCAAACAACAGTTTCTCCTGCAAAAGGAAAGACAGGTTTGAATCCTACTGGAGAGCTAATTTTCTTTAATAAGATTTCTCAAATGTGCAGGATGGTAAACAATCATGTATATAAAAATGAAAGCAGAGAATCTAAGCTACAAATAGTCAATAAGAAATAAATGAAAAGGAACTTTCTAGTCAGAAGTATACCTTAATTTAAAAAAAAACATATTTATCAGAAAATTTAGTTTTGGTTTAGAGGTTCAAGAACTATTAATAAATCAGCCTTTCCGCTGCTTAGGAAAGATAACAAAAATAAAGCTAAATAATAAATGATTCTCAGTTAATTATTTAAAAACAAAAACAGTCCAATGTTGGCTAAAGATCAATTGCATGGCATCAATGCACCTAATGATACAAGTAAAATAAGAATGCGATGCCATGTAAACTACACAGAACAAAATAAGACTCACAGCACCTACTGAGACTTAAACTCAACCTAAACCTCAAGTGGAACTCGTACATACAATCTTTTGTGAAAGATGCTGGAAAAATGGTCAGTTAAGTACGTGACTCCTCCAGTTATCCTCTACCTTTACAAGAGCCAGATCAAGCCAAAAAGGGAGAACTGCTGCCATATATGGGCAAGGGCTGACCAGTATTCACTTTCCAGTCTCAATAGAGTCCAAAAGCATCTACATGTACTTGTGGGTAAGAAAGAATTTTCCATCCTACATCCCCTTTCCAACAGATGAAATGTTGCAAGCATCTTGCTGCTCTATAGCTATTTCCATAGAAAGTGTTCAGATGAACAACATTCCTTAGTTCCACTAGTTTTAAGATTTATGGCTAAGACCCACTAGGCTATGCACATTGTAGTGAATCAGCCTCTTTTCCATCATATTCTATTGGTTAGATATAAGTTCCAGCAGCTTCTTCCCACAAACCACTATTTTGTGGAATCAACTTCCAAGAGGATGATTCCCCAATCACTACAATCTTGACCTGCTCAAGTCTAGGGTCAACTATTAATATTATCTTCCATGCATATCCGTATAAACTATGCCTCTTATTCAGTAATCCTCTAACTCAAGTGGCTCTTGGGCCTTGTATTTTTTTTTACACGTTGTGACTAGCAAGAGCAAAACTCAGAAATAACTAAAAGTATACTTAGTAAGAATTCCTTCAATTAAGTTTTATTAAAATTAACCCAAGTCTTTTTGTCTAATTTTTTATTATAATTTTCTAGTTTGTATATAAATTGTTGCATATCCAAATCAAATGTGCATATAAATTTGTCCATAAATCATATTATTGTCAGAGTACAAGTTGTGATGAATAAGTTATCTAAATTACACAAAAATGTAACACCAACATCTCATTTTAATAGATATATTTACCAAAATTATACAAAAATATCTTGAAATACTAAGAAGTAAATTTATTCAATAAGATTCCCATTGGCTTCAACCACAACCTCTAGATAACTTCTGAATCTCCTGCAACTCTTCTGGATGGTCTCCTTGTTTAAGTTGGTGAATGCTGCCATAATCCTTGCCTGAAGTCATTCTTTGGTGTAACAAAGAGTTTTGTTGGTTTCTAACTCATCTACGCTCCACACATAATAATCAAGGGAGTTGCAGTCTGGGGAGTTAAGTGGCCAGATGTAAGGGGTGATGTGGTCACAGAAATTGTCTGATAGCAATGACTGGGTTCTTCTGCTTGTGTGGCATGGCGCAGAGTCCTGTTGCCAGACATAAGGTATTCCAGCAGCCACCCTCTTGATTCAGGGCAGCACTACCTCCTCAAGGCACTTGATATAGGCCTCTGTGTCGAGTCTGTCCTCACCAATAGATTTGGGAGTTCCTTTTTTATCAGAATGATCAGAGTGAGTTTTCAGAGTTGCCACACTTTCGTAATCATCATTAGATTCATCCAACTATTTCCGAATCTTCTGCACTGTCCCCAGATTGACACCCAAACACTGAAATGTTCATACTAGAGCTTCCGGTACAAGTGCCAAGCAGTACAGCATGCGTTTCCAAATTTTTTGCGGAGTGAATTGAGTCATGCTGCTCTTTTATTTAGATGGTGCCCAACTGCCTCTACTATACTGTAAAGTTAACAAAATCAAAAACAAAAACAATGTATATGTGCAAAATTAAAAATATAAAATGGCAATAATTTACCCATCACACACTGTACTTTCAACCATCTCTAATCAATGAAGACAAAGGTATTAATTTTTTTTAACACACCTTTTAAAATGCCATCCCCAGTGATGAAAGATTGTGTATAGCATTTTTCTTTTTTCATATAATAATAGCTTTCAATATTTTTTCTTTCTTTATAGTAAGTGTTGTATAGTATTTTAGTATTTATTTACTAATATTTGCCTTATGTTGTCATATTTTGGTTGTTTATGATGATCAATAAATGCACAAATTGCAAAGATTTTCAATAAGTGGAAAGTTAACCTACAGCAAAATGTAGTAGTTGTGTGACTAATTGAAAAATTTAATAGTGTTTTTAATTATTAGTGTTGATGATACAATGTCACAAAGGGCACTAGAATTCATTAACAACACAGTTTTAATAAATTCTATACAAAAATTATACAATTACAGGCCCCAAAACATTTCACTATTCACCTTGAATTACAAAACTTTATTTAAAGCCAAAAGCATAGGAAGCAAACAGATTCAGGAAATGAACTCCACTCTAAACAAAAACATTAACATCTCAGAAATAACAAAAATATTGCAATTTGGAAAGGTGATAAATATAATATTTACAGGAATACACTACAAAACTAAACTATTCTTGAAAATAAAATGATAAAAGACACCATTGGCTTCCTCAAGACATAGAAAAATAAACATATTACAGCCAACAACTTTTATGCAAACTGGAAAAATATAATGAAAAAAATTAAGACACAGACCTTAGTCAATTATATTAGAACTTGTTGAAGAAAAAAAAGTCTACACACACACACATATATATATATATATATATATATATATATATGTGTGTGTGTGTGTGTGTGTGTGTGTATACATATGATTTTCCAAGTGTAGCTTAGATGTGGCACAAGGCCAAAAGCAGTGGGCACCCAGTGAGGATCAAACTCACTACTCAGTAGTAACTGTTCTAGCAACACAAGCTTGCTAACCATTACACTGCCTTGAGGTGCCCTCCCCTCCACACACATATATATATGTGCATGCACATGCCCACACATATATATATATATATATATATATAGGTGCATGCACATGCCCACACAAATATTAACTTTGATAATTTTTATTAAATATTTTTCAATTTGCACAAAAGCTCTTGTACATCTGAATTTAATTTATTAAAAAAACTGTCCAAAATAAATATTTTTGTTTGTGTACCTTTGATTATTATTTGTCATTATATTATCTATTATAATAGAAAAAATTTTGAGGGTCAAAAGTTCTCAAACAAAAACATTATGAACTTTGGACAGTTTCTTATAAACTTGATCTGGATGCATGTTTAATTATATGCAAAGGAGAAAAATGTAACAAAAAAAAAAAAAAAAAAAAAAAAAAGAAGTTAAATTCAATTAAATATATTTAAATTTTATAGACACACAATTTTCAACCAGCAGTCAGGAATTACAATGAAAGCAAGAAAGCTTTATAAACAAAAACCTAACATAAAAAGTGCTTTAAATTTGTTTGGTTAATAAATAAGAGAATTTGTCCTTTTAAATTTTGGTAATGTCTGTAACCACCTACATATTTAGAATCTCAACCTTCTATCACATGGACAAAAATATACATGCACTACCATTTATTATAGTAGACAATTGCAATATCTCTAGAAATAACAACAAATTATCATATAACTTATTCATTTTTACAACCAAACAAGGTTATTTCATTTTATTAGGTAAATTTATTATTTGTATTAAATAAAATATAAAGAAGAATCTGTAATATTATTGGTCCTGACCTGGCATCTCAGCTTCAGTCACTTTCCAAACACCATAACATAGCTTCCTTGTGCCTTTTCTATAAATACTTTTATAGTAATTATTACGATGAACTTTCCATTATGGTACCTAGACTTAATGAATTTAAGTGCAGTACTAAATTGGCAACAAGGTCTTATCATTTTATAGTTGAAATAGCTAGATGTAACCATAAGTTCTATGCTAACAGTTTTTTTTGTCTTACACTTTTGTTTATGGAACAGTCTTCCAGCTTCTTTCTTTTTTTCAAGTTTGATCTTCAAAAATTTAAATGCATTGTCAACTGTTATCTTCTATCTTAATTCCTCTTTTTTTTTTATTGTTCTTTTTTTCATATTTTCTCCCATTGAGTAATCCCTTATCATAACAGCTTTATTGCCTTGCTTGGGGTGAAATGATTAAAATAAATAAATAAAATACCTAAAAACATCTCAGGTATCCAGGTGGTGCCATGAGAAAACTCAATTTAGTAGATTTCAGTATTACATAGAATTCTTCTTTCTGTCCTTGATTCTTGGTTCCACAAACCAAGTCTTCATAACTCACGGTTTTTCATGTATATACCTATTTTTTATTTTTTGATTTCATTACACACCAGAAAAGTGATTTTAGATTTATTTCTTTACCTAACAAATACTTCTGACTAGTATACCAATCATAATGACGTTGGAGGGAAGTCTTAAATGGTAGGCAAAATAAACAAACTGTTACTATATTGGAAGATAGTGTCCTATATAACAGGTTTTTAAATACTAATTTTTCATTCTCTCAAAGACAAGAAATGTAGTCATCTTTTTTCATGGCATCAAGGCATCTCTATGTAGGTGTATTTTCTCCAAGTAGTGAGTTAAGATGTTTGATATAATAATTATGCTGTTGTACATATTAATCTCAGGTAAGTGCAATTTCACAGCCTATAACAGTGCATTTTTTTCTTTCTTCTCGATCATAACTGGATAAAACATAATTTAAAATGCATTAAATTAGAATTTATTCAGGCTACTGAACTAGTTCTTTGTAGAGGTTTATCCCTTGTTTAAGATTGGATTTCTAGTTCCTTATAAAGTCTTTTCATTCTCTTTCACTCCCAGTAGCCCCTTGAGTCTTCTTAGTGGCATTATCACCTTGCTTGGGGTGAATTAAAAAAAAAAAAAGAAGTTCTGCCATTTCCAATATTTTGTACAGCTTTCATCAGGTGTACAACACTCAAGCAAAGACAGAAGTCTCTTTTTTTTTACATAAATATATAGTAAACATATAAAGAAATCCATAGAACCAGCTTAAATATAGGAACAATAAAAACAACAGAAAGAAGTTCAATAGTTTGAACAATTCTGGACATCATGACCTATTTTAAAATTATAGACAACAAATAAGAATGTCCTTTTGTTCTCTTACAAATACGTAAATGAAAAGGACATTTTTGTCCAAATCTCAAACAGCTTCATTATAAAAATGATTATAAATTTTAAAATAACTATAAATATAATGAATAATATCTCAAAGGCAGATGTTTTCCAAAATGTACAATTGCAAAAGAGAATGAAAATCAGCCAAACAGAAAAGAGTTGCTATTTCAAATAATTTTTTTTTTTTTTTGACCATTGTCTTCACCTTTATTCTTTTTAACACATTTTAGCTGAAGTATTCTTTGGCCTTCTATAGACTCATATATAGACTGTAGCATCTGAAATATAGTGTTGTAAGAGCAAAATGGTGAAGACAACAGCTGGAAAAATATATGGAATAACAAATATATAGCTAATAGTTAAACAAAGAATATAAAAGAACAGTTAAATAAAATATTATACAAAGAAAACTGCTCAAAACAAGGCTACAAAAACTACATATCATACTCCAAATTTGATAGTATATGAAGATACCATTCAGTGTTAATATTACAGAATTATAGAGTCAGGTTAGGTACAAGTACAGGGTGCGATGAGTAAATTGTCGCCATTTTATATTTTTAATTTCATGCATGCACATTGTTTTTAATTTTGTGAACTTCACAGTATAGTAGGGTAAGTTAGGCACTATGAGAAAAAAGAACAGCGTGATGCAATTCCCTCCACAAGAAATTTAGAAACAGCATTCAGTAGTGCTTGGCATTCGCACCAGAGGCTTCAATACAAACATTTCAGAGTGTTTGGGTATCAATCTGAGGACAGTGCAGAGGATTCAAAAAGAATCGGAAGAGTCTAATCGTGATTACGAAGGTACGATAGCTAAGCAAATTCACTCGGATCATTCAAATAAGAAAAGAACTCATGAATTTGTTGGTGAGGCCCTCAGACTCAACACAGAAGCCTACATCAAGTGCCTTGAGCAGGTAGTGCTTCCCTGAGTTAATAGAGTGGCTACTGGAATACCCTATGTCTGGTAACAGGACTCTGCACCATGCCACACAAGCAGGAGAACCCAGTCATGGCTGTCAGAAAATTTCTGTGACCACATCACCCCTTACATTTGGCCACCTAACTCACCAGACTGCAACCCCCACTTGATTATTGTGTGTGGGATGCAGTTGAGTGAGAAACCAACAAAACTCTTTGGCAGACCAATGATGAACTGAAGGTAAGTATTATGGCAGCATTCACCAACTTAAATCTGGAGGCCATGGTTGAAGGCAATGGCGATTTTATTGAGTAAATTTACTCTTTAGTATTTCAAGATATTTTTGTATAATTTAGACGACTAATTATCCATTACACCTTAAGAATAACAATTTTCATATATAGTCAATATAGAAAAAAATATGATCAAATTAAAAGTCACAACTGCAATTAAAATTATGATAAAATACATTTTTAAAGATTCTACATTTATAGGAGAAAAGTGTTCAGCATCAGTGATAGAACATATGTGGATATAAGCCATATGGACATAGGTATCAACTCCACATGGCTGCAGTATATTTTATGCTTAATTGTCAGGTTATGATGGTGTGGCCTGACAACTGCATTAAGCATGAAAGACTCTCACCATACTGCTTATATTATTTGTATATTTCACTTTTACAGATATATTAGATCTGTCTATTTTAACATTCCTTTAAAAGAGGTTTTTAATGCAACAAAAATATTTTATTTGTTTCCCCCATTTACCACGCTGTTTCACACTAAACATTTATCGTGAAACAGTGTTATAAATGGAAAAATAAAAACATATATAGCGGGTGTTGAATATAACATCAATCAGGTAAGTGACAAATTTTATATTGTATTAATCATATATATCTGATATATATCATATATGATATATATCATAGGAATATATGATATATATGATATAATATATATTATATGATATAATATATATCATATATATCATAGAAATATATGATATATATGATATAATATATATTATATGATATAATATATATCATATATATCATAGAAATATATGATATATATGATATAATATATATCATATGATATAATATATATCATATATATCATAGAAATATATGATATATATGATATAATATATATCATATGATAGATATGATATCTATCATATGATAGATATGATATCTATCATATGATATATATGATATCTATCATATGATATATATGATATCTATCATATGATATGATATCTATCATATGATATCTAATATATATCATGATATATAATATATATCATGATATATATCATAATAATATATATCATATATGATATATATCATATGTATGTATGTATGTGAAATGGGGATATTTTAAAACAACAATGATAAAAGTAAAAACAGAAGTGTAGGTTTCTAGAAGCATTAACAAAAAATGTAAACTCAAAATTTAAAATTTAAGCATTCCCACATATTCAGTGTTTCCCCTTGGTGTATAATTATAACCGACCTTTACATTTATATCTCCTCACTGACCTCTTACATATAAATAATTCCATCAATAAGAATATTACTTTTGCCCAATGAAGTCCTTTTAGTGGATGAAATGCATTGCACAAAATGTTTCCACTTTGTCATACCTAATATTGTTCTGATATATAGAAAATTAGACATCATATCCTCCCATACTTCTAACATCTCTGCCTAAACTCTAAAATTTTATTTACTATTTACTTATTTTTCCTGAATAGGAGTAAATCGATTCACCTGTCACCTGGTTCACACTCCTCCCTGGTCTTTTGAACAAAAGTAGAAATATATTCCTTGTATCTTGCTAAGGATTGACTTTCCAGTTCCTTCTAAAGTAGCCCCACACATCTTAATGGGATTATTGCTTTGATTGGGGGGAATTGATTGAGATATAGATAGATCATATATAATTACACATTTTCCCAATCATCAAGTACAAAAAGTTACAAATATGGCTGAGTTTTTTTGTTCACCTGTATGCGTACGTAATCGCTCACACACATTATATAAGATGAAACCAAGTCAAAAATTTATAAATGATCCATTTCACTAAGAGCATCTGCTTTCTCTGTCTTCCTCGGGTTAGAATGAATGAAAGACAAAACTGTATGAAGAAAAATTTTGGAACAGTTTTGTTTTTCTTTCATTCTAACCTGAAGAAGCCAGATAGAGCAGATACTCTTGCCAAAATGAGTTAAATACTAATATACCCCCCACCACACACACACACACAAACTGAGTTAATGATTGATGTTATTTTTTCAAAGAAGCAGAGATACAGAGTGGTGCATCAGATACTGGCACAGAAAATAGAATAGTTCCAGCCAAGGTTGTTTGCATTTACTTTACACTCATGCCCTTGAGAGAGGCATGAATCCACTCCCTACCCCCACATACACACTAGCTATAGGTAAATAGCAAAGCAGACTGGACTATCTACTTCTTTATTGGCAACTCCTGCAGAAGAAGAAAAAAAAAAAAAAAAAAAAAAACATTGATTTCAATGCCACTAGAAAAAAAATACTTGAAAGCAGAGAGAGCAGTATTGTCCCAGTACAACAATCCTCCCACCTTAACAAAATTCATGCATAGTTTGCTATGCAAATCTATTCTTCACAACTCCTGACACAGAACAATGGCCAGCTACAGACAATTAAAGCTCATAAATAGTGTATTTAGTAAGTACTTCATGCCCCAATAAATTCTTGATATTATGCAAAAGCTTAAGAAACTTATGCTAATTTTTAAACATCAGATTTAAAGTCATCTAAAATGTTTTCAACAATTACGGTTGTATTTTTTTCTGAGACAAATGTAAACTACCCATCTTTATTCTATGAAATATAACCAAGAATTTTTAACAACTTTCCAAGGAGCAAAAAAAAAAAAAAAAAAAAAAAAAAGCAACATTAAACACCCATAAAATCAAAACTTAAATATTTCAAGAGCATATAAATACCTCAATTGCCTCATGCCCAATATGCATCTTGTATATTGCTAAATAGACAAACTAACCAAGATCATAATATTTTATTTTCGTCAAACTAGTAGCAAAGAAAGAAACATTTCTCTAAGCCATCAATTAAATAAATTTTATATAACCATCCCAGTACTCATTTTCCACTTGGCACTTAACAAGGTCAAACTGGATTTTCTAAAAATTATACTGCATAATGTGGTAGATGTAATCAAAGGGCCAAAGATAGTGACTTCCCAGTTTATACTTGTTTATTCTGGCAGACTCCTTATGGAGATTAGCACTGCAACCACATCATAGTAGGCTTGCAAAATAGAGCCAAAAAGGCATTTGTTTTTTGAGCCCACTCAATGATTTTCAGTTCAATTCTGAAACTGTATTAATGTTATTTCTACTTAAGAGAAAAATTAAAACAAAACTTTTGCATTTCTAATTAAAGAATAGGAGTTTAGGTCTAGAAACTATTGCTTTCAGTGAAGAGCCAAAATTCCTGAAAAGAGCATAAACTTTGCATTTTTTAACCAAGGTATTTTTTGGACACACCTCATACATTATAGATAGGTAGATAGATAGATAGACATTAGTGGTTTTTGATCTCCTGGAATTATTTTCAATTATGTAACTTTTAATTGTATTTAAGATTAGCAAAACATTTTTTTTTTTTTTTTGATAGTTTAGGTTTAGAAACCATGGTCTTAAGTGAAGAGTCAAAATTTCTGAAAAGAGCTTAAATTTTGCTTTTAACACACTTAGAATTCATTTAGTGGGGATTTTCAGGGCCAGAAATGGATTCAATACTGGTAATGATCAGTTTAACATATGAAAGAAACTGAGTATGTTTTAAGTATCTTCTCAATTACAATTTTCTTACATTTGCAGATTTAAGTTGTTTTAATATTAAGAATTTATACTAAAAAGGAGAAAATATTTTCTTTCAGACATTTTTTGTTAGCATTATTCAAAGTAGGGGTGGAGGTGAGAGACAAAGAAGTAAGCAAAATATCACAAAAAGTTCTGTTAATTTCACTGAATTTTGTGTTATCAGGCCCCAATATCCATTTGATAAGGGTTATTTTTTAAAAATAGTGTCATGTTAAACTTGTCTATTATTTATAACACTGAACAAGATTCTAATGACTTTCCTAGCAAAAAGACACAGAAAATGCAACTATTCAGAACTGATCATCTAAAAAGAATATTTTTTTTTTTTTACAGCAAGGTTCATTCTGTCCAAGGCCCAGGAGCCACTTGAGGTAGAGGGTTATGTTAGGAGGCAGTTTGTATGGATAGGAGAGGAAGATAATGGTTAACTGTAGACTTGTACAGATTAAGATTGTAACGATCAGGAAAGCATTCTCTTTGGAGTCAGTTCCACAGAGTAGTGGTTTGCAGTAAGAAGCTGCCCGAGTGGAACTTAGTTCTCACCAATGGAATATGATAGGAATGTGGGTAGTTTGTTACAATGTAAGAAGCATGGCAGATCTTTGCCATGAAGGTAGCTATAGAGCAGTGATTGGCTTGTCACATCCTGCTTGTGAGAGAGAGAGGTTGGAGGGTGGAAAATCATTTGTTCCCCATAAGGACTCGGAGATGCCTTTGGACTCCATCGAGGCTGGAGAGTACAGTCTTGGCAGCTCCCACCCACATATGACAACAGTACTTCATTTTTTACCTAATCTGGCTCTTGGAAAGGTAAAGGATAGCACGTGGTGATAGATACTTACTGGAGTGGCACAGGAAGCTGACCATAAACATGGGAGTTTCAACTTCAAATGATCAAAATGGTTTAATTCGACAAACACTTAGAGTTCGAACAAAGACCAGTTTTGAAATTCTGAGGCTGGTACCTAAAATTAGTACTTAATTCTTTTGATTGCAACTGAAAGATTCTAGAAAAATTAAAAATATTAATGTTGAAGCAGATACAGAAATTGACTAACCACACTAACAAATGTAGAAGACAAAATCTGTTTGATTTCTTTTCCATTTGTAAGTGAAAAAGTGATTAAATTGTTTGCCACATGCACAATATCCCACACATTCAATTGTAAATTGGTTATAATTTTGGCCTTTTCCTGAAGATAATATATTTGACATTTGCTTGCTTGTTTAGTATATAAATACACACACACTGAATAAATAAACAAAAAGATTGTATGGTGCAGTTTTCTATAGAATGATTATGTTGTAACATAAAAATTTTACATCAGTTCTCATTATTTTTGGTTTACAGCCACATAACGTTGAAATACTGGTTCCAGTACAATCAATGATGTTAGTTAAACAACGTCGAGCCTGGTTAGAACCTAGATGGGTGACCACTTGAAATATCAGGTGGTGTAAGCTTGGATGTGCAAGTGGTGTAATGGATAATGTCTCTGAATTGTTACTCAGAGAAATGTGTTACAATTCTCATAGGGTCCGTTAAAAATAAATACTCATGCCAGAGCATTCAATTTCCTGACATTTCACTACTAATGAACGTAACTGTCCTTTTGTTTCCACCGAACTGAAAAAATGATTCTAACTGGGATCCCAATGGAAATTTTCTGGCATATAAGGAAATTAATACGAAATTTAAATTATATTTCTTTATTGATTAAAAATTAATATAAAAAACGATAAATAAAATTTAAAAAAAAAAAAAATGTTGGGCGGGAGTGATGATACTTTTTGGCTTTTAGTGTCGTATCAGGGTTATTTTTAAGGAAATGAATGAATTACAAAAATGAAAAACTTTTTAGGTTTTTTTTTTACCATTCACATTCATATAAACTTATTCTTACCTTTATTTCTCTTCAAGCAGATTACATGATGACTTTGTAATGATCATATAAACTGAATATTATAAACTTATTCTTACCTTTATTTCTCTTCAAGCAGATTACATGATGACTTTGTAATGATTACAATAGACAATCACAAAAACATCAAGTTAAAGAACCTAAGTCCCGGTCCTCTTTTTTTTTTTCCTTAATTTTTAATAATTTTATTTTATTTATTTATTTTTGGAAAAAAACTTATGATAAACAATAAAAAAAATAAAGGAGTTTTTAAGCATAAAGTTAAACTGTTAAGGAATTTTTTTCTTGAATACAAAATTCGATTTACTTATCGATTCACCGTCACGTAATAATCACGCCAGTTAATAATTATTTTCGTGTAGACAATTACTACAACCTAACAATACAGAACAAGTTGTTCGAGAAATTGATTTATCATTTGTTTTTTGTATTAATTTTTAAAATCATTACCAAAAATTATAGGTAAATATACAGTGTGTAATAAATTACGTTTTTTGATTAAATTTGATTTATTTATATGAATTTACAATGGAAAAAAAGGAGGATATTATTAATTAAACAGACAATGACTGCAAATACATTTTTTAGGTGTGTAAGCCGGATACTTCACATCCAAGGTTGTACTGAACAATTAAATTTGAACGTCGTAAACCCTTTTGTTTTTTGTTCTACTACACCGAAGATCAACACGCAACAATTTTACGAACATAAATAAACGAAACATAGAAAGCGAATAAAAAGTTTTCACAAAAAAGAACCATGTAAATTGTAATTAATGAATGAATGACAAGGGCATGTTTTAATACGATAGCTATATTGAATATTGGCCGGCAGCCATAGAGGGCTAGAACAAGTTTTTCGATGTTCGTAAAAAACGAGGAAAACAAAGTAACCTTTGATTTTGAAAAAAAAAAAATCATGGAAAAAAGAAAAACATGATCACATGAAATATACTTTCAGTTTACTATTTCATTTACGTTATGAAATCTCACTGTTTGCAAGTCATTAACAAAATCAGAGATCAGTACACATGCATACAGTAAAACAGTGGGGGTGGATTCAAACTGTAGTAAAACTCAGTTTTATTGCAAATATTCGTGGTTGAGTTTGGTCTCGGAATATTAAAGGCCTATGAAAATAAAATGCATTTACAATAAAAACGGAATTTTACTTGCAAAAATAAGTAAAATAAAGAATTTTTTTTTTTTGTTTAATTTGAAATTAAAAGTTAAAAAAAAAAAAAAAAAAGATTAAAAAAGTAAAACTAAAAACGGAAACCTCTTCCTCATGCTTCTTTAAGCCTACTGAATTGAAGAATGGATAAGGATAAAAAAAAAAATAAACATTTCATTTTTAAACAAACAAGAAATGTAAAAAAATGCCATATTTAGTACTTTATCCGGAAGTAAGTACATTTTTTTTCATTTTTTCTACTATTTTTTGGAGGTACTGCAACTGGCCTCACATTTAAAAAAATATCAACGTTCTAAAAATCAAATTAAAAACTAAAAAGTATTTAGTTAATTAGTTTGAGAAATCGGGAATTTTTCTCAATGAATCTAAATCATGGTAGTAGCATTTAAAATAGTATCAAATGTTGAGCAGCTCAATATGCAGTTACGATACGAGCTCTTCCCAATCATCACCAAAGTGGATATCGATCCATAGGTAAAAAAAATTCTGTCCCACCTTCAGTTCGATGGCTTCTGATTTGTTGTGACTTTAAGTAAGTCGAATCAGTTTTTCGTTGACTTTGTTTTCACCTTAATTTTTATGGTCATAAAATAAATATTGGTATATTTATTATTATTTTTTTTACTAACAATAAGCAAAATGACAGCTGGTAAAAAACAAAAAAAAATTGACTAATTTTATTTAGAATGTTAGATTGTAATTCGATGCTTTTTTGTTGCTTTTTTAATTCTTAAAAAAAAAAAAAAAAAAAAAAAGATTATTTTAAAAATAATCGTTCAATTTTTAACAATTAGTATGGATGTTTTCTTTCGAGGGAAAGAAAAACTAAAAAGATAAAAAAAATGTGTTCTAACTACCCACAGGACTAATTAAAAAGAAAGAAAATTTTAACCATCGGAAATAAAAATTTCGATTAATAAGAAAAATACTATGAAGAGAAAACATTACATAGCCGATTTATTTTAATGATGGGAATGTGAAGTAAAAGAAAAAAAAGCAATGTAAAAAAAAACAACACATGAAAAAAAGCAAAAAATAAACACTAAAAAAAACTAAAAAGTAGAATCAATCTCATCACTAACAGGTACTTAACTTAATTGTAAAGGAAAAATTAAGATTTTGTGTTAAAAAATAACAAATTAAAAGTCTGATGGATGATGATAGAAAAGTAAAAAATAGTTTAAAGAAAAGAAATTAAACGTCTTTATTCAATAAAACGAACAATCAACAAAAACGGATTGCTATCTAAAGAAAGAACCTGCTAAAAAAAACCACGAAGAAAGAGTCGCAAAAGAAAGACCATAAACAATCTTTAAAAGTCCCAAAATGAAAATGACAGTTCTGAGATTTAAAAAATATATCTGAGTAAAGTAGAGATGGATGAA